>QZML01000037.1:1980478-1995947 GCA_016801275.1 Hystrix brachyura
GAGGAGAGAGAACCAAGATGCATCATGTATAGGTACAGAAGAAATGTAATGAATGTGACCATTGTATATAGAATGTACAGAATGTACCAATACATGTTCTTGGTTTAAAATTAAAAAATAAATAAATAAATAAATGAAATTATAGGTCATGTGAAATCTCAAATTATTCTTTATTTTATCTGGTTAAAAAACTAGTCAGTTTCTATTGGAAATAGGCTTTATTCAGAGAATTACAGGAAAACAATGAAAAAACTAATCATTTAAGACCTTCTGCTTTCCATCCTAAATATTTTAATTGGTATCATTATCAGTTCTATAAAACAACTCAAAGTAGGTTTTTTATTGTTTTAAAATAAAAAAAGTTTGTGCCGATAACACAAAAGGTGAAGACTAAATAGTAGCCTAGGAGGAGTATAGAGCTTTCCTGAATGCTTTTTTGGCTGCGAAAAAGAATATTGCCACAAAAATCTGTTTTGCATCATCTAAATGCTTGAAACGAGAACACATAATTTAGAGAGGGGAAAAAATTGACTGCCACTTAGCCATAAAGAGCAAAGTTGTGTTAGAAATAGCTTCCCTGTGATATTTTGGTACGTTTCTGGGTTTTTTCGGCAATCGACGTAATTACGTGGTTTGAGAGGGCAGTGTTTATCCACATTACCATTTATACACTGTATACAAACAGAGGACTTGACTCCAGCAGTCTGATGAGCACATGGATTTGTGGCCACATCCTTGACCTCAGTCTCTGAGGAAGCATAGGTAGTTTTATCACAAGTAACTAATCTTTCAACTGGAGAATATTGATCTCTGAGTCGGCTCTGTCAGTCCAAAACACTCAACACTATTTCTGCTGAATGTCATATTACGGTTGTAGAATATTGTTTATATGTAGTATATCAACATGCTAATTTTTTCTAAAGTTACTGACAGAGGCAGAGGAGGTGTATGTGAGGGACAAAACAAAACAAAACACCACAATCTTTCGTTGTTTTTTTGTATAACTTGTTGCCATAAACAAAACCTTGTATCTTTCCCCATGACTACTCTGCAAATTTTGGAATAACTTCTGGGAAACAGAAAAGAAAGTTTGTGCCTATAAGAACAGTCAAGCTTAGCAAATCACTGCATAAGTTAGGGTGACTAAATGCTAACTATCTTGTGCAGAAAAATCTTTTGGGAAAATGACTTTTTTTTTTTTCAGTTAAGAATGTTCAGACGTCAAAACTGGTGCAAAGAAAAGTAACAAAGCTGTAAAAGCTGTTCTGTGCAGCAAAAGTACAAAATCATGCTTTAAATATCACACAACGGCATCTATTCAGCTGGCATCTTCCTAAGTGGCACGCCTGTTTCATCAGGCTGATGGCCAAAGAAAGCCCTGCAGCAGGGATCCAGAACAGTGGCACACCTCGCCCATTCGTGTCTAGCACTGTCTGCAACAGTATTTACACAAGTTAAGAGATGTGAATTGGCGTTTTGTAGCACACATTTTCTTCTGTGTGTGGCCCTTTTTAAAAACTGGACTGGTTCCTAGTACATTATATATTCTACATACGTTGATCCATTCTTAGCAAAAGACCTAGTCATACAGTTCTTGTTATTAAAATGACGGGATAAAATGCAGATTGTATTTTATGATACATTTCTAGACTCTTCTGACTAACTTTCACAATTCCGTTTTCAAAACTCATTAAATATCATTATGAATACTTTGCAGTTATCCTGCTTCAAAGCTGCAGAACTAAGTGTACTATTTTTGTACATACATTTCTATCTATATACATAAAAACAGAGAGATTATGAATACTTCATCCCAACTCATTGCATATAAGGAAATTATAGAAACTAAACCTTCGTTGCTTCATCTGTTGAATGGGGATAGTAATTCTACATACACCATATGGGTTGGTACAAAAATTAAATAAGGAATGATTTATAGAAAGCCCAGTGTAATGCATGGACTGTATACACAACACCTGATCTGAGAAGCTCAAGTTGCTGTCAGTCATTGAATTGGGACAGCAAACGAAAATGAGCAAGCAACAGTTCAGATGGAGAAAGCGGGTGCTTCTAACAGCACCAGTCTTTGCTTTCCGGACACGGCTGGTATCCAAGGGAGTGATGCCTGCAGTCAGGTCAGCATTCTTACGGAAATGAATCCAGGATATATTTTCTTGGGACACAAAAGTCATTTTGGCATGTTTGGTCCTCTTTATCATTCCCCTCTTTAGCATTTCTCAGTAGTACCTTGAGAAATGGCTTGACTTCACACATTCTGAAGGAGGTAGGGAAAAAGTTCTATATCATAAATTCTTACTACTAATTTCTGTTAGTCATTGGGATACCCAAGTTTAGCTTTAATTACAGTAGCTGGTCATATGCTAAAATTTTCATACAAGTAGCCAAACTACCCATGATTATTAAAATAATAATAGTAATAAGAAAGGCAGGGGAATTAAAAAGGAAAAGGATAAGTTTGCGTTACTTCTGAACCTGTGTTTACTTCTATGCTCTTTAAATATATTGTAGACTCTAAACAAATGGTTTTCTCAAACTTTAGTGCATTTGTCTCTACACCAGCTAGATCTGAACTTTGACACAGTATGTTTTACACATAGGAGAAGACAAGAGTACATTATATGTGACTGCCAGATGACAAGGCGACTTTGACTGGATATTTTGAAAAAAAGCTATTTTGGCAGTAGGAAAAGGACCAGCAATATGCACCAACATAACTCGTCTGTCACTTTAAGAGCTGAAATAGGAAAACCTGTACCATTTTTGTACTTTTGTTCATTCTTTTCAACTCATTCTAAGTTGCCCCCTGGGAGTTAGCCCTCCACCAAAAGTCCCTTTCAGTACACAACTAGCTCTATTAAGCATACCCACCCCTGCTCTGCTATAACACTGCTTCCTTTGTACTTGCCTGGTGAACTGACCAGCCATACAGTACAATGGCCACAATTACTAAATTACACTGCCTGTCACTGCCTTTTGTATCACACCTCTAACAGGTGCCATTACCATGATAGGCAAATTGTAATAATCCATTCACAGCATCCACAGCCTTAATAATGTATTTTTTTATTTTACATAATCTGTGTGTGAATACCACAAGGCATCTGAATAGTTAGTAAATACACAGGACTGAAAGACTGAACGGCATGGAATGCAGCCACCAACAAAGGCGCTTAGGACAACAGACCTGAATGCAGGCACATTCCTGCTAAAGTGGAGATACACATAAATACATCCAGTGGAGAAATGGCCTACAGACTTGAGAGTTTTCTAAATCAAACTTAGGGACTAAGAGAGTGAAAAACAAGACACTGCCAAGTTGAAATGTTATCTGTGCTTAAAACTACATATGGCTCTTAGGTGAGCAAAGCCATATAAATCCTTTGCTGCTGTTATCAGCACTCTGGGCCATAAAGCACAAGTGAAGCTTGAAAGCACATGTTGAGTCAAGTGAACTCTCCTCTAGATCATTGCTTATCCTTTTATCACGTCCCCTTCCCTCCTTTATCTCCACAAGATCCCTACATGCGTGTAGGCCACGAACATGAAACTACTTAAACGATTCGTGAAGAGTTCATAGAGCTGTTCCAGGGCTGCACACACATACCAGCAAAAGTTACCTCCCTTCCCGAGTGCCCCGTCAGTGGTAGACTTGAGTGCATTACTGATGGAGTGCGAGACGGCCTTGTTTTTCTGGGGGTTGTCACAGATAAGACATATTCAGTGGGGTCTTTCAAAGTCTGGTCCATGGTGGGAGTTTTCAGCCTCACACAGAAATCTGCGTGCTGATGTCAATACTTTCGAAAACGAACTATAAACACTTTCAAATTAAATGCCACTACATAAATCAGTATGGAACTTCCTCAAATAACACAGACAATCCTTTCGACCCAGGTATACTTCTTCTGAATGTCCTCCCGGAAGAGCTGAAGTCATCACATTACAGTGACACGTCCATACCCATGTCTACAGCAGCACAGCTCCCGATAGCTAAATGATGGATGTGGCCTGTACGCCCATCCACAGATGAACGGATGAAGAACATGTGGCATATACTGTGTACACGATGGCGTATTAGCCATAAAGAAGGATAAATGTGACTCATCTGTAAGAAAACAGAAGGGTCTCGAGACTATAATAAGTAAGCGAGGAAGTTAAGTGTCACATGGTTTCTCTCTCTGAGAGACCTAAAATACACATAATTGAATGAGTAAAATAAAAGAGATGCATTAAGAAACAGGGAGGCAGATTCTGTACAGATGGGAAGTGACCCAGGGAAAAAGAGAGAGGAGAGCAGGTGCCGGGGAGCAAAAATGACCGATACAATATGTTTATGCATCAATCCCCCAAGCAGAATGTGATCACTATGGATCACACAAACACACTAATAAAAAATTTTTAAAGGTACCACTCACATCTAAGATGGCATTACTAGTATAGATTAATTCAAAAAACTGAAAGTCTAAACATGGCCTTAGTAGGCCATAATAAATAAGACAGTAAGAATTTCTAAGTTTCCCCTCTACCAAAACTGTCTTTGGATCAAAACTTCTAAAAACAGCTACTTTAGGGGATGGGGATTTAGCTCAGTGGTAGAAACGCTTGCCTAGCAGGTACAAGGCTGTGAGTTTGATCCCTGGGCTCTTCCCCAAATAAATAAAAAAGAAAAAAAATAAAAACAGCTACTTTTGTAATTACTTAAAAGGCACAGTTTGCCTTCAATGGTTTAAATTAACCATAAATTCAAGTGACCTTGAGAAGGCATCACAATGAAGAGGATCAGTGATGGGCCTACAATTCCCATGCTTCACTTCTGCGGCTGCTGGGATAGAGCGAATGTATGTTATAGAAGAAGGACATATATTTTGGGGGGGCTGTGGACAAATGCAATGGACAGAGTGATTGTGTCTACTAAAGTTCTTATGTTGAGGGCCCAAGCTGCGATATGATGGTATTTGGAGATAACATCTTGGAGAGGTAATTAGGCCCTGCAAGCAGAGTTTTTAGGATGCGATTAAGCCTTTACAAGAAAAGACAAGAGAGCGCTTGCATCTTCCTCTTCTCTTCGCCACATGAGGACAGAGCAACAAGTTGGTCATCTGCAAACTCTTGCCAGAATCCCACCAGGCTGCCACTCTGTTGTTGGACTTTCCAGCTTCTAGAGATGTGAGAAAGAAATTTCTGTTCCTTAAACCACCTCACCTATGGTATTTCCTTATAGCAGCCCAAACTGACTAAAGTAGAAGTTAGTGGAAAGACAGAACGGTGTCAAGGAGGTGGGTCAGGTAAATCACCTTGAAGCTGGACTTGCATATCACACTTGGCATTTTTAGTTAAATTGTATTTTAAATATATTGTAATCATAGTTTAAAGATTTTGCATACTTAGTTTCTTATTTCCACAAATTAAGATGTGATATCATCAACTCACATACAGTGCCTTTGGGAGGAAAAACTAATAGTGATCACTGAGATAGATGTTGATTCTTCCTCTCCAATTTGTCCCTTCAATACTGCCATGGATGAAGATCCACCGGGAAATGCTAGTTGCTACTATAAACTCAGTCCCTGATCTGTAAAGATGTAAATGGAAATTCCAGAGTCTATACTACTTTATTGTCATGATATCAAGAGTTTACTACATGCTGTACTGCATAAGGATGTTACATTATCATATCTAATCCTATCAAACTCACAAGGTAGGTATTATTTTTTATTATTGTTATTAAGCAGATTTTTTTTTTTTTTTGAGACAGGGTCTCATTGTATGATCCAGGCTGGTTTTGAACTCACAATGTAACCCAGGCTGGCCTTGAACTCATGGCAATTCTCTTGCCTCAGCCTTCCCAGTACTGGGATTACGGGCATGTGCCACCACGACGGGCTAGGTAGGTAATATTATTATCTCAATCTTGCAGGATAGAAAAGTGAGGCTGAGAGCCTAAGTAACTTGTCCAGAGACAAGTTTAGTAGAGTTCCAATAGAAAATACATCACACACCCAAACTGGTAATTTAAGCAGCCTTTAATAAAGAGACTACTCAAAAGGTATGAAAGAACACAAAGCCTGGTACAATAGCTCGGGGCAAGTAACAGTGGGCAAGTTTACCAACTCTCTAAATGTGAAGATGGGAGGAGAGGGAGTAGTTACCAGGACTCTGAAAGAAGGACCAGGTAGTGAGCATGCAACCCTCCAGGAAGAGAACCAGGGGAATTCATACCTAGAGCTCACTCTGGTCCTTGTGTTCCATCTCCTGCCACTTGTCTCCACTGAAATAAGCTGAAGCCCACAGGGAAGGTCTTCCTAGGAACTCAGTAGGGCAGATAAAGGGAAGGAAATTCATGCCTAGTATGGCCTGTGTACATGCTAGTAAGTCTTGGATTCAGATCCACATCTACTTACAGACTGAGCATCACTAAAGAGAAAATCTATAATCCAAAATGCTCCAAAATTCAAAAGTTTTTGAGCACTAAAATGATTACACAAGTGAAAATTCCATACTTGATTTCATATGACAGGTCACAACCAAAACACAAACACACAGAAAACAGTGTATAAAATTATCTTCAGGATATGAATATAAGGTATATATGAAACAAGTAAATTCATGTTTAGGCTTTAGCCCCGTCCTCCAACTTTCTCATTATGTTTATACATATATTCCAAAATCTGAAAAAAAAATCCAAAATCTAAAATACTTCTAGTCTCAAGCATCTTGAACAAAAAGGATTCAACATATATAACCACCAGGCTATATACAGCATGCTAAGACGATATGTACATATATAGTTCTAGTACATAAATCTTCTATTTTCAAAATCTCTTCAAATTCTCAAAATTTCCATCTGTCAACTGGATTTCCACATTCTTTCTCTTCCCTCTCAGTTCTCTATGCACACTGTGAAATGTCAATCACCGACTCCCCCTCCAATCTCCCTGATTTGGCCTTCGATTACCTCCCCATCTGGAAAGGAATGGCTAATGTCCCATGGTTAGCCGTTTCAACGTTGCACTCATGACTACCCTAAAATCACTCCTTCTTTGTTCTCCTGTCACTCCTACTCTGCCGATTCTCAATAGGCATGGCCTTTGCACTGTTCACTTTTTGGCTCCTACTCCTGGTCTGCCAAGCCATCCTGGGGAGAACTGTGGAACCATGCTATTGAGCCCACTACGAATTCATGCTCCCTAACCTCCACTGGGCCTTTGCAATGGTTCAGCAATTTCTGATCCAGCTCATGCTGAATCAGCTTAACATTCCCTACAGCAATGTTTCTAAAATTTCCCGCTCTAAGTCCTTGATCTCGTCCTACACCTTCAAGGAGTAACTCGGTTTCCTATTTGAGATCATAGTGTTGCTTCAGAGGTTCTTTCCTATTTTGATGTTATTCAAAATCTATTCCATCTTCCTCTTCCTTCACCCCTGCTTCAGAAGAAATGTTTCTTCTTTAAAGGATACATTTTTAATTTGTGCTGATTACCTTATTCCTTTGTACATCTTCTACTTCCTGATATGATCAATTACACTCCTTTATGCTGGCATCACTTCCTCTCTTCTAGGTCCTAACTCTAGGCTTCAACATGTGCTCAGGTTCTCTAGCTTGAAGAAAAAGAAGAAGAGGAAGAAGGAAAAAAAGAATCCTAGTCCTTACGAAAAACCACCCTTTTTCTTCCATAGCCAGCTTTTCTTAAAAAGAGAGATACAGGATTAATTCACCACTAGTTATCCTCCTCCACAAAGCCACCTTTTCTTACCTGTTTGAATTCTCTCCTGGTCTTCTCCAGTATTCAAGTATGCTAAGTTACTTCTCTTTTTTGAAACATCTCCTGGCTTCCACAATGCTGCACCGCCCAGAGTTGTACAAATCTTCTTCAGTTGCTTTCTCTGAGTCCTCTTTCCGTTATGAAATACGGGCTTTCCTCTAAGGCTGTCCTCTTTTCTTTAAATATTCTCCTGGTGATCTTATTTATTTCCTTGGCTTAAATTTGTTTCCATAAAGTAGTATTTAGGAAGGGACTTTAAGTGGAACCATGAATTGACATTTTTTTTCTTGGTTACTTTACTTTATCTAACCTTGAATAGCACTCATTGAGATGCACCATATTTTACAAACTAATAGAAAATGGCTGCCAATTAAATGATCACATAATGCTTTCCTATCATTTAGGGTTCTTTTTATTTTAAGGTTATTAAAACAGCCCTTTGACTCACTTACAGAAACCTTCTTATGGATGACTCTTGTGCATACAAAGAAAGGGAAAGAGAAGGAAAACAAATGGTTAAGGTTTACCTAAAATTTTTTCATGTATCAGTGTTCAATTCTTTGAACCCCTTTTTTTCTTTTGTGGTGTTGGAGATTCTAGCCACAGCACTTGACCAGTGAGCTATCTCTCCAGCCCTTTTTATTTTTTTTATTTTGAGATAGCCATTCACTAAGTTGCTCATGTTGGCCTTAAATTTGCAAAATACTCCGGCTCTGGCTCCCAAGTAGCTGAGATTATAGGGCTACCCCACCAGGACTGGACTGAACCATTTTCCAACTCAGTCATCAGTCCCCCTGAGCTATCAAGGAAACTCAGATATGATGTCTCTCTTTCACATTGCTGATACCCATTTCCAACCTTCCATGTTAGTACTTTCTTGATGGTACCAGAAGGTAAGGTTGTCAGACAACAAATCTTGTTAAAACTCATATTTTCTTCTCTAAAGATCCTTAAATGGTTTGCTGACAGAAATGTTGAGATTAGAGTTTTTCACTCATGTCACCAGGAATAACAACCAAGCTGGCTCATATGCTGACATGACAGGTACATCACCACTGCTGTCTGGCCAGCAGTTTGTAAGATACCATTAATTCTCAAACACCCTAACTTCAGAAATGCTGAACTGTGAAAAGATGCTGTACACCACTTACAACCCCCAAATGCAGTAATTCATTTTAATAGGTATTTAAAAAACTATCCATTGGGTCAAACTCAAGACTTCACAGATCCTATTTAGAATGATGCTATGCTTTTAAAAAGCACTTTAATTGAAAATAATTTTAAAATATTAGAGTATAAGTATTGCTCAAATGGATAGAGTTGAGAAATGGCACTCAAGTGGCTAAAGTTTGGAATACGCACTTTTAAATGATCAGCTCTTCAAGGATGATTTGCGTCTATGTATCCAGCCATTGCCTCATTCCTAAACATCAATCTCAAACCTCCTCCTGCTTCTCAGTGGTATCACTTGCTCACTTTGTTGGTATCTTAAATTCAGTTTCTTGCTCCCCAAAACCTCTTCTCCTTTGGATTTTCCTTTAATGTGAACAGCACCCTCTTCACTCCTCCAGACACCTTGAAACCATCTTGGATTCTCCTGTCCTCCCTGCACCCCACACCTCCCCCTCAGCTCATAGCCGAACTGCTGAGTCTCAACTCTTGCTCAGCGATGCCTCCTGCATCTGCCTTATTTCCTTCATTCCTTCTTTCCTACCCTCATTCAAGTGCCAGCTACCTCTCTGATGACCGTGGCCAGTGTCTAAGAGGCTTTTCCTTTGGGTTCTTTCTCCTCTGAGCTGTCCCATGTGCTACTGGCCACAGTTATCTCCTAAAACACAATCATCATCAGGTCACCTCTTTGGCTCAAAAAGACTCAAAGTTACTTTACATTTGCCCAGTTTCTGCAAACTTTTTTTCAGCAAGTCTATGATGATTAGGCATTATTAACTTTGTTTGTGAGAAGTAGAAATAGAATGATAAAAATGACTTGCAGAAAGCCAGCCAACAGGTCCTGTGGCCTAACAGTCTTTTCCCTGTACTCTGTCTTCTTCAAATTCTTTCTGGTTATTGAACAATTAAAAAAAACTTTATTAAATTATAATTGATATATGTCCTTTTTTTCCAGTGTCTTTCCCATACTACTACCAAGTTAATGTTCCTTCAATACAGGTTTCTTCTCCTCACCCCACCGTTTGCATACCTCTAATTAGAAGCAATTAAAATCAATGTTCCGTTTATTGTGCATCTGTGCACAAAGCTGTCTCCACCGGGGACAGCCTCCTCCGTGACCTCTCCATCTTCGAGGCTCATCCCAAATGTTATCTTCTACTTAAGTGTAGATGTATTTTCCAAACCTCTATCACTTTTAACTGTTTACCCAAGAATGTTCAGTCTACTGCTGATGGTACACAAAAGCCATTTTTAGCCTAGTATTTCCATAACTAATTACGTATTTAGGTATTAGGGAAAGTTTAACTGGCACATCTAACTCATGGTTTCACGTTGGACAAGGATCCTCTGTAAGTTTAAAAGGCAGCCAATTTAAAGTTGATCGATACAAAAATGTTGTTATGCACTGAATGTCTGTCTTCCCAAAATGCCTAAGTTAAAACCTCACTCTGGATGGAATGGCGTTGGGGCCTTCAGGAAGTATTCAGGTTCACATGAAGTCATGAAGGTGCGGACTTAGGAAGAGAGACTACAGCTTTCTCCCCCACCATGTGAGGAAAAAGTGAGAGGGCAGCTGCTTGTAGTCAACGCAGTGCACCCTCACTAGGCACCAAAACTGCTGGCACCCTGTCTTGGATTTTCAGCCACCTGAACTGCGAGAAACAAATGTCTGTCGTTTAAGCCGCCCAGACTATGATATTTTGATACAGGAGCCCTGACTCAGGAATACACTATGTAAATAAAGCTACATGGTAGTACGAAGATGAAGTGAAAATTGTGACTATGCTTCACAAATAGTAGAAATTTATAAAACATTACTTTACAGCATGCATATGTTATCTCTCAGAAAAGTTCTTTGTATGCATATTTTCTATTAAAACATAAAAGCTGTAAGTTAAGAGCTAAAACTTACTTATCTGTGCGTCCCTAACAAACTGGATTGTGACCTTATAGGTAGATTATAAAATCAATTTAGAAATCAAGACTGGAATTTCTTTTTTTTGGGGGGTGGGGGTGCTGGGGGTTGAACTCAGGGTCCTGTACTTGCTAGGCAAGTGCAAGACTAGAAATTTTTTAAAAAACAAAAGGATTAGAAAATACTAGCATACATTACCCATAGTTCAAAAGAATAAATATTGTTTTATGAAATATTCATTTCAGGTGTGTGTGTATGTAATATGAATCAGGAAGGGAAGTACATTCTTTATTATAGGTCATTATAAAAAATTTCAAAAATATTGCCCTGACATGTGATACCTCATACTCTGTATATATGTACTAAGATAGGATGAGCAAACACATCTTCTAGGTACCAAAAAAATCTTATTTTTTAACCTTATTCTAATTATGAAATAATGCCTTAGTCAAGTTTTTACCCATTACAGACAATAAGAGATAGTACCTTGTAACTAACTTCCTACCACCCAATCCCCATAAATGCTCTTGACAATTTAATATTTATCCCATGAAGATATTTTAAATGTAACTTCAACTTTGCATTTTGAAATTTTTTAAAAATTTCCTTTAGATTCCCAAGTTTATATTTTGAAAATGACACAGTTTCAAGGCAATTAAATATGGGTGCCACCTGTACACTGAAACAGTATATAATATCTACTAGCAATTCAGAAATGATCTGATGACTAAGGGCATGCTAAAACAGCATGCATTCAGAATATAAGTAGGTCTGGTGCCTTTTGAGGAGGCCGGATAGGAATGGGCAAAAGATATACAGAATGGACAGAGGAAAATCTACAAGGAAATGATAAAGGACTAGATTTTCTCACACAATAAATGTGTAATTGTAAACTATTCTCTTTCAGAAGATATAATCTAAAATAATGGAATGATTATATTAACAAAACAATGTAAGTGTTAAAAATAAGTTTATCAAGCAAAAGTGACTTAGACAGCTCTAATACTACCTAGAAAATAAAACAGGCAATGAAATGATTTAAGGAATGTTTCCTCATAAATAATAACAGTAACAAATAACAGGTGTCATCCTTCAAATTCTATATTAAACATTAATTAATTTCACAAAATAAAAGCTAATTTAGTTCTATAATTACTTGATCAGTTACTAATTTAAACAAAGGCAGAATCAATGCACCTGGACTGTAAAACAAAGCCAGCAGGCTTCTCTGTGGGGTGCACAGAGCAGGGGTAAAAGGAACTCCACATTTCTGAAGATACATTACGGGCAAGAGCAAATGCACTGAAGGAAGCAGAAAATTGCAGCACCTCTGGCCACGATCAAATTCCACTCGAGTAATGCCAGAATAAATAGTGTGCTATTTAAATAAACATGTAGGAAATCTTGAGTTGTACATTTATGAATACACTTTGTGCATTACAAAGATGATAATGAAAAGATCTATAAATTAGCCCTATCTATCAATAAATAAAAAACTGAAAAGGAGCTATAGGAATATAACCTAACTTTCATCACAGGGAAAAGACATCATTAGGTGAGGGAAAGCAAAAAGATTTTTAGGCTGTGAAATCTCAAGAGAGAAATCAATCATTCATTCTACAGATATTTACTTAGTGCCTACTATTAGCACCAAAGAGAGACGTAGTGGTGAACAAACCATATGAGGTCCCTGTGGTCATGGAAATTGCATGTTAGTGAAGCAAAGTGAAATAGTGACTGGAATTTTGATCTTCCTCTGCTAGTACCTGGTTGTGTAAACACGGGCAAATTGCTTCACATTTCAGGACCTTCATTATTTTATCTGTTAAAATGAAGTGGTTGAGATAAATCACTTCTAAAAGAAAATGCAGATTACAGGATTCAATAGTGGGGACCACCATTCAAAAATGGAATTAAAACAATTCAGCAATAGAATCTAGTACCAGCCAAGTCAAATTCATCTAGTATTTTCCTCTATTTTGGAACTCATATAATTAGACCAGGACCTTGAAGCCTTCTCTGACCCAATGCATCTCCCCATATTGTACTCTCTAATTTAATTGTTTTGTCCATTAGATTTTATGTTCTTTCTAGTGCCAAATATCATACTCATTACTTGACAGATCCCATTTATCACTTAGTAGTAGGAGCTTTAAATAATAACCATCTAAGCAAGGTCTTATTGAGCTAATACTCTAGATGAGAAACAAGGACCTCAGAAAGGTTGGTACACATCTCATGATAAAGAAAGTGGGGATATAAACCAGGACTATTTGATTCCAAAACCCAGCCTGAGCTGAATGTTGGTTGAATTAGGGATGAATTAATATGACTGCTATGCCTTTAGGGTAGTGGCTCCCGAATGATGGTCTACAGACTAATTCTGATACGAGTTTTAAAAATAAGAATAATATAAGCTTTTCCTAAAACTAAGTATATTTGCAGTGAAGGACAATCACTTATTCTGACATATGGACGCTCAACTTGTTGGCTCCAAATATTATTTCTGTTATAAAGTGACAGAATTAGTAGGTGTCACTTCTCCCTGTACTCTCTGTGTGCTTATTTGAAATAGTAAGCAGCTACCAGGCACGTGCTACTCATTCCTCAAATTTATCTGCTTTTTTTTTTTTAAACAACTCCTTCTTCTCTTTCTCCTTCTCCTTTTCCTTCATCTTTGTTTTTAGTGGTACTGGGGATTAGATTCAGGGTTTCACATGTACTCAGGAAGTGCTCTACCACTGAGCTACCTCCCAGCCCCTTTCCTTGGTTTTGAAATTCAAGAATCTAGAACCAATGATTTAGAGTATGCAATGAGTACTATAACTTAAATAATTCAGAAAAAATGGAATCAAAACTATAAAATTCACCATGAAACTGTAGAAATGTATCAGAATGATCAATTACCTTCAGGAAAAGGATCTAATATGTTAACAATATTCTTTACAACACTCTGAAGCTTCCGGGAAACACTGTTAAAGTGTAAAACATTCCTCTCAGACACGAATGGTATTAATTTGGTATTTGTCCATTTTAAAGTAACAGAAGTCCATCTCAAATTAACTGAAGGGAAAAAAAAGGATTACAGTTTATTGTAATAAAAATTACTGATAAACTTCTTCAGGTAATACGACAGTGCTGTTGTTTTACAGGGTCCTTTTGCAAGCAGATCTTGGATATACATCAACTAATATCCATTTTTACGCATTAGTGACCTTGCTAGAAAATAGTAGAACTAGAAAAGCAGAACTAAAAGAAAGTACAGGATGAATAATTTTCCTAAAGCCACCCTCGTAGTAGATGGTGGAGCTGGTAATAAAGTCTGATCTCTTTGATTTCACGAACTTTTCACTCTGTTATTACACTGCCTCCTGGTTAAGCAGGATAGCAAGTAGCTACCTAAATCTCTCTTTTGATCTCTTATTATCTTTTCATTTCTTGGCGACTGCACATTTTCATGAAAAAATGTGCAAATATCATTTTTTTAAATGTCTAATAACAATTTTGTGGACATTCTCAGGTATTTTCCCAATAAACATGTCCCCTGTCATCGACAAGAGTTGCAGAACCACTGAGAACAGGATATGGGGCAGAAACAGAAAGAAGGAGGAGGCGTAAGGCTTACTCTTGATCCCTAAGTTGCCTAGTCTACACTTCAGGCAATGGAGCAGAAGGCCCACAAGAATGTGTGCTAAGCATTAAGGACCACCAATGCAATTCATTCCAGGGACCATAAACTTATTTATTGAACACTGGCTCTAATCCTACCTACCACAATTGAAACACCCAATATTTTTAGCTGGGGCATGCTCCCTCAGGATCAACAATGATTCACACCACTAGCTACACTTACTTGTATGGGTCTTGAGGCATTTGGGTCTGTCATTGCTGAGAAAACCTGAAGCACTATAGTGGTTAATAACTCATTTATCTGGTATTGGGTAGAATGGGTATTTCAGGAAAGAGAGCTGGTTTAAAGGTGACTTATCTTCTGTTATTTCTTTCTTGGTGGGTTTATTGTTTGTGTATAGGAATGCTATGCTATTGACTTTTGGGTGTTGACTTCGTATCCGGCAATGCAACTGAATTTAGTACTAAATCTAGAAGTTTTTTGGTGGAGTTTTTTGGGTCTTCTATGTAGAGTATCATGTCATCTGCAAATAATGGTAGTTTAACTTCTTGCTTTCCTATCTTTACTCCTTTTATTTCCTTCTCTTGTCTAATTGCTCTGGTTAATGTTTCTAGAACTATGTTGAATAATAGTGGTAATAGTGGGCAACCTTGTCTTGTTTCAGATTTTAGTGTGAAATCAGATTTTAGTGTGAAAGCGCTTCTGACCATTTAGTGTGATATTGGCCACTGGTTTGTCATATATAGCTTTTATCAGATTTAGATATACACTATCTATTCTTAATTTCTGTAGTGTTTTTATCGTGAATGGGTGCTGGATTTTGCTACAGCACTCTAAAAAAGGAAATTGAAAGGGATATCAGAAAATGGAAAGATATTCCACGTTCCTGGGTAGGAAGAACCAACATAGTGAAAATGACTATACTTCCTAAATTACTATACAGATTTAATGCAATTCCAATCAAGATACCAC
>QZML01000037.1:1998500-2024101 GCA_016801275.1 Hystrix brachyura
TTTTTTTTGGTGCTGGGGATCGAACTCAGGGCCTTGTGCTTGCGAGGCAAGCGCTTTACCACTGAGCTAAATCCCCAACCCGGGAAAAGATTTTAAATGCAGGCTGTGATCAAAAAGAAAGCAGAAGGGGAGCCAAGGGATCTTGAATCTCTTTTGTCTACCATTATGGGATTTTGAATAAGCCACTTAGTCACTCAACTTCAATTTCTTCATGTGTGAAATGAAGAATAAATACCCACATAATAAACACAATGTTTTGAAAATAAAGATAACACAGGGAATGGCACAGTCTAGGACTCAGCACATAGGAGATGCTCCATAAATATTAGCTGAATTGGTTACCGATTTTCCACTCTGGAAAGTGAGGATAATAGTATTCACTGGGTTGCTTTAGAAGAAAAATGAAATAATTTATGTAAACACTTGGTGCCTGATATTCAGGAACTACTCAATAAATATTTGTCAGTACTGTTATTAGTCTATTATTATTTATTTGCTCTCATACCTCAGTTCTTTCAGTAGTGAACTAGGATAAAGGAATGAGGAAAAAATTTTGAGATGGATAACTTCCATTAGACATTATGTGCTGACTTCTTTTTTTAAATTGACTCCAGAAACTGATGAGAAAATGAATATGAAAATGCACCTGGCAGGTTGGGGGCACAGCTCAGTGGGAGCATGCTTGCCTAGCATATGCAAGGCCCTGGGTTCAGTCCCCCAACACCACCAGAAGAAGAACAAGAAGGAAGGAAGGAAGGAAGGGAGGGAGGAAGGAAGGAAAGAAAGAAGGAAGGAAGGAAAAAGGGAAGAAAGAAAGAAAAAAAGAAAGAAAGAAAGAAAGAAGGAAAGAAAGAAAAAGGAAGGAAGGAAGGAAGGAAGAAAGAAGAAAGGAAGGAAGGACAGAAAAATGCATTTGGCACACCTGACATTTTAGCCTTTTCAGAAAATGTGCTGTTATATGAACAGTATTTAATCTTGAAAGTTAAACATTTTAAGTACTTTATTTACCTTCATTATAAAAGCAATTTAAAAAATTTTGTTTCTATCTAAAAACGTGGGTCAACATTCACTAAACTTTTCATCTAAAATATAGTTTATACTAATTTATTCCACTGGAAATTAGAGTATTTCAATATCCAAACTATTTTAAATTCCAGGCTCGGTCATTATCATTACTTTATTACTGGGATACCAATATTCAATATTAAGTTTATATTTCTTTCTTTCATTTTTTTTTCCCTCATAGGAAGCCTTGCTTTGCTTTGTCACTGGAGAGAAATAAAAGAAACATAGAAACTGCCCTTAAAAATGTTACTTTAGGCAGTTATCAGTTTCCAAATTTTAAAAAAACTTTTCTGTAATTATTTAGAGTTTGTTGGATTCCCAAGTGTAGGTCTTGGCTTCATTTTTCATAAACAATAATTTTACATTTTAATCTGAAGTTGTTCAGGGCAACAATTCACTTCATATCTGAAAAAGAATCAAAAAATATTTTTAAAGGCCATATAATTGTGTGAGATACCGTGCAGTGATCTTTTATAGAAGAAATCCCCTTAATAATATCTGAATGCCTGCACACCAAAGTGCAGGGAATTTGTACAAAATGGACAGTGTACAGAAAAAAAAAAGTTTTTCTAGAGGAAAAGCGACACGTAGAGGTTCAAACTGTGGGTTCTACCACGTTCTATTAGCTTCAGGAATGAAAGCAATGACCCTCAAAGGTTCACAGTCTTCAGAAGCACCTGAAGTTACTGCTTGGGAAGGACAAAGCCTGAGCTACCCCCGGTCCCTGAAGGTTGGGACATAAGATGCACTTCAGCCAACACCAAGGTGGGGCAGAGGCAAGCTTCATCCGCTGTCGGAAGCACGCGCTCAGCACCGTCGCTTCCCAGCGTCTCCCCGATGTGTGCTTTGCTTGTAGCGCTCATTCTCCATAACGCGCAGGTATCTGCCGGCAAGCATTACATATAACACTACTTTGGGAGTTGGCTCCCTGAAGAGGGCAAACCCCCTTCTTGTTTTCTCAAGAGATGTTCCAACTTAACTTTCATTTCTATTTTCTACATTAGAAGTCAATGGGGATAAGCAAACATTTATTTATCAGCACGTGATCATTAAAACAAGAGATTTGACTTTAGATGGACTTCATTGGGACTTGTAACTTAACCTCTATGGAAGTAGGTATTCTTATTTGTAAAATGGAACAACAGTATCTACCCTCTAAGATAACTGCGAAGATCAAATGATGTTATGCCTGCATCAGAGAAGGCAACAAATGGCTGCCCCCCTCTCAAAAAGTCTATTTGGGGCTCTGGAAGGCATGTAATTAATCTATTTGAGTTTTACCTCTTGGGATGTCTGCTCCACAGCAGAGAAGTACAAAGTTAGAGAAGTGATCAAAGGAAAAGTGTAGAAAGCAGGAGGAAAAGCATGAAATTTTAGCTGTTGGGGGACTGCGACAGTAGAGAACTTGTGTTCTTATTTACAACTTTCCAACCTTTCCAAGAATCATTTGCTATCATTTACTCAAACACTTCTTTTGGTTCTGTACATGGAGCACAGCTATATAACCCTGATAATATGAAAAGCAGCTCTCTCACATCTTGGTGTGTGCTTGTATTTGTGACCACACACTTTTCCCCTGTACCCCTAGTATCTTAAAATGTATGACAAATACATCTGAAACAGCACTGAAATACCACTTTGGGCTTCAAAATGAATTTTGGGTATATTTCATAGCTTTATTTTAAGTGAGATGATCAAAAACATAATTTCCAAATAGTGAGAATCCATCTAGTTCTTTTAACATGCAGTAACAAAAGACCAATCTGGTTCTATTCATATAGATATATGCCCCATTTAAGCACTAGTTCTTCATACTCCCCTTCAGTTAAAATGGTTCTTTCCACAGAGTTCCAGCTGAACTAAGGTCATTGCCAGAGAGACGTGGTATACACAGCCTTGAGAATACCTGTGCTATAAACCAATGGCGATTCATGGATTCAGATGGGTCACCAATACAGCATTTGCTGAGCAGCCCAAATCATACCACACAGGTATTCTACAAATAAGAGACTAATGATGTCAATTACCCACGTAGCCGATTCCCAATCCATAGTTCTGGTTACAAGAATCATCTTCCCCCACTCACATTGCTGATGCTTTAATATCATTATTCATTATTGGAAAAAAAGTATTTGATTACATAAATATACTAAGAAAAATGTTAGCCTAATGCTATAAATTTCAAATCATCCCGTTAATTCTAACATGATTATTGGACATCACATACTTATTCTTAATAAAAGTGACACAAATGTAAGCATTACTAAATCTTCATATCATCATATTATTTTTTGCAATGAAAAGTAGACGTGCCATTCATTTATGTGAATTCATAAAATGGTAAAAACTACACCTCTGACAAACCACACTTTATAAAGTAAATTATATTGTAGCATCTGAAGTGGATATTATGAGCCATAAAAAGGGCATTTGCAAAAATACAGTACAGTACAGAGATTAGAATTTTATTAGTGCCAAGTATATATTTTTAATGACACACTTAGATACTAGGTCTAAACTGTAAATAAGGTCAAGCTAGCCTCAGTATAAGCATTAAGAAAGACCTCCCAACATGCAACTGGCCAAAAAACATACTTTCTACAAGCTTTTCACTGAGGATTAACATATGCAGTGAGGGGGTGTTCATGAGGTGGCATTTACATGCACAAACAAGTGACAAGTTGCATGCTGGAAATCCAGAGTCACGTTTGTCAATAATACCAATACTCTTGGAACTTCTGCCATGACAATCCCATTGCTTAAAGTTTCAATCACAAGCTTCTCTACTATTAGTAGAGAAAAATGTCTCCTAAATTACTCTAATTATTAAATAAGAAAACAATGATTAGAACAAAGTGTACTTGTAAAAAACAAACAAAAATGGTCCCAGAGAACTGTGTTCAGAATCTTCTAATTTACAAGATATAAAGATCAAAGGATGACATTTAAATGTACACATAAGTTGAATTGTCTCATATATTTAACAAAAGTATTTTATTATTCTTTTTTTAATTAGTGCATATTAATTACATTGAGTTTTATTGTGGCATTTTCACACGGGAACATACCATACTTTGATTATTCTTAAGGGTATTTAAGAATAATCTTCTATTTAAGAATAATCTTTACTTTGAATAAAATCTTTATTTTGAATAATCTTAGTT
Source organism: Hystrix brachyura (assembly GCA_016801275.1). Classification (NCBI taxonomy): domain Eukaryota; kingdom Metazoa; phylum Chordata; class Mammalia; order Rodentia; family Hystricidae; genus Hystrix; species Hystrix brachyura. The sequence continues at coordinate 2,002,730 of QZML01000037.1, forward strand.
TTACTAAGAGTAATCTTTGTTTTCCAACATATAAAAGCTAAGAAACATTTGAAATGAAGTGTAGTTGTGACCATTATTTTAAATCTATTATTTTAATACATTCTTAAATTAAAGGGTAAAAATGCAACAGAAATATAACCAAAGATTCTCATACGTTAGCTAATCCAATCTTACTTATGGAAATAAAAGATAAAAATGCAGTGAGTAATAATAATAACAAAACAATTCTTACCGAGTTATTGAAATTTCAAGCCTTCGATTAGTTAAGAAATAAGACTCCCTTTGACTTTATACATTTCTTATGCAGATATGTTAAATAGATTTTAATGTAAAATTTCTAAGTACATATTTATGTTAATTATATTTGACCCTTTAAAGTTATTTACTATTTATCTTTTAATTTACATTAAAGTTTAAATAATCTTCAAAAAGTACTAAAATAACTTCACATATTTAAGTTATAAATGATATTTTTCTAGATTTATGTTTTTCTTATATATTATCTATGAGAAATAATAAAAATTTAAGAATGTATTTTTTAAAAGCATAAAATTTTAAATTATTAGAAAATACAACATGCAAAAAATTTGGGTATATGAAATGTTTTTTCTAGATTAATTATATTAAAAATGTTTTAAAAGCTGATAGTTCTTTTCATTTCCATTTCCAAGAACTCACTATAGGGAGCACAGGACATCTGACTAGTGGCTCAATGGCGCAGCCTATGTGTAGAAAAGTAGAATACAACATTAACTGGTGCAAACTACAGCCAGTTGTTGGTTATAAATAAAGGAAAAATACAATATGCTTTTAAAAAATAATCACAAAAGAATTAAGCTTCTAATTATAACTTTTGCTGTTATTTTTAAAACTAAATTGAAAGACAATATAAATGAAACATAAAGAAAAATCTTTTTCATTAAACAGGAGGCATTAGAGCTTTTAATTGGTTTTAAATTGCCTCTGAGTAAATTTTAAATCTTTTGATTTCTCCTACTGCCAAAAAGCTAAAGAAGTACAGTGTTCTGTGGCTGAGTTAATCTTTTCAATAATTGTTTCATGTCAGGTTAACACATGATTTTGGGATTTGTAATCTCTTTAAAACAGTCTCTCCTGGAAAAATACCAAATATAAAACAATAGCACAAACTCTAAATCAGTAATGTGATTCTAACTTGATGGTTTTAGGCTGATTACAAACAGATGCCCACTGTTTTAAGGTACAGGTGACAGGAAGGCTGAATAAACCTGTTGTTATCTCATGCATGAACTTGATAAATACATTAACTTCCACAAATCTTCGATTCATACACACTATGTTTCTTCAGTCCAATACACAGGGAGAGCTGTTTCGCTTTAAGACAGTGTAGATGATCATCCTCCACATCTTTATAAGATTAACATAGAATAAGGCAAATATATATATGTATATATATCTCTTTGAAATTTTAAACTAGCCCATTTCCTCAAAAAATTTTGACAAGGAGCTATTGGTATTAATAAAGTATGAACAAAAATCAATGAAATAATTTTTTCAGATATGCAATGAAAGGCAGCAGTCCTCTGTATATAATTTACTTTCCTATTTTTTTTTTTACGTCTCCTTTAAAAAGCCAGAAGTTATCATACAGGTAAGACCTTTCCTTATGCGCCCAACTTTACTCCCTTCATGCAGAGCTGGATGTTAATTCTAATGGAGAGAAGAATTGTGTTCAAAATTTGTTCTCATTCTCCTTCTCTATTATTACAAAAAGGGGGTGACCCTGTAAATTCACTCAAGCTGTTTAAACACAGAAGATGTGCAGTTAACTCAGATGGTCTCTACTGCAAATCAACTGCAATCAGAAAAACTGCCTTAGTAATGCTACAACTTCACCGTTTCAACTTCACAATATGAGATTTTAAAAACATGTATTTCAACCACACAGTAGAGGTCTGATCAATCTGCCACTGACCAGAGAAAAATAAACTCACAGTGAAGATGAGCACAATGGGCCGAAAAATTATTCCTGTTTGATTCGCTATTACTTCATCTTTTCTTTCTACTGCTTTTGGTATAAAGGAATCAACAAATGTTGAACAAAATCAAAACAAAAGTGGCTCAAATGTTTAGTTTTTCAGTCACTGTCAAAGGATTTAATTCTAAAACGTCTTTTTACTCCACAAAAAGTTGTAGCTACCTTTATTTTTTTTCTCTCTCGGTGTCAGATTTGTTGATTAAAAACATTTATAAACTATTTTCAGGATGAAAATGGGACTTTTCCACTCACTGTTATTCCAGGAAACACGGAGCTTTTACAGTTCTCAACATTTAAGTTGATATTTTAATAACCTTAGGTTTATAGAAACTTTTTAATGTCTTATGCTTTAAAATCATATTGTAAATGTCTTGACAATTTATGAAGCCAAAATATTAAATAAAAGAACAGAAGTGAGTATTTTACACCTTGACATGGAAAAAGAAATCGTATTGTCCAAAAACTATAGCCAGCCCATGTCCAAAGGACCATTCTGTTTTTCAAGAGAGATATGTATATGCTAAGGAAAAAACCTATGGAACAAATTAAAATTAAATTTGCTAGTAATTTCTACTTCAGTAATTTCTCAACTTAATTGTGTAAAAATATATTGGCGCTAATTTGACATTAATAAATTAAGACCATTAGAGACAGTCTTTCATTGTTGGTCTTCAACAATTGTCAATGACGCTATTTTCTGTTTGCATTTCCTCAAGCATGTTAATGTATCTTTGTTTAGGCTCACAAGTCGAATGGTCAATGTAAACACCATCAGTGAAACATCAGTCCTAGAAAACAAGTCTACTGAGAGAACCTATGGAAAGACCATTTGGTCTACTGCCAAGTATGCAATAACGCTACAGCACTGAAAGGCTACTTAATTTTTTTTTATATGATGAATGAATTACTCTTTTAAAAATTCTCAAAATTCTTTGTTTTGCATACAAAGTCCATCAAGGAGGAAGGTGGTCTGCAAGATGCACTTAGTACTATGTGGGCTGTAGCCTTTGTTTGCAGTCTTAACTGGGGATTGTACCTTAGCTACCGTAGCTCAAGCGTAAAAATACTTTGTCTGTAATACTATATACTGTTGCCAGTGACCCTCTAAATCCTTGAACCAACTGTGTCTTCTGGTGTCACAGAAGATAATGCCAATTTATTGCAATGTGTGGCTTTTTTAACTGATTAAAATTAAGCCGTAAGCACGTGACAATGGAATTAGCACATTTAGAGAGTCTGTTTCCCACATCCCATTTTGCGCTAGTGTGGCTGGTCCCTGCAACTCTACGCGGGTGCAATTTTAATGACTTTGCTGGGTTTTGATGTTCTTATGAAAAAAGCACGGCTTGGTGTTTGTGGAGAAGGTAGATATGGGGGCTGAAGAGCTGTGATTGGGAACATGGTGACACTGTTTCTGTTTTCCGATAGGATCGGTGTCATTTTCCTCTCAGCGATAAGACACCTCCACTGACAGTGCCCGATTAGGGAAAATTTTATTATGAAATTCACTTTTATCGAATGAGGATAGAGTGATAAACAGTTCAGCCTCAGGGAAGGAATAGGAACAGATTTCCCTCCTTTTCAAATTCCACCTTTTCCCTCTTTTCTCTTTGTCTTCTTTAGAAAGATGATTGTGTTTTAGTTATTATTAATAGTATAAAAGAACTCCCTACAACATATGATTGCTATGATAAAACTATCTGAATCAAGAGACACTTAGATGCTCTTATAAAAGAAAATCTATTTTATATAGTTATATATCCATGCATGCACACACAAACACCACACACACATTCCCTCTTTTTCTTTCTCTCCTGATAATATGGCTTTTTAAACCCTTCCATTTGTGGAAGTTTCCTGGTATTTGTTACTTAGGCAAATAAAATACCCTAAAATAATTTGAAACTGAAGTAATATTGACTCAATTACTCTAAATATACTCACATTTCATATTTATTTTCAGAAATAAAACAGCATCATGGCTTTCTGGTTTTTGAGCAAATACTAATGCTTAGGAAAGAACATGAAAAAATATGGATTGTTTTAAAATAATAAAACATCACTGCTCCTGATTTTCGGTAGTTTAATAATGGTACTTCAAACCTCCAGTGTCATAAGTTATGTCTGTTCACTCCCGATAAACCAGCTATAACTCAAGAATATTCTGTATGACAACTACTTGAAAGGTCACTTGAGAAGAAGAAAAATAAACACTTGACCTTATTTATTTAAATATTTTTTTCTGAATAAAAGTTCATCAAATGACTGAATACTCATTTTGCCCTTATGAAATCAAATGTTGTATTTCAGAGAGTATCTCAGAACATGCAGTGGCATTAGTAAACTCTGGTATATTATAGACTTCAAAGATTTCTAAATTTGGGGAAGAGATGTTGATGATAAAAGCAACTCAGAAAAATATTTCTTTATTGACATAAAACTGTTTTGAGGGGAAAATCGGGGACAGGGGTCTTTAGTTTGTAACAGTCTTCCATGTATTTCTTGAGTCTCCCTAAATTCTCTCTAAAATTTTTTTTCTAGAATTAAAAAAAAAAAAAGCTGATCCTAAACATGATTGATTTCGACATTCAAGTCACTTATATTACTCTAATTTTTTAGTTATCAGTGATCAGAGGGTCATGTTAAAATATCCCATTTCCATTTGATTTAAACTTCCAAATTAAAAAAAAAAGGCAAAATTCGAAAACCTGTGGTATGGACTGTTGGTGCTTATAATTTTATGTTGATTAATTTAAGTATCTGTTATCCTTATGAGGACCCAAAGAGGAATGATTATATGTCCCACTCATAATATAATAAAGTGGAAAACAGATTATACAATTACAAAGCTGTTATTAGCAAATGCCCCTGGTCTAAACATTTCTCTCCATACCCTTTGTTTCAGAATTTTAGCAAGACAAACATTATAGCCAAACTCATGGCAGAGCAACATTATCACACCGCAACCTAACTTTCACTAGGAGTTTTATAGCCTAAAAACAATTACCTATGTAAACTTATGAAATTATAATTGGTAAATACTGGAGAAACAACAGAGCTCAACAACTAGAGTATGCTGTAAATTGAAAAGAAAATTCAGACTCATTATTGGCTTAAAATCTTTACCACCAAATGCTTATTAATGAGTGTATACCAGCTGCCTGGTAGACTAGCTTAAGTAAAGTATTCTTTTCTTAATTATAACTTTACTGAATAAGATGTAATAGTCTTTAAAACAAAAGTATTTTTGAACAAACTGTTGAATGCATTAAGAATTTCAACATAATGAAAGACAGATAAAAATCCTAAAATGTCAAAAAGTCATAATATCTTTTTAAAAGTGGTTTGAGAAACGGCTATAATTATTGTAATGCTAAAGGCTCAGGGGAAAGTTTTTGAAATGTGTGCTTTTATTTGTAGTAAAATACAGCTACCCATTTCTTTCAATCATTCAACAAAATGCCCCTCAAGAAGCTTACATTCTTTTGCAGAAGACAAGCAAAAAATGAATAATTATTTTTAATAATAATCAATGCAATGAGAGGGAGGAGCCTGACAGAATGAGAGGAGAAGCCAGCTTTAGATATGTGGTCAACATTAAACTAGTAACCTAACAATGAGAAGGAGCTCAGCCAAGTTTTGTACACAGAAAAAACACATATGTTCAACATCTGTATGCATCATATTTTTAAAAAGGTATTTCTGGAAAGTTGCATTTATTTACTAAACAAATCAGTAAGAATTTTAAAGACTTTTGTGGGTGTACAGATAAATCCAGTAATAAAATACCTCAAAGTACAGAACCCTGAGTAGAAAATAAACATTAAAGTACACCTATTACTAAGCACTATTGACCCTAAACTATTACTAAGCACTATTGACCCTAAACTTTCTAATGACTCCAAAGGCTTCTCAAAACCAGGCCCCCAATGCACTATAGTCATCATCGCAATTACCCCTGTCTAGGTCAGTGAGAACTCAAGGGACAAACTAGATTTCACCATCTCACGTGCCCTAAAAACGGGCACATGTTTCTTTAGGTATCCACGAGCATAGTCACACATGTGTGTGGGAATCGACTCTAATGGTCAGCACTACATAAAATTGGAATACCTTTTCTAGTTCAGAAAATATTACTTGTCCTGTTTTCATCTCCCCCAATTTTTTGTTTTCTCATAGGACATCAATAATGGTATTCTCCAAGTCTGGGGAACACAAAGGCCTTTCTGTTCTGTCACGAGCATCACCTAGCATGGCTGTGCATCTGTGTGTACAGAATTAACATTTAACCAAAGTGAGCCCCAGTCTTTCCTGCCTGATTGGTTGGTGGAAAAAGGATGAAGTGAAGGGAAGAATAGCTGATAAACAGATCATCCGCAGTGGAAACATGGCTAGGCAGGACTGCAGCACTGGGGGGTGAGGGGGTGCACGTAGGGCGAGAGAAGAAGAGGAAGACCCCTTTCTGTGGCTGTATTTGAAGTGGGGAGGAGGCCTGCAGTGAGCAAACTTCAGATGTAAAGAACAAAAGGCCAGGTTTTCCCCTACACCATTGCTCTACCTTTTTCTCAACACTGACGAGATGATGAGGTCTCAAGCTGAAGCCCTACAGAATTACATTCTGACAGCCTGTATTTATTAGTCAGGTTTATCTTCCCGATACACAAGGTGAGGCATTTGTTATTGTGTATAAAACAATTAAATGGAGTATTGTTACCAGTCTGTACTTGGGGAACATTTAGAAGTACTTCTGTTCTTTATAACTGAATCAGTGCACATCAGAAATAGTCAATATGTATGTTCATCCAGAATCTTAAATCATATAATAAAGTAAAAAACTGTGGTCAATAATCATTAACATAGCTTAGGTTAATTTACCCATTTTTCCCTATTCCTTCAAATGAGTAATTTGGAGGATGGTAGTCCTAAGCTGATGGTAGATCTGAGGTTGCCAGTTACGGGAGCACTTAAGCGCCCATTGGCACAGCAAGATTCAAAGCCCTGGTAGGCTTCAAAGAAACACTTTTTTTTTTCTTCTTCTAGAACTCTTTGCTTTCTAGTAAAGCTGCAACCACAATGTTCTCTCTCTTAATGCCACCATAAAAAATCAAAACACTTTAAAACAAATTGATGTACTCTTTAATACAGTCATCACATCATCACAGGACCCTTGCACCCTGCATGGTGACAACCGTAGGGATGCATACCACACATCTCTTTCTTTGTTGCCTGCTTCAATGCTTAAAGAAAAATTGAGAGAGAGTGTGTGTCTCTCAATTGAGATATGGGCACCTTTGATTGACAAGACCTAATCAGCTTATCTCTACACTAATAAAGTTGGGGCCTGTGGTGCTGGTGTATGCCCAGCTCCAAGTGAACTATTACTAGGCAAAGCCTCACTGACCAGGGCTCAGGCTCTGCTTCTCTAAACTAGTTCAGATCAATTCTTAATGGGCTATTTTCACCTTAATAAACCTCCATAGTCTTCATTCATGATGGCCTTAGAGGCAATTTAGCTGGATGAACTGCCTAAAGTAACGGCCATATAAATGGCTACAATAAATATTTATGTACATCAAATCAATAAGCTATGCTTTCCAAGTTCTCAGTATGCAGTAAAAAAGTAATTTCTCAAATATTATTTCCTTCAAGTAACTATTTATTCAAGGGAATGGCTTTTTTAAATTAAAGGATGACAGCTTCCTTTGTACATTTAGGCAACAAAGAGATCCTCTTAATAATTCCTGCTGTATAACACTGTTAGATTTTCAGTTCCTTGGGATTGAGCTCCCAGCTGACACAGCCACACACTGTGGTTCTCCTGGGGCCACACACACAGCCACACACTGTGGTTTTCCTGTCTCCACAACTATAGTACTTTTGTGACACTGACTTGCTCATACTCAACAAGTGTGCCCTGACTGACTGATGAGATTAAAGAACACAAGGCCAGGAATCACACGTGGAGTGGAGTTGGAGGGTGGGTAGGTACAAAAATACACACACATTTTCTTCTTGGAGTTGACTTTCAAACCAATGACTTTCCATGTATTCAGGAATGTCTCTATTCTTGTCTGCAATTGTTACATAAAGACTGAACTCTGGAGTGGAGATGTAAATAAAATCAGCAAAGCACTAGATGCTTCTTCAACTACACGATGGAGCCCTGGAATAGAAGAACCACTGCACATATACCAGATGAGAGTAAAATACACAGTGGACATTTTGATCTTACCTTTCATATGCAGTTTTCTAAAGAGATGGACTCACTGGATAAAGCAAACTCTATAGAAAGAATTCTAGTAGTGGAGAAAGTTTTTGAAATGATAACAGTTGTCCATGTATAAATATATATATGAGATACACACACACACACACAATCAAATGACCTACAGAAATAAAACTTTTACTATTAATTTACTCCTCCAAAGTTTGCATGGCATATATATGAATGTATGTGTATGTGTGTGTGTGTATATATTTATAAAATATCATTTGTATCTCCCACAACATATAAAATGGTCCTGGAAACTACTCAGTAATGCTGCTTGCAAACTGCAATACACATCAAATATTATAATCACCTGCATAAAATGAGGCAATTTTAAACACATTCCAAAATGAAGTTTTCTACAGATTATAGGAAACTTTGAGCAATATTTTTCACTCTAATTGTAGTCTTCATGTCGTAATTGCTTTATACAAAATCCACTCCAGCCTTATCATTCAATATTATCCTTACTCCTGAACACTGGAAGATAATTTTGCAATACAATTTAATTTACAGAGCTTATTTTCCACTAATCTTCTAGCAAAGGAAAAATGAAACATGCCAAGGTACATATTCCAAGCTATGACCCTGACAGGGAATAGTACGACTCCAAACATATCAATTTTATCATATGGAAATGCTGACATATTATAATGGTCAAAACTTTATATCCTAGAAGAGAAACTAAAATAGGCTATTAAAATATATAAAAATAAGACTCTTCAAATGATAAGGGTCCCTTGGGGGTAGGCTTTCTTCTCTAAGAAAGAAAATATAAAAATATGGTGCCAGACAAGCTATTTTATTCGAAGTATTAATATATCTATATGGTCAATAATATTTGGATTTTCAAATAAACTATTTAAATCAGTAACAATAAATAGGGACAGACATCAAGATTCAGTTTTCTGTGTAAAATGACAAAGTCAAGTTTGTAGTCCACTTGGCTCATTCCAGCTTTCACCCCAAAATTTAAATTTTAAATATATAGATGCCATGCAAATTTGGAAGAGTAAATTAATGCTAGAAGGTCTGTTTTGATTTTGTTTGGTTTTTTTGAGTCAGGGTCTCCCTATGTAGTTCAGCCTGGCTCTGAACTCAGTATGTAGCCCAGACTGGCCTCAAACTCCTGGTGATCCTCCTGCCTCAGCCTCCCAAGTGCTGAGATTACAGGCATGTGCCACCATGCCTGGCTTATAAGGCCTATTTCTACAGGCCATTTAGCTTCTATTGATCACTTACATTGTAATATTCATCTCTTTAAAAATCTTCCTTCCTTCCTTCCTTTCTCCTTCTCCTCCCCCAAACCCCTTTAAATATTGAGGCCTCCATGATAATTAATTAATATCACAATTTAGGCAAAATCAAGGCAATCTTTTTGCTCAAAAAGGAAATAGTGCTATTTATGCAATGGTGCAAAATACTAAAGAATTTCCAGGAAAACTCAAATTCTTTACCAAAATGGAGACATAACTGAAAAAAATTAATACACATTAATGGATCATTAGTGTTTCATGCCTGGACTGAGACCACTACTTTCTCAACCAGATTTAAATCACTCTACCTCTTTTCAAAGTTAGTTCACAACAAGGCCAAACTGATACTGAATCATTTATGAGGTTTTTAAGAGTTGAAATATCAGAGTCATATATGTGTAGAAATATTGTTCTGACATTTGAATTTTAGCAATAGGCAATTCTGAGACATTTCAAGTTATGCAAAATCTGACATTTCCATGTTAATATACAAAACAATGATGCTATGAAAAGCCACTTCTCTACCAATACTTAAAAAATATAAACACTTAATAAAACTTTAGAAGCATAGGCCTCTAAGATTTAGATACATACAAGAGTTATTACCTAAAAGCTTTAAATGTATATTCACTGAAAAGTGTATACTAAACATTCACCTACACTGACCTGTGTCATTTATACACGAGAAAGACAAACATTATTAATCCCTTTTCAGACTACTTGGTTCCAAGATGGCCTTCTTTTAATTTCTCTTGTATAATGTCATAATATTCCTGCCATTAGGCAGAGATGATTTAAAACTTTGTCTCTGATGTTAATTACTACATTAAATAAAATATACTTAAGTATATTTTACTTTCCTGAATAGCATGAATGCCAGCCAACTGTACCTTTTTAAGAAACTAAAATGAAACACTCATGAATGATCATCATAGAGGAAGATTATCTCTTTACTCTCCAAGACTAAAATGTTGATCTAGACATAAAGATTTCCAGCAGGAACAGTAAAGACATTTTTAAAAGACCAAAATAAGTAGGGTAATAATGAAGAACAAAATGTATAACATTTTCAACCTGCAAATTAACAAGCAGATATTGACTTTTCTTTGAGGTCAATAACAGCTCTTCATTGATCTAAAAAGTTAATATCTACTAAGGTCAATATAAGACCAGAAGTATCAACAAATCTGGATTCTAACTTCCTATCTTTTCACATATAAATATCGCTGAAATGGGTACAGCTATGTTGGAGAAACCAGGAAATTGCCATTATGAAGGTAGAATACTACAAAGAACTGGGCCAAGGTAGTTAAAAATGCAGAGTAAAAAAAAAAACAAAACTCTTACTGTAGAATTTTCTGAGGCATTGACTTTTAGAAATAAATCCTGGTACTACAATTTGGGCAGTTAAATAAGGACACACAAAAATAACTGATATTGACACATGGAATCTGTGTGGGAGTATGTGTGTGTGTCTCTCATATATTTGAGAAACTATAATGTGAAATAATTTTTCAAGAATAGATTTTAGGCACTATTAAATCTAAAGGTTTTTTTTAATTGTAAATTTAAATAGTTACAGCTCAGAAAATTCAGAAGAAGAAAAATTATCTATAATCCTATTATTATATAAGCATTATTATCATATAGTGTTGTATTTTTCTAGATTGAAAAAGGAAAAATATTAACCCTCATTCTTCTGATAAATAAGTGGTGTATTTATTCCTATACATCTTAATGATGACACAGAGAGATGAACCCCGTGAGTATCAAGGCATATCCCCGTATATATGAAATATTTCTTACAGTCTGGAAGTTGAGAAATTTATTAATCTGATCGTTCCAATAGTGAAGGAAAAGCTCATATAGTTATTTTTGGCATTAGTAAGAATATTCGGGAAGAGAAAAAGCAAACATCCCTAAAGCGTTTACTAATGTGAAACCCTAGGCAAGAAACATTCACACAGACACAGATCTTATTAATCCAGAAAGGAAAAATGATCTACAGTGACCACTTGGTAGTAGACAAATTAGTATGTAGTCATGAGCAGCAGAAAAACTACTTGGGAACCTGAGGCCATAGTCCTGGCTAAAGATGGCTCAAATCTGGGTCACTGTCAGGTGGGAAAAGACAACAGTGGAGAGACATTTAGAGAAAATTTTTTATTTTCAGTTTGGGAACTGAACCCAGTGCCTTCACACTGAGCCACATCCCCAGCCCCCTTCTTTAGCTTTTATTTTGAGGGAGCATCTCACTAAGTCACTAAATTACCAAGGCAGAGCTCCAACTTAGGGTCCTTCTACTGCAATCTCCCAGAGTGCTTTGATTAAAGTGAGTGCCACCCAAAGTTTTTTAAAAATAGTTGGGAGTTGAGAGCTAAGAGAGCAAAAGGAGTAGAGAATAATATTCAGAAAAGAAATTTTTATAAATAAGGAGGGGAAGATGGGTTGAAGGGAGGGGAGGGGAATGGGAAAAAAAAGAAGAATCAAGATATGTCATGTACAAGTACAAATACCCCATGATGAATGTTATCATTATATATATCTAAAATGTACCAATAAAATTAGTTTTTAAAATAGAAAAAAATAAATAAATTTAAAAAATTTAAAAAAGTTTATAAAGTGAGGACAAGTCTGTGGCAAAGATAATATGACACTATGGTAGTACTCAATAAATACGAAGATGACTTTTATTGCAATGTGATTTTCTAAATATTTTGTTTTAGAACATTATGAGATTTATAGAAAAATTATTGTGATAGTACAGAAAATTCCCATTTACTCCATATGCCATATTTGCCACAATTACTGAGCCAGTATCGATACATTAACTAAAATCAGTTCATTATTTGTATTTCTTTAGTTTTTGTCTAATGTCCTTTTCCTGTTCCAGGATCCCATCCAGGGAAGCACACTGTATTTAGTCACCATGTCTCTTGGAGCTCCTCTTGGCTGTGACAATTTACCATGTACTTTCAGCACATGCTTTAGAAATGAATGTATAATTTTGCAGAGTTGTAGCTACTGTCAACACTCAGACGAAAGCACATACAGTAGAATTATCCTTTGTTACAGATCTAAGGAATATAAATAAATTTGAGAAATGAATGAAGATAAATGCCTGGTAGAAAACAAAACAAATGATATTGGACTTCTTCATGTATCTATTAATAGGACAGTGATACCAGAGAAATAGTTTCATTGGTCACAAATACTACAAGATTACAACCACTGACCTAGTTTGTCAACTACCTATTTGTCCTCCACCTTCCCATCATATTGTCCATAGCTGGAGTTTTAACTGACTGCTTATAAGGGAGTAAAGTGAGCAAGAACTCAATAGTACAGTTTGTTCTCCTTTTGTTTAATATTAAGTGATTAGAAAGTAGTCATTCAATTGCAACTACACTTCCTCATCCCCCTTGCATCTAGGGGGCACCATTAGACTATGCAGTTGTTGCTAGCGGATGGTAGGCAGAATCAACAAAGAATGTTAAGAGTGGGTGTGTCCTCTACATTCCTTCTGCTTGTCTGCAGGGAAAACTGAAAACTTCAAGCTCCATTCAGGGTAGAGCCAGAAGGTCAAAAAGCCTGGTTTTCTCAATCACCATATAGAAAGTCTGTCTGCCTATTTGAAACACTAGCATTAGACTGTTCCCAGAATAAGAATTAAACTTCACAGTGTAAGGCCCCTGGGAACTGAGGTTTATTTGTTACAGCAGCTAGTGCCACTAGGCAAATGAGTAAAGCTAGAAATGAACATTTACTGAGCACCTATGATAGCTTTAAGACCGTGTTGTGTGTTTATATAGTTTACCTCATTTATCTCTCATGACAACCTCCACATAGGAAACCTGCAAAGGTTCTTTCATGTACAAAAACTAAGACTTGGAAAAGCTAAGGAACTCCCTGCAAGCCGTGCAGTTATTAAGTAGCAGAACCAAGATTTGAACCCGGATCTGTCTAGCTGCACAGCTCTGTAGATATTCCATTTTGCCTCACTGCAGGTGCAAGACAGGTGATCTGATTTGGCACATGAATTAAAAAATAATTCCTATACATTTTATATGTGTAACTCTTTTTATCCTCAGAAGAGAACAAAAATTGTACATGTGTTCTCCCTAGTTTTTATGTGAAAGACCTGAACTCCCAATTTAGAAGGAGTGGGTCTGAGACGATTAGTTCGTTTGAATTTGTTAGCATTTTTCAGATCAAGACAACGCTATACAAAAATGAAGAAGAGAAAGATACACTGCACCTTTGTAACCTGCTGATACTCTTACAGTGTTTAATTTGAGCAGAGTCCAGCAACTTAACCAAGGGCACGAAAGAACTGTTGCTCCACAAGGTTTACAGTTAACAAAGGAAAGGACAGAAAGACTTACTTGTTCTCACAACAGTATGAATTTAAAGAACTATATGGGGTGTGCATTCTACAGGAAGCCCAAGTAGGAAGAAAAATGAAACACTGTACCTTGCACACAGCAATAAAAATGAGGGGATTCATTGTAGTAGGAAAATTCACAGCTGGCAGGCAAAATCAGTGAGGCAATAAGATATCTGCTCCATCTTCATGCTTATCTTTTCGAGTTATACTGTTTTGTTAAAAGGTTCTCCTTTTTATGTTAACAAAGTCATTCTAGTCAATCACTTTAACTTACCTACATAAAAAATTTAGATGACTTTGTATAAGTCCTAGGCTAACAAACTAACACCAGTCAGAAAAATTGGTGAATCCTTTAAATTGGTATAGTCCTCTTAGGACAGAATGTTTTTGCTTGTTTGTTTTAATAACAAGTCCTCATTATCAACAGAGCTTCATAGAACACTGAGCATTATAGATAATTCAAAGATTCGCTAATGAGGAAGGGGAAAACAAAAAGTCTTGATTTGTTCATGAAACCAAATTAACACTTTAATACCCATTCTCACTGGTGAAAGCAGATGGCATTTTGGGAAGCGTTCAGGGGACCAACCTAGTCAACCTGATTAAATAATTTCCATTTCAGATAAGTTAATCTATGGATTCATAAAATGAAGTAACAGATACATACATAGTCTAAGTGAGGACTTACAGCTATTTATATCTCCTGTAGGTATTATGCCAAAGATACTGCAGCTTATTAAAGGAACTTTGCATTTTAATTGCTTAAAACAGTTTCAGGGTCTGTTCCTTTCTAAATAATGTAAAATCTACTTTCAAGGTGGGTTGCTTTCTCCTTTATCTTATTTCCAAATGCAACTTTTGCTAATAATATTAATTTATAGCAGCATTTTTCTTGCTATATCAGAGATGAACTGTGGCCCGGTCCAAGTCCAATGAACTAAATTCAAATTTTTAGGGCCCCCAAATTATATACTGAACAAATGTTAAGGTTCCACTCTATTTAAGTACCATCTATTGCAAATAACTTTGAAAATGGAAATAAAGAAAATTAGCTCCATTTAAAGGTATTCTACGTAAATACAAATATCAGCCTTTTAATAGAGCCCAGGATCACCAGCGAGCGAGTGCCATGAAATGGGCGACACAGAGGGAAGTGGCAGGGCTACCCATCAACATGCTTCTTTTTCCTCCAAAAGGGATAGTTTTAAAAAGGCTTTTTCCTTGTTTGGCTTCAGGGTGGTTTCTTCCTCTCTTTAAATAAATAGATATTTATTTAACCATCACTCAGAGTTTATATCTTAAGATGCAAAAGGGCAACACAGTGCAGTACATGAACGATGACCCACCACGACAGCCGCTTTGAGAAGGACTTTACTTGGAAAAACGTATTCTTCAATACAAAAATTATTTTTTAATGTTAACTTTGTTCTCTTGTGGAAACGTTGGAAAACACTGTAGCCCAACAGGAAATACAGATGAAAACTTCAAATGTACAGCACACAAAAAGCCATTTTTAAAGCTCATGCCCATCAAGTTTTCCACTCGACATAAGTCGTACACAAAGTCTTAGTCCAATGTGAACCCATGCTGTGAAAATTCTGAAGCACCCACCTTAGAAAATTCTGTTAAATACATAAACACCACTGAAAAGAAAACTTCTGGGCGCTAGAAGTCAAACTCAAAGGGAAAAATGAACCTGATTAAAAAAAATCCCAAAGAAAGTTATATAAGTACAGTGCAACAAGGTCGTAAGCTTAACCATCCTTCACTGTAATATTTGAAAGTAAATTGGCGTTTTAGCCATCTGCTTTGGTTGTCATTCTTTTTCTCGGCTTACAGAGATGCAATGGAATAAGGATGGCTTCGTGTGCATCTCACAAAACAACTGGGAAAGTGGTAGGCATTACGGGGTAAGATGCCTTTAAAAATGAGTATAAGACTTTTTAATGGATTAAAAATGAACCCTGTGAATTCACTTGCACCTCCTAAGGAGAAGGCTCTCCAAACAGGGTTTAAATGACATCCTTTTCCTACCATTATGAAGCTCACCAATATCTCAGAGAACTTCACAAAGTAAATTAGAGTATGGCTTAAAAATACTCTTTAAAAGCATCACTCCAAATGACAACCTCCTCTCTTCTTCCTAGAAAAGGATCACAACTTTTGAAATGTAAGACCTTAATAACTTGTAATTATAAAGTAAATGACTTTTTTTTTTTTTTAGAAAACTGGGTAGACCTTTAAAAGCTCATATGATATGGGCCAGTAACTCTTCTCAGCATTTAAAAAAATGCCTATTCAAGTAGAAACATCTTTAAGATTCTGAAAACACTGTGCCACCCAAAATAATGAATAGAGAAACTTTTTCTAGCGATAACTTTCTGTGTCAAAATGTTTAAGATTTCTGTAGGAAACTTTTTTCTCTAAAACACATATGGTTGAATAAAATGGATAATATCAACCCAAATGTATAGTCATATTTTCTCTTCCTATATTGTAGAATAACATAAAGTGTTAACTTGTTATATCTTCAGTAATTGGGACATAGCAGATGGCACTGCCTGCCTGTGCTTAAATGAAATAGTCTAGCTAATAATCTGAAACAGTGTTCATGCACATAATATCCTCTCCTCACGTAAACCAGGACTGTGATATCTGACTTGTCACCTCCACATCCCTGCAACGCAAGTTTGCCGAATGAGTGAAGCACAACTCTTTGCCTTCCTTCACGTAACCTTGCGCCACTCTCACTAGTGTTAGAGAACCAGAAATTTATTCTTTACCAACTGATAAAGGTTCTGAGGGCAAAAAACACACAAGAAATGATTTGAGTCTATCTTCTCAAGTCTCAAGAATGACTTATCAGCATAGGGGGTAAAATCCAGACTTCGATATTTCCTGTAGGAGATGGTACCACAGTTTCAATCTAGCTAAAACTGCTAAAATATTTTTAGGCATTGATTCCTACTACTGTACCTTGTTTTACCCACTAATCTTTTCTGTAGATTATAAATTTGTATTTCATTATTTATATTTTCAAACTAAACTATCATGTTGTACCTAGCATAGTAACCATTCAAAACAGGAGCACAGGTGGCGGGGAAGGTGAAGAAGTGAAGGAAGAAGAAACGGTGAAAAGGAGGAGGTAAGAGCAAGAGAAGAAAATGTCAGTATATGAGGTATGATCTAAATAAATACTTAGGGGTTGGGGACTTAGCTCAGTGGTAGAGCACTTGCCTAGCAAGCACAAGACCCTGAGTTTGATCCCAGCACTCTCCCCCAAAAAAGATAATAAATAAATACTGAAAAATCTTATTATAGTAAAAGACATATCGCCATTAATTCTCCTCAAAATACCCCACCTCACTTTGAAAATACTTATCCTATCATCCTTGTCACTTTCTGAAGCAGTTCTAGGAAGCCTCTTTCATGAGTGTCTTTAGGAGGTGTGATCAAAAATATGGTGAATGATGCTGCCAAGTGCCATCCACCAGAAAGGCAGGCTTATAAAAACATTACAGCATTTTCTCAACCACCTAATTCACCAGATCTAGCACCATGCAACTTCTGGCTCTTCCCTAAAGTCAAAATGATGATGAAAGATAAACATTCAGAATCAATTCAGGACATCAAAGCAGCCGTAACAGCACAACTAAAAATACTGTATTCACAAAAGAGAGCTTGCAAACTGCTTTAGAAAGTGGCAAGAATCATGGGATACATGAGTTCAAAGTGAGGGGAAGTATTTTGAGGGGAATTAATGGCAATGTATGTTTTACTATAAAACATTTTTAAAAAATTTTAAGCATTCACCACATTTTTCAGCCACATCTCATATAAGGTAGGAACTACTGAAATGATAAACAAAATGACTGGCTTTAAGGTTGATAAGTACTTTGTCTCAATGAATAACTTCCCCAAGTGGCTAAAATTTCTAAATAACTTAAAGTAATAATAATGAGGTAGCTACAAAATATCAATAAGCAAAAAATAGACTGGTAAGTTTGCAGTATTGGGCTCTTATACCCCATCATCTCCGTATAACCACATGGCAGGCTTAGGAAAATTCCACCAGTAGTTCAGCCAAGATTTTAAGACAAAGATATAAAGGAAGTTATGTTAGTCAGCTTCCCATCACTGTGACAAAACATCTGCAATAAGGAACTTACCAGGAGAAAGGGTTTCAGAGGTTTTAACCCATGGACACTTGGCACTGCTGCTTTTGAGCCTGAGGCAAGGCAGGTAATAACGGTGGGGAGTGTGTGGCAAAGCAAGCTGCTCATCTCCTCACAGTGAGGAAAAAAGACAGAGCGGAAGGGGTGAGGCCACAGCATCCCTTCCAAGGCCATGTCCCCAGGACCTAACTTCTTTTCACTAGGTCCCACCTCTCAAAAATTACACTACCTCCCAACAGCACAGCAAGGTGGTGACCAACAAATGGGCCTACAGGACATTCAAGATCCAAACTATAGAAGAAATCATTGCAAATTTTAAATGCATTTTTCAGATTCTTTATAAACTTCTGAACAGGAACTGTATTCTGCTTGACTTTTAAAAAACAGTGTAAGTATATATCATTATTGATGGTTTTTCCTATTAGAAAGTTTTAAAAAAGAGGTAGGTAAAGTAGAAAGAGAAAATGGTGTAAATGAATTATTAAAATGCTTAATTATTTATTTTACAGAAGAAAAAATACTTCATATGTTTCTCTGGCTAATATCTGGCTAGGTCAAAAGAGTTCAAATTTCAATATGGCAACCATAACAGCAAAAATAATACGAACAGATCATGCAAAACAGGCCAGTGAAAGTTTATTTCTAAAATGGAAAATGTCAGAGGCTTAAAATCTGATAATCATAACAAAGTACTAAAATTATAAAATTAAAGTAAAACCTGTATTTTTATTTCTTAAAAAGAGATAATTATCACAGAAAAGAAAGGGAATGTCCAAGAAAATCCACAATTGAAATATAAGTAATCCCCTCTTATCAATTCAACAACAAAGTTTGTGTAGAAAGAAAATATGTTCGTTTTGCTTTTTTTTTTTTTTTTTGGAGGTGGGTACTGGGGATTGAACACAGGGTCTTTGCATTGCATTGAGCTATATTTCCAGCCCCTTATTATTTGAGATAGGGTCTCACTAAGTCACTAAATTGCCCAGGGGGCTCAAACTTGTGAGCCTCCTGCCTCAGCCTCCCAGAGTGTTGTGACTGCAGCATATTTTCCTTTATACAAAGAATTTATAAATGTATAACACTAGTATTATTCTAACTCAGAAAGTTTCTTTCCCTTTCCCTAATGAAGTAAGATGTATAATAAATGTATCATCAAAAAAGGTAAGTAGTTAATAGGGATAAAATGTGTTTTGAAAAAAATAAAGCAGAAGAATGAGTACCTCTGGTTTACAACATAGATTACTAGCAATTCTAGTTACTGAGTAAGGCCTATTGATATTTTCTTAATTAAAGTACTATATATATGCAATTATTATAGTTTCCAAAAAGACCATCTTTACATTGAATACCACCAATATTTAGATTCACAGACATACTGTATTTATTATTTTACAGGGGTTGTAGTCAATTATGCCTAGCTACCTGCCCAATTTTTTGCACATGTTTAGGTAAATATAAATACACATATGTACAGTGGTACCTCTTGGTTCACGAACTTAATTTGCTCCATGATTCTGGAAAAGATGGCCATGTTTGTGTTCGTGAAGGAAAGATGGCCATGGTCATGTTCATCACCTCGTAAACAAAAACCAAATATTACCAAACACTTCTGTTTGTGATTGTGAACAGAGGCGGCACTGTATGTGACGTTCATCGAAATAACTCATCCAGTTCAAATAAGCACCCACCAAATGCTAAGACTGTAAAGTTAGTACTTTACACCGTTTTACTGTGCATACAGCTGATCCTGCTCAAATGCAGATCTGATCCAGTAGACCTGAGGTCGGACCCAATAACCTGGGTTCCCAACAGGTTCCCAGGGGTTGCCAATGTTGCTAAGTCTTGATCCCTACTCGGAGGAGCAAGGATCTAATATGTTTCCTCTTTCAACTGGTATAAAATTAACCAAATTGACAACGTACGTTTATACTCAGAATGTTCATGAAAACAATTACAGGGGAAAACACTATATTTTTGTGAGGCAATTTACAAAACTCTTTATTATGCCTGTTAGAACTCTAGGAAATGGGTATCAATAATATATTAAGATAAACTTAATTTTTATCCCAGGTTCATAATTACAAATGTTCACTATTGCCAGCCAGATGGACTGGCCATGTCTGTGTGTAAAGTCCTTCCATGTACAAAACTACTGAGTCCCCATTTGTTTGTAGATGTCCTTATGGAAGAATCTTGGTAACTCACGCCAATTGTTAAAAGAATGAATAGTAAATCTCGAGCTCCTTGTTCCTAAATGTCTTTTAAATTGGCTTACAATTTCTCTTCCATCTTCACCACCGGATTTCTCCATCAGTGGTTTCAAATGGCAAAGGACGAAATCTTGGAATACTGTAATAAACTTCTAAACATGTCTCTCTGTTTCCGCTCTTCTGTTCTCCACAACTCAGAACGGGTTACTTTCCAGCTGGGGTCCTCCAGGGATGCCACACACTACTCAGAATGAGATGCAGACTCCTTCTGGGCCCTTGGCCCCACACAACCTGCTTCCCACCTCACTTCACTCTCACCATTCTGCTCTTCCATGGCCTGTACACCTCAAACACCCCATTGCAGAACCTTGTGCTTGCTCTTCCTCCCTCCTGGAATTGTCTGTCCCAGATTTTCTTATTGATGGTACCTTTGTGCCACCCAGTACTCGGCTAACACACAGAGTTCTTCCAATGGGTTTTTCCTGACTGTAGCCTTCATCAGTCACTCTTTAACACTTGCTTTGCTTAACCAGTATCTGAAATGATCTTTTCCACTTGTTTATTATTTTTTAAAATGTCTGTCCCAGGCATGGTGGCGCACATATGTAGTCCCAGCACTTGGGATGCTGACGCAGGAAGATCACTGAAAGTTCGAGGCCAGCCTGGTCTACTTAGTGAGTTCAAAGCCAGCCTGAACTACATAGCGAGACCCTGCCTCAAAAAAAAAAAAAAAAGTCTGTCTCATCCTGCCCATTCTCATCCCCCAATATATAAGCTGCCTGCGAACAGACACCTTACCTGTCTTGCTCAGCACTGTATCCTCAGCACATAGTTCTCCAGTTTTTAAATGAATTATGGGAAAAGGAAATTAGCAAATGTGAGAATATGATATTTTCTGACTACTAAAAATTCACCTTGGAAAAATCTATGTATGTGGAACTCATTCATATTTTAGTGTAGTCTATTGCTAAGAATCAGACAGTCCGGTCATATTATTTTCTAGCTTTTAAGAATGGACAATATACCAATACATGTTCTTGGTAAAAATAATAAAAAAAA
>QZML01000037.1:2024147-2066321 GCA_016801275.1 Hystrix brachyura
TTTTTTTTTCTCATCTGTAAAAAGGGTTTAGTGAGGACTAAACAAGTAATGAATGGAAAGTACTGGGAACAATATGTGACCCATATCAAGTGTTCAATAAACACTATCACTTTTCTTATGTCCAGTCAGTAACACATAAAGGTCCTGCGAAAAGCTAGCACCTTGTCAAGAGATCAGAGACCAAATATGAAGCCGTGGACAGATGGCCAGCAGCGACTACTAGACAAGGAGTGCTGACGCATGGCTGGGGTCTTGGGAATGGCAGGAACAAGGGCAGTAAATGGCGCAGATTGCAACCCAAAGACACGAGACTACTGCGTACAGGAAAACTCTCTCATAGTCCAGAGGGGCACTCCCAGGTGCACATGGTAGGTTTAGAATATAGGCACTCGGGGGGGTCTTAAACTATCCGCTTACATATTGAAAAGAGAGTGAGCCTTGCTTTTCTGTTCACATATGATTTGTCTTTCAGCCTATTTTTTTCTTTTATTAATCATAAAGCTTCGATTAGTTTTGTGTCTATTATTTTTCTGAGATATTTATTTCAGAGAAAAAAATCATAATTTCAAAATAAAGGGCTTCAGAGTTTTATGCCCCTGAACTCAACCCAAAGGGACAGCTCTACAACTATAAGTTATAGTTGTAACTGAAAAAAAATGTCATTTTTTTATTAAAAAAAAAAAGTCACTACTAGTAACTGAAAAAAAAAAGTCATTTTTTTATTAAAAAAAAAAAAAATTCTAGGACAAGAACTTAAAAGAAATGCCAAACTGGATCAAACCAGTGGTTCATGTCACCAGCATAGTATTTGGTTTATGATAGTTGCTCCCAAAAATGTTTTGTTAATGAGTCTAGTAACTGATGCCAGTCTTACGCTGGAATGTGCTAGTATCAGCTCTTTAGTTCAGTGTTGTATATTCTTCTAACTGTCCCTTTTTTAGTAAATGGAGCTGTTCAATTAACTTCTAACTCTATCAATTTTCTCAAAAGGAAAGAGATCCATAGAAGAAACTTGAACGGTATTAAACTCAGTGTATATCAGGATGTAAATGGCACTTAAAAAAATCATTATTCATTGTAGATGTATGTTCCTCTGCTCAACAGCTGTCTTGAACAGGCAATAACCACTCACGTGATCAAACAACTTAAAAATGTCAAAAAAAAAAGATGCAAGAATTTTTAGAAGATGAATTTCCTTATTTGTTAGGAGGACACGAGTGATCGAACTAATAAGCAGTCCATCTTATTCTGTCTTAACCTCTGTATTACTTCCTTTTATTATATCCATCAATTATGGCCATTAATTTAATGAAAATAAAACAACAAATTTTTATTAAAATCTCTGCCAATTGTTGTTAGAATTAACCACTTTTTTTGCTGGTGGTAATTTATAAAGCTGATAAATTTTACAAAGCCTTTACATCAAAACAACTTTATGGAATCAATAAAATCTATAGTCAAGTTTCCATTTTGCAAACATAAGAACAAATGCAAAGAGATTAGGTGATTTCTCAGAGCCATACAACTGTCTAATGACAGAATAAATTCCTAGATTCTATGGTCAAGTAAAATTTCAAAAAGTATTCCAGAGATCCCAAAATAGAGTTGCCATTTTGTTATTTTTCAAGTAAAGAAAAAAATATATATATAACTTCACCTACTATTGCTGACATATTATACAACTCACCTTTTATTACACTACAATAGGAAAAATCATCATAGAAGAAAATATAGTTCTTAAATTAATAAAATATGCTCTATGAAAAAGTTAATACATCCTACTTTTTTTTTTTTTTTCATTTTACCGCAGGACTGATGAAAATTGTCCTGGTTCAGAACTAGTTCTCAGGCAATACAATACTTGGAACCCATTTCCCTCTCTCATGCTGTGTCAAAATTTGTATTTGTTCTTCTATGTCTTTTCCTACTTTCATTTCATCATCTTTAAGAAGAAATCAATAAATTGTAGGTTGTTCCCCTCTCCCCCACCGAGGGCTGGGGGTGTAGCTCAGCGGTAAAGTGTAACACATATGAATCTTCAGTTTGGTCTCTAGTATCACCAAAAAAACAAACAAACAAAAAGTCTGTCTGTTTGAAAGATACCGTTCTTCTACTGCTACTTTAAAAAATGGTAAGTACCATAAACTTAAATATACTCAAAATACAGTGCTGTTGACTGCTCAGTGTGACTAGGGTGAAGGCCAGCAGGGATGCAGCATGTACAGAAGCAACATGGTGTCCACCACAATGCGCTGCCTTCACATTACTTCAGTAAGAAGAGCAGGAAAAATACTTGATCCCTGTTTTCTTTTTCTTCACTCCACTTTCAAACTTCCCAAGACAACGAATTAGCACAACTCTCGTCTAGGCAGGAGCTGTGTCACATCTGTCCTTACCTCCAAAAGGTCTATTCTTATTCTTCCTCCCAGACTGGTTTAGGCTGCCAGAGGTTCCCAACACTTCTGTGACAAATATATACCAAACTTTATAAAGTTTTATACTTAATCTGCCATTGTATTCTTCACACCACTGTACTGACACACCAAAAGGAATAACTGTCAAACCCTATTCAATAATCAAGGTCAATGCATGGTCTTCTGTTATATGTGGTCTTTGATGACTTCCTTCAGCTTTGGGACAGAACTACATGCAACTGAGAGAGCAAAGGAACACCCAACTATGTGCCCAACCAACCCAATCAAGCCCTGCGATCAGTGTCACAGCAACACCACCCCTACTTCCATGCCCAAACCGGTCCATGTGGACATTTTGTCAAAAAGTTCCCCTTACTGATTGAAATATTCAACACAGACTATGCCACATTCCCCAAGGATTGTAAAACTGGTATGTTGTCTGCTATTACTTTAATATATACAAATTTCACAACATCAAAATTACTTTCTCAAGATAATAATTGTATATCATCAAATGATCACACATTAATAATAATAATGTATATAGGTATTTTGTGGTACATAAAACATTTCAGAATATACCACCATTCCTTAAGAATATTCTGAGATGGGCAAAATTATTTCCATTTTATTGAAGGAAAAAACTGAGGCTCAGAGAGGTTATGTGATTTGTCCAGAATCACACAAAGAAGAGCTAGAACACAAAGTGTGGTCCTTTGACCTCGTATCTAGGCTCTTTTCTTTATTCACATTCTTTCCAAGAAGAGTACCCTCTAAAGGTGAGCTCCTAAACCAGCAGAACACAGAAACGTTGGCTTTTATTCCACTCATAGCGCAGAAAGTCAATCTATCAGGGATCTCAGGAAAAAGGACAGTCCCTACTGTGAAAAATCTGTGAAGGTGGATAGCTGCCTTCAGTTTTCTCACCATTAATACAATGCCAGTTTGTTGGGATTCTTCCTATTCGATTCCCTAAAATTCATCAAACAAACCAGGCCATCTAGGATAGTCGTGAATCCTGGGCCAGAAAAATATTGGCTTTTTACAAAAGAAATTGTTTGGAATCATTTTCATTATACCTGGTCTTCCAAAATAAACATCTTGGTAACATGAAATTTTAAAAAATTGATGGAAATTTTGATGATCATATTTGTTTGTTGGGCAAGATCTATTCAAACTACATAAAATAGATTATTTTTATAATTTATACTTTACGGAACAAAATAAAAGTGTAGCTAAATAATAAGAAACTGGTAAGTGCTAAGGTATTAAGGGACACTTATTTACAATATAAAGTCACTCATTACGTGAAATACTTATAAGTAAAAATGCTTGTCTATTTTCAATAGACTAGCCTAATTTTAAAATTACCTGTGCTTTTTCTGAAATTAATAACTTATTAATTCAAGCCAAAAGTTTAAACAGTAATTATTAACTATTGCTAGTAAGATTATCATGAACATTACCTTTGCTGCTTACCATAAATTTTTTCATATCTGATTACAGACTCTGCTTATGATTTAAAAAAATACAGGATCATTAGAAACCATTTCCAACACCAGGAAAAATAAGCAAAATAAATTTGGTATCATTATTTCTCTGGCCCTATTTCACATCATCTAGATTGATTAAAATGTTAATTTTTACATATGTGAGGAAAGTGTAAAGGAGCAAACAACTGGAGACTGCACGGTGTGCTAGCAATCATTGCGGGTGGGTAAACTGACAACATGTAACTGCATATTAAGACAAATGTAGAATTTAGACAAAGTATTCCATCTCTTTTCAGATGTATACTTTTAAACCTCAGGAACTGTTTTCAGTAGATGTCATGCCTTTTAACTTGAAAAAAGATAAGCGCAAATAAGCTCCCAATTGTCTCCCCAATATGTAAACCACATCTCGGGCTGCTGTCTCTGCTACTCCTTTGAAGTTTCCCTGAAATGTCATGTGTTGTGAAGACTGCTGTGCATAAGCAAGACAATTTGCTCACTCTCAGAATTCTTACCGGTTTCCACTGCTATTTGGTATCCAGCCTCTAGTCTCCGAGATGACCTTTCCAGCCTCTCTGTGTTATCGAGCAGATGTGCCCTCTGAAAAAGAAAAAGGGAAAAAAATCACACGGCTGTCTACAATGTTCTTTTTTTGCCTTTTTAAAAAATAATGTCTTTGTATGCCCCAATATCTGAGGGGAGGGGTCCCAATCCATTACAGTTAATTTTTTGCAAATCTTTCAGTACGGGAACCACAACGATGAGCAGATTTCCAATCAATCATAGATGGACCACTCACATTTTTGTTTTAAAAAGAGACTCATGTTGTAAGTGGCCACAATGAATCTTACTCTAAAATACTGAGAAATGTATGAAGACCAGAGAGAATCAGATCTTTCTGTTTTAGCAGAGAGGAGATGGATAGATCTATGGTCCCTATTTGTGTTTATTTTTAATAAAATTTTAAAAACCCATTCCTTCCTTTGATTCCTGCAGATAGTAATTTTTAAGCAGGAACTTTATTTTTAAGAGAATGCGCCTCAATT
The DNA here is from genome assembly GCA_016801275.1 of Hystrix brachyura. NCBI lineage: Eukaryota > Metazoa > Chordata > Mammalia > Rodentia > Hystricidae > Hystrix > Hystrix brachyura. Next base: position 2,029,101 of record QZML01000037.1, read on the forward strand.
TTGGATGTGCAGCAGATGCCATACAGAACAACATATGCTACTAAAACAGAATACTAAACAGCCCTTCTAGTTTAAGACAACTCAGGGCAAACATCAAGAAACAAGAAACTCGTGCTTCTGCATTTGCACAAATGTATAAAATTGTGGATTTATTCCCAAATCTATGGCACTAGACTGAGGGTGAACTTTTAAAACAGTGCTTTAGAATGTCAACTAAAATTACACTAATCACATACACTGCATTTAAATTATCACTGATGAGGAAATTAGAGAATTTCTCCCAAATTCTCAGCTTCTAAATTTGTTTTTCTATATCAAAAGTGTTGCTTTTTAATTTAACCATACATTAGATCTATCCAGGTTGCCAAAATAGATTTATAAGCTAACCATGGCTATGGATGAATAAGAATATATGTGGTATAGTAATATGACTGTGAATATATGAATATGTGTACTTGTATATCTGTGTGTGTACATGTATACACGTATTTGTATAAATTAATAGCTTTTTCCCTCCAATCAGTTTTGGTGCCTGGTCAAAAAGAAAGGAAAAAATCCCGCAACTACAACTCCTACAACTTTGTGTTGTTGACAGATGTCACTTAAAATCGAAGAAATGCTTTCTAATAATAATAAAAAAGGAGGTGCCACACACATTATCTGAGTGGCTGTCGAGCGCAATGATCTACCTTGCTCTAATGAGCCCCCATGGATCGTGGAGATGCAAGCTGTATTGACATGCACACTTAAGCTAATACACCTAGACCAGTGCCTCCAAGCTCTAGCAGCCAGGGATGCTGACAGAATATCTCGCTTCCATCTTCAAAGAAAGGAAGTGATTAGTATGTTATCATTACCATTCAAAACGTGATTTCCTTATTCCCTCCCGGCATAGGTGACACATCTGAGATGCGGCCAGACGTTAGAGGCAGCTAAAGCCACATCAAAGCTTTCCTTGAAAATTTTTTTGGGGGAAGGGTTGGGGGGGGAGAGAGAATCATTAAAACAATGCATTTAGAACAGAGAGCTAGGACCTGATGTGAAGGTCAGGAAGCTGCAATAACAGTCTATAATAATTAATGGAGTTGTCTAACATACAGTGGGGAAATTAAGAGAAATATTGCCCCCTCGTTCTGGGAAAAAAAAACCTAAATACATAAAATGGAGGAAGGAAGGAACGCGCCTTATATCATGAAAAAGCAAAACCACTGACTGTTATAATTGAGAAAAAGAAGGGATTTCTGTATGTCTGGCATTAATGATTTTTTTTTTTTTTTGGTGCTGGGGAATCTAATGATGATTTTTAAATAAAATTAAAACTACTAAAGCTTGTTAAAAATAGCTTTCTTACTCCTAATTCTTCCTGCATGCAGGTTATAGGAGCAAGGATTGGTCTTTCCTTCTCTTAATATTTCCTACCTTCACAAAGGACTTAGCTTCAAACTGGTGAATCTCTAAAGATATGTCAATCAGATCTATGAAAGCAGGAGTAAATTTCAATTTTAATCCAGAAGAAGAGAAGAGGCTTTTTAGTTTATTTTTATGCTGGATAAAATTCCAAATTAAAAGAAAACATTTAGCTATTATAGATTAAAATGTCGATCAATACTGGAAATGGATATTCTACTTTTATGCTACTATACAATATAGGAAATAAACTATTTAAATGCAGGATGATTTGGGGGATTCTATGGCTATCCTGGGAGCAAATTTTCTATAAAAAGTTTTTAAAAATGTGCATTCCTAAATAATGGAAGTAAGTCTTCTTCAGGAGGGTTTGATTTTATCAGAGTAAATCTGCACATGAGAGGACTATCAGTTTGCCAGCAGCTTTCCAGCAGGATTTCACTTTGTATTTTGGAACCTCTTCACTTAAGTCAAACTAAAATCAAGTTCTTGTAACAGCTGTGCTATTTACATTGTTCCCTTAGTTGTACATTGCCCTGGTCGCTACAAATGAAAGGAAATACACTACAGTAGCAGCTGATGCTTTCAACTTGCCCCCACACTCCATCCCAAACTCATTCTCTCACCCTCTTCTCAGCCCTTTTCAAAGCAGGTGAGTGAAGCTGTGCAGGAGCTTCAGACTGAGCTCAACTCGTGCGAGGAGCTGAGCAAAGTGGAGAGCTGAAGATGCAGGATTCAAACAGCTCAGCACAGCCAACACCAGATCAACTCTCTACACTACAACTCTGCCTCCAAGCATGCCCCATCTCCAGAACTGAGCCCAAAAAGAGCACCACAAGGAAGGGAGAATGCTTTATTTCTGAATACAACAAAACATGGTATTTTGGAACAGATGGGTAACTTCTTCTTAGCACAGAAGTGGAAGGAAGAAATCTTGAGTACCATTCACTGCATGATTCCTTTTAGAATCCCAACTGAGAGACAATCATTTCTCAGCAAACCATATGCCAATGCCGTGTCATCGCTGTGTCTAGTCTATAAACGTCAAAGCTACATCCATGTCAACAAATACACAGAATAGTATTTCAGAGTATATTAGTCTATTAGTTGAATGATCTATCTTTTGCAATTATAATTCTATTACAGGATACAATTTCCAAAACATGAACTCCAGAACCATAACTGATAATCTTGCTGTGGGTACAACAACAGAATTAAGCCATCAGCAGTAATATTTTTTAAAAGAAAAGCAGACATGATGTTTTCAGATTTTAGAATTAAGATTTCTAATTCTACACCATTCAGCTGAACAAAGATCTTCTGACAAAAACATGGGGAGATTTTACTAATCTTTGCTTAAATTCAGGGGCAAGAGCTTTGTATTGAGGTTTTCAAGACTATTGTTAGTTCTATTAACATTTAAAAATTCACATTCTTCACCTAAATATGAGCATATACAAATATATACAAACAGACATTCTACTCTGAAGGAAAATAATGTTGATATATCACTCACCCAAAGAATAATCTTATACATCAAAACTACAATTACATTCATTTAGTACAAAGATCTGACATAAAAAAGTAAAACAAACAAAAAAAAGCAAAAAGATTGGAGAGAGGAAATATTTATTTTTCCCCTTCTGTTTATATGCCATTATTATTAAAAAGAGGACATCACTAACACATTTTCAAGCAGAAGCATTGTTGAAAATCATAATCTAAAAAAAAAAAAACATAATCTACAAGCGTCTAAGTTAATATTTGCATCTCCCAGAGAATGATGACCCACCAATTTAAAAAACTTCTAGGAAAATCACGATCAATATAGTCAATTTGAAAATAACTCAAAGTACTCTGGTTATTATAAGCAAGTAGGCAATTTTAATAGGACAACATTATTATTTTACATCCTAATGGAAAAATAACAACTTAACCTCACAAAATAAAAAAATATAACTACACTGTCTCTGAAATGGAGGAATGAGGCATTTTTGATATGTTTGGCCTAATTGGAAAAAACAACAACAACAACAACAATCATTCAGCATCCCTCCCTGATATGAGGGTAAAATTACTAACATTGCTATAAAAAATTGCTAGCCCACAAAAAAAGTATTGGCCTGTATTAGGAAACCAGGTAGTAAACTTAGTAAACTGTAAACTCACTTTGGTGCTATTTCCTACAAAAGGAAGGTGTTTAATAGTGAAGAGAGTTTCGACTACTTTTGCACATCTGCAGATACAGACTAGCAGGGCATTTATAACATATGTGTATCCCCCGAAGGATAACAGATTCACGATGTCTTATGTTGAACCTAAAAATTTTCAGTGAGAGAAAGGAGTATATATAAGAACAATTTTTGGTAAAGGAAATCAGAATATCAGAAAAAAAATTAAACCTTATTGACTTAAGACACTAACAAAAATAAAGCAAAGTTGAAATTACAGCCTGTAATAAAGCCACACTCAGTATAGTTTTAAGATACTCTTTATTATTCCTTCTTTGTTTTCGTCTTTAAAATATTCTTCCCTTAATGCCAACAAAGAGCAGTGATCCTTGTAATAAGTGTGATTAATAAATAGTTGTTTTTAGAAGATGGTGAGCAGATTTTTGAGTAATAAGGTCAGTACTTTTTTCTTTGGTAGACTTTCTTGGAGAAATGAATGCAAAGATCCACGTCAGATTTAGAAACTCAATTTTACAAGGAAAAGTAGAATTAAAGGGATAAAAAGGAAGCTAGGAAGTACTCACCTCTTCACGTAATTTTATCAACTGCAACATGAATGCACACAAAAAAAAGATAAAAAGGAAAGAAATGGCAGGAAAGAAAGATCAGTTGTGTGACAGGATACAGAATTAACATTGACAATTTATCTGTTTACATGTTTAGCATTTAAAAATCACAGACAAACACATTAAAAGAACCTAAACATAGACTACATGCAGAGTTTTTTGAACGAATAAAGATCACTTTCTCATACTGTCACATTAAACAAAGAGAATAGTGTGAAATTCTCTTTTAAAGTACATCTAAGACACCATCATGAAATAAAGGGGAACGACTTCATAGAAGTCTATATTATAAAGAAAGAAAACAAGTTTACTGTTCCTCTCTTCTAAGAATGTACCGCTGAAGAGGTTTTGTATATACAAGTTCTCAGGATGTTTCTCTATTTGGAATCTTGACAACTGATTTCAGATTTTTTTCACAAATGAAAATGATTAATCGTTCATGCTTTGGTTTTAAGAAGTATTTAAAACAACAAGTTACTGGGTATATGATTGCTTTAGGAGGTAACACTATTTTAATTGAGAATAAAGTATGCCAGTGTAGATAATACCTATTTAGGACACAGTATCAGGAAATACTTCATTATTCCCAGAAATACTGTATACACTTCAGTTAATTTCTACATTTTTGTTTTGCTTGTTTTTTGTTTTGTGACTGCTGCAATCAGATGACATACTTTCATTTAAATTTTACGTTTCTTTGCTTGTCAATAGTCTTCATCTTGTAAACCGGGCCATCTCAAAGCAATGAACTCTCTTAATTCATTGGTACCGCAGTCTATTTTCACTAAAGTGGTAACAATAACCACTCTGTACTTATCTGTATATATTTGTATTTCCTATGATAACATTTAAATTCCCCTATATAAAACGTTTTTCTATTTGGCTTAAAAATAACACATAAAACAAGTTGCTTAACTCTACAGAAACAAGAAAAATGATATAATTATATATTTGCTTCATCTTGTGTGTTTGACACTATTCTAAACCACAAACATCATTTTATAGTTGAGATAACTACTAGAGTTTCTGCAATGAACAGAAATTGAAACCTATGTTGTAACAGACTCTAAGCCACACTCTAAGTCTGAAATTTGCATCTCAGCATTTCAGGTCTACAACTGACAATTTTTAAACATCCAAATATCTGTAACATCTGTTTTAATACTTGACATATGTAGGCCGATAAATTAAACTATTGCTTTGGGAGAACCGTGCTATGAACTGGTCATTATACATCTCTCTAAAGTATCATGTTTAGTGCTATAGCATGGAATTCTCAATGCCTAATGCTGTTTTTGTCTCAAATTCAAGGCAGAGCAGTATGCATTCCAGCTTATTCTGTAATTTCAATTGTTATATGAAAAGTATTTCAAGTACAAAAGAATGAGATTTCAAAATTGTTATGAACCCTTTATAAAAAGAATATGGATTTTATCGTGAATGTCTTACCATATGTTGAATAAAAATGAAACAGTATTAGCGTTTCAAAATAGAAAAGAAATTGTCATTATTTTTAAACACATTCGTTCTCTTCGCAACCATCCAGAGTGTATGAGTAAAACACCTCATTATTTCACGTGGTAAGTCTCAAATTCTCCTCTAGAAGAAGTAAAATTTCAAACCAAAATGCCCGGCCTATCACATATTGGAATCTTTCTCTTTGCTACTGGAACATCATGGGAGAAAAAGGCAAACATTAATTCTCAGAAAGAGACGATCTGGGAATTGATTGCACAGCTCTCTTTTCTTCTGGGGGCACCATTCTCCAGTTGACTATGATACTTAAAGGGGCAAAGTTTAAAACTACTCCTCAGCAATACAGACCATTTGGGGCATGCCACCCTGCCATAATCAATGAGTGTTTAAAAATGCTACCCATTTGTTTTTTCAATAGGTTCCAAACAAAAAACGTTCTATCTTGTTTGTGCTGCATGGCTGCATTCAAGCTCCACACCGGATTTGTAGCTAAGCTAGGTAATGGGAGGGTTTTTAATCTTTATCTTTTTTGTTTTTTCTTTCTTCTTTTTCAGTTAGGCTGAGAATTATAGATGCAAGTAAACAAAAGACAGTCTATTTTTGAAAATTAGCAATGCTTAGACTGGACTGTAAGTAGTGATTTCTATTTTATCGAATTATTAGCTCCATCATAGGCGACATGAAAGTATGCAATGCCACAATGTTGCGTTAAGAAAATCAACATCTTTTTTGAAACAAAGATTTTTTTCCCCCCAATGCAGAATTTGATATAAGAGGTAATCTGTTCCTTTGTGGGCTGAAAAAATCTGGTTTACGCTGGTTTGAACCAGTGGAATCTCTTGTGGCTAAGCCTTCTGCTGTGACTGAAATCAAAACTGCACTGCAGAGCGTGTGAGGGTCCATGCGCGCGCGCCTCTGTGTGTGAGGTGCGTCATGTGACCCCCACAACTACCGAATTTCTTCCTTTTTTTTTTTTTTTTTTTTGGGCTTGTAAAGGGACTTTCGCTTTTTTTTTTTTTTTTTTGAGCTGATAACGGGACTGCCGTCTCTGTCCGCATACAGATAACGAATAAATGCTGAACTCTATTAAACGCCCTTTACACATTATCGTGGGTCGAACACACAATTTTCTGAACTTATGATGACAGTCTATTTATTTTGCTATAAACCCTCAGCACGTAACGAACAGATTTGTGCCTGGTAATGATCTGCTCTGCCAGGGCTATATGAAATGATACCGACCTTCTTTAGATCTTGGGGAATTAAATTGACCGCCTTCACCCCCTGGTCTGTAGCTGAAGTTTGACACACTTTATGCACAGCAAGCCCAAAGCAGAACTTAAGAGAATCTAGTATTTAAAAATCAAGCAATCATTATCTGCTAAATATTGCTTTACCACAAAAATTTCCACACGTTTGGAACTATCCAACTTTTTGTATATTTTTGAATCGTCTGTACAGGATTTACTCAGTCACGGATCAACATAATTTTGCATATGGTAACTGTGAAACTAAAGCTGGACAAACCAAAACTAGAGCTGGGGACATTTTAGTTGCCCTATTATCCTACTCCACTATGAAAAGTTTTATGATTTTATTCTACAAGTTGTTTTTTTCCTGTTTTGAAAATGGTTTTCATGGGAGGAAAACAAGAATATTAAGGTTTCCATTCCCAATACAGCATCATTACATTGAAGAACTCAACTTTCTCAAAGAAATAAAATGTTGCCATACTGAATGGCAAACATATTTTAAAAGAACAGACTGATTATGCTTAAGACAACAGTCCCTACAAAGCTGATAACGAAACAGCACTCAAATGTGCAAAGTAGATAATTTTGTCCTTTTCTTGTAAATCAAGAATGAGCTGTATTTGATTAAATGAAATGGCTATGAATCAGAAATAAATTTATACAAAGTAATTTGTAATTAAATGAAAAGTGTATTGTATGAGGGAATTAAAAAGGTATTTAAAAATTCTAATTTTCTGAAATGTTGGTGTTTCTAATCATCAGAGATATATTTATATACCTACATACCTAAGAGTAAATTAAAGTTAATTGGAAGATTACAATTACATGTATTAACAGATTTTAAATGCCTAAAAAATTGCATCATAAATGGATGAGAAACAGTACAGCAGTTATTACATTCATATGTCTAAATCTTCACAAAGAAACCACTACAGTCCGGATGTGTTAATACACTGAAAATAACTAGTCGGTACTTTTTTAAAATCTGTTTGTAATTACTGCTATTGATTCTTTGATTTTCCTTTTTTGATCTATATATAATTTAATTGACAAATATATCCTAATTTCAATTAAATGAATATTGTTAATCTTGTCTCATTTTGTTTTTGCTTAAATTTTACTTGTATGTTAAAAGTTTATCTTAAATATTATATGAACAAGTAGTTCTGAAAATCAATTTATCAAGAATTAACTTGAAAGTATATTTATTTCTAGGCAGAATATTTTCATATAAATTATAGATAATCCTATGCAGAAAAAAAAAATCTTCTAAGCCTCTGAGCTACAAAAATTAATACAAAGAACCAAATTAATTTTTTTTTCTTTCTTTAAAGAAAGATCTTTTGTTTGGAATACTTAGTCTAAATGAATACTGATGGAGAATAAAAAGTTATTTTCAAGTGATCACATTTGATTAAGGAGATATTTCAGTTGGAGAAATTTTAATTCCTAAATTATGACAAATGTATGACAAAGAGCCTCAAAACAAAATTTAATGACTTCATCATCAGAGGGAAATTTTGCTATACCTGGTAAGAAAATATCTAAAAAGTTAAGCCTATGTTTTTGAACTTTCAAACATCATTCAAATTTTTGATTGAGAAGTTCATGTAAGTAATAATCTAACAGTTATATATTCTCATGACTATAATTTATCATACTCTATTTATTGAAGTGACAGTTCCTTACAACTAAACTTCAGGTTATCCGAGCACTTTCAGAATTTGTAAGATTGATTTATAGAAGTCCAGGGGAATTCTCTGCATAATCACTTTAAAGTGACAGAAATACAATTTGAAAAACTCAGAAAATATGAACTCAAATCTATTTTTATGGAATAATTTTCTTTAGGCATAAAAATCATCTTTATGTGTATGTAAGGCAAATATTTTAGGCACATAAAATGTCCATTAAGAGAAGTGAACATGCTTTAAAAAAAGGATTCCTGTCATAGAACTACAACATCCATTATAATAAAGGAGTCTGAGTTAGACAGGAACACCCCCTTCTTTTCTATTTCCTCTACATTAGGCAGTAGTTTCAAATGAGGGAAAGATCTATAGCTTTTGAAAGAACTGACATGGGAACTACGCGTTTCACTTTTTTTTTTTTTCGGAAAAAAAATGATAATGCTTTTTTACAATAGATAGGAAAGAAAATTATGATTCATTCATTCATAAGGCATGAGCAATCCAAATCTCACTTTAAAAAAAAGGAAAAATATTTTCTCTCTCATCTTCACATTATTTAATCTATTATGAGTAAAAGCCCTTCATCACATCATCCTTTTATGTTTGATGCACTATTTTTTTCTTTAGTTATTCTCACATTTCAGTCAGAAAAGCTGAAATCCCAAGTCAAATCCGAATGTGTTTACTTGTCTGAACTCAGGCTGATAACATCCAAATAGTGGAGGAAGTGAGAACTTCATCAAAACAAACAATCAGCTCAGTGATTCTACTCTCTTTTTTTTGTGGTGAGTGGAGGCCTTAATCATACAAGTAATAGCCCTGTTTATAAAATTAACATTATAGAAGATAGTAATACAATATCAGGAAATATAATCTATTTGAAATGGTAAATACAATTATACAGATTTCACAAAATGTACCAAATGGTATGTATGTTTCACTATGTTATTAAATGTTGGTTTACCCAGTGAATGATTTATGTTCAATGCTATTTCGGCAGGGGACAGACCTCTATAGTACTTGCCAAAGTTACATTAATGAATGCATTCAGGTCTTTCTTGTGAAGTTCCCTGTCACCAATCAGTCTCTAGAATTGTTTGAGGAATTTTAAAAATCATCTCTACACTGAAGTGCTTGAAACATTGCTTTAAAGTCATATATACTATCTATATGAATTTATGAAGTCTGCCATATTAATTAAAAAAAAGTAGTAGTACATTAATTAGACTCATGGTACTACTGTGTGACCCAATAAGGACAGCCAAGTTGTAAGCCCCTTTCAAGAAAAAAAGTGTACCTTATTTTTTGCCTATGCATATTTTAAACTGCAAAAAAGACTTATCCTATTATTATTATTATTACTATTATTTGACAGAAACAGGTCTCTATTTGGGTATCCAAGTTCCACACTGGTGCCTGTAATTTGCATTTTGGTGAATGTATTTTTAAGAAGCTATACAATAGCAGACTGAGTTGTGCTGTTGAATTTTGAAAGCTTACTTTCATTTGTTTTGCTGCAAGTGTTGATTTAATTATACTGCATTATTATCAAAGCTGTATTATGTACTTTTTTATTCCTTTTACATGTGTTTGAGGTGAAGACCTTGGCTTTGTCTGCAAACAGTGTGTTTCAAGTTATTCCTTAAGTACTAAATAATAAAGAAAAGAGAAGAAAAGATTTTTTTTTAAAGATAGCAGACAGTGATCACAAGGTAAAGGGTTAAATGTAAGATCTCCAAGAAACATTTTGAAGTTGATTAAGACTCCAGCTTTGCATTAAACAGTATCGCTTCCACATGAGTTGCTGCTAATACTGTTAAGGAGCAGCTTGAGAGCCCAGTGTGCCTGTGACCTCCTTCACCCTCCAGCCACCCACCGGGCCTTCCTGATTAGCATTCTACCTGGTTCTCCGAGGAATTCCCATCATCCCCTAGGAGCTCATTCCGTACTTCGTCACTGTAGGCGATCCGTGACCTTTTCTATAAAACAAAACAAAAAGGGAAAGAGCGAGATGAACGTTAGAAAGTAAAGGCTTCGAAGCGATATTATTGGTATCAAGGCTTATCATCTCAAACCTCGAGAGCCCCCTAATGGAAACCTATTGGCAAAAATCTGCAAACCAAAGTTGTGTAAAGTTCCCTGAACTTGAGAAGTTTAGTGTAAATTAGAAGTTTCTAAAAAATGTCAATTAAAAAAAAAAAACCTCTGCATTGGGTAAATATTTTACTAATATTCATAAAGGGATCTGAACTTGTATATTACTCCACACACCATCATTCAAATAAGAACATTAAGCTGAAAAAAATATAGCTAAATAGCTGTATATCTACAAAACAGAGATTAAATTTATACAGAAGTATAGAGGGGCTTTAACACTGTAGCAGGAAATGAACTGTAGCACTTAAGTGTTTTAAAATCTCTAATTCTAGGACAATAATTATATCACCAACTCTACTCTAGAATGTCTGGACTAACATATACCTATAATTTCCTTCATTATTGTCATGTTACTAACTAGAAAGAGGGGAATTTAAACACCCATCTCTCATCCAAATGATAGTTTAAATGTCTCTTAACTTCTCTATAAATAATAGCTTCAGGAAATGCAATAGGACTCTGTGTGTGTGTGTGTGTGTGTGTGTGTGTGTGTTTTAAAGCAAATTAAGTTTCCCAATCCCAGTAAATAAAGGCAAATAGGCTATAAGTCAACCTTACACAATCCCAGTAAATAAAGACAAGTGGACTATGAGTTAATATTTCATGCACTGAAATTTTGTTTTTCAAGACATCTGCCTTTGCCTATAAAGTCAGAGGGACATAGCTGCAGTGCAAGCAATTTGCAAATTCTCTAAATGTATACACACTTGGAAAAACTAAAAGGCTCTGAGAATTAGTTGTGAAACTGGAGTGTGGGCCTCAGATCCTACTTCATCTTTAATACTTCAGGCCCAAATTCAGATTTACAAGTTATTACCTTGTTGCCTTTCTGCTTATGAACTAATTAAGCAAAAATGATGGGGGAAGGGGACAAGTAGGAGAGGGGTAGAAAGGGAGAGGGGGTAATAAGTAACAGGACTAAGTTATGTTAAATGTATGTACCAATTTCCCAAAATGTCCCTTCCTCATCATCATAATGTTTAAAGAAAAAAAAGGCAGGTGGGAAAGAATAATCTCTTTCCTCATTTAAGGTCTACATTTGGGTTTTAAAAGTCTCACCTGTTCAACTGTGATCTGAAAAAGTAGCACAGTTTAAAACGACTACCCATAATCCATGAGCAGAAATTAACAGTAAGATTTTAATGAGATTTTTAGACTAGTGAAAGAGTAGCATTGCCTGGCCACATAGAGATTATAATACCTTAAACATAGCACCATAGTATGCTGGAATTTAAAAGAACCTCAGACAAGAACAACCAATAGGCTTTAAATCACTTAAAAGAGATACTCTTTCTCAACTGTATTTCTTTGCCAAAACTAGAAAAATACCTCAATTCCCCCAAGGATGGCACAAAAGAGAGAACTTAGTACATTACATATAATGAAAGCTTAGGCCTATGGTTCCAGCAGAACCCAATTTAAAAAGACTTAAGGCAGTATGAGTAAACATACATATACATCTATATAATCCCCTTTTTCATAAATGGAAAAAAATCAGTTTCATGGAATTCTAAAGATAGTTTTGGATAAACTATGACTAGAACTTTAGGGTCCTGACTCGCAGTTGAGTATTCTACCTTATAAGTATTCCTCCTTGTTCTACTATTTGCTAGATTGCAGAGGAAAAAGGCATGAGAATTACAAAATGTTTCAGTACAAAGGAAATAGTGGAATCCCCTTTTGATCCTGAGTCTGCACCCTAAGTCCTACTTCCCTACTACAAATAAATACTTTATATCTTAGCAACTACAGTAAGTCTATAAGTAGATAAATACAACCACAACAGTGTTGCAGGGAAAAGAATGAATTCAAGAAGTAATCAGCCTTGGGTTGGTAAAGACATCTACATCAGATCTCTTGAAAATTCAGAAGTGACCCAACATATTCACTTGTGAACACACCAGATGTTTTACCACCACAAACAACATATGTTAAATCTACTTCTCTTATTGTATTTACAGAAGCTACTATTAGTTAATTACTTCTATTGACTGATACAGAATTGTATTAAAAATGCTAAATTACAGAAAGTCTGCTGCATATTTTTAATACAATATTTAGATCAAGCCAAAGCTTTCTTTTGCCCATTTGGAGATCCCCATTATAGTAGTTTCAAACTAGCTAAGCAAAAAGTATTTTACAGCATTAAAGGAAATGAGAACCTTTAAACAGGCTGTGGTATCAGAGCTGCCTTCTTAATTATTCATTTCATCACTATGGGGGACTAAAACATTCCACAGTGTGCGAGAATATCATATAGAGATTGTTTTTGTTTTTTCCTTTTTTCACCAAAATACCAACAAATTGGCAGAGATTGTTCAATTATAATATATTCTTATTTTGATGTAGTATACTTCAAAATGAGAAGAAAATTATAACCATGTATTCCTAAATACCTAATCTTTTTTGGTTAGAATGCTCTGCTTTTAGAAACTAGCAATTAAAAGTATCTACATGCTCAGCAATAGAGAACTAAAGATTCATCCACATGAAAGGTGGTCCCTGTAACTATCATTCTTTACCATTGGGATGGCAAAAATTGGTCATTTGGGTAGCATTTCTGGATGTAATTAAGCAAATGGTATGCTGAATTGAACACAGTATTCTCTGACAGAATTGACTTTTCTGAAAGAATGAAAAGACAACTCATTTCAAATATCAGTACAAGTTCCCCATGAAAATGAACACACAATGCTCAAAACAGAACTCTTTACACTTGAGCTTCCTTTTACAAAAACAAATCAAGACTTTCCTTATATTTGGATGCCCAGCATCAGTGTTTATTCAGAATTTCTTAAGGTTTAAAATTTTAAGTAAGTAGATTATATGTAATCAACACTAGTTCAACCTGCAAAATCAGGTTAAACTAACTGCAAACCAAAAAAGGGGAAAACTCCTTCAAATGACAAACTGTTTATTTTATGGACAATTTTCCTCCAAAACATCAATAAATTATGTTGCCTTTTATGGAATTTAAACAAATCTGATGTTATGTTACTAAGTACCTACTAATACTTTAATTTAAAGGATTCAAGGTTAATAAAACTGAAATCTCTACTGTATCTTGATAAACCTAACTAAAATATTTTTACTTTATTATCAACAGTATAAAATCTGTACTTTAGCCAAATGCAAGCGTGAGAATTTGAGCTGGAAATGTCACACATTCAGCTACGGTTTGAAGGAACCCAATTCATAATGCATTTTATAAATAGTTAATGACTTCTATACATAAGCTAACCAGGCAAATCAAGAAATTGTCAACATTTTTAGTCTTAGTTGTCAGTTACCACTGTCTACTGGTGCTTTATATGTGGCTCCTGGAGAAGACAGAAGCTCTATGCAGTTTATAATCTACTGCAATTTCTGGTCTATACCATAAGGGTGGAAAAGCGTCAACTGACAGCATTTGCCACACACACAAATTCACACACACACATGCACAAAGGTTGTTAAATACAAGAGCATGACTCAGTTTTAGTTGTGTGCTTATGTAAAGCTTATTCCTTCTAACTTCTATATACTTCAGTGGACTAGTCATAGATGGATGAAAAATCCACAGAACATATTCGAACAAAAACTATGATGTTAACAACTGATTTTCACCCCTAAGAAGTTTGACACGCAAAGTTCCAATGGTTATTTTAAACCAGCAGCAAAATGATCTTTGGTTATAAAAGCAAGAATTTAAAATTCAAAGAGATTTTCGGTTTTTCATTTGGTGCATGAAGAGGACTTTTGCATACTGATTGGCTGATTTTCCTTAAGTCAAGTTCAAACAGATACACTTACTGGGTTCGGTCTGGAAATTTGGCTTGAAGTAATCTACTTGACCCAAGCCTTAACATTTTCCAATTTAGCTAAATGTGTTTGTGGACAGGCATCACTAAATTAGAAAAAAAAACTGATTTATTTTAAACTAATTAAAAACTGTGATCTGTGGTACTGCCCCTTGCATCACTCTATATATAGAACTGGGTATACAGAGTCAGAGTGAGGATTCTACAGCCCACCGTATGCAAAAACATAACAATGAAGTTGGTTTATTACTAAAGCATATATGAGAATTTAATTTCGATGGTGTGCACATGGCAAAGCAATTGCTTAAATTGCCTCACCTGGGAGTTTAATACAATGTTATCATCAGACCAGCCACATTGTAAATAGATTTATAATGCTTTCCATGTGCTGTACTCTGTTGCATATGAATTAAGTAATGATCTGGTATTACAATAAAATCGGCTAGTTCCCACACCTGGCAGAAAGGATATTTCACTAAATTAATACCCATACAGCCACATCACAAGGCATGGGAGAGGAAACCAACTCAAAAGCATTCGACTTGAGTTGACATGGGAAGCAAATACTCTATGGCTATGTACAATGTCACTACATTGCACAAGACAATCTGTTTCTAACATCTGTATCACAGAATTAGGACTTTCTCATTCCCATTCAATTTTGGCCTAGTTTCCTTCATTCAGTACTTTAATTACTAATCAGCAATCCACAACATTCACAAACATTAAAAAAGCCCTTTATTCTAATCTATGTGCTGCAGACAGCCAAATAATTGATACAAAGTGCAGTATGGTTTTGGTAAGTAATGAAAGAACAGCTTGTCCTACTTTCTAATCAAATTGGTCTATAGAAGAAATGGTTAATGGATTTCTCCATAGTTCTAAAACAAATTACACAGTCTGGCCAGACTTTTCCATTGCTCCTACCATGTTTTTCAGTCTCCATATATTTAATAATGCCCAAGGTTACCAGGTGATACATGTATTAAAAACTGCTATGCTTTCATAGCCAAAGAATTTAACTGCTCCTGTTACAATTAACACTTTGGGATATCTATAGAATACCAGGAAATTATATTTATTAGCTAGCCATATAATTGCTGGCATTCTTTTTTTACCTAATTTATCTGGTTCTAATTAAATAATATCACAGTACTGTAATGTCCAGATGGCATTTTCAAAAAATGTATGTATCTTTGGCACAAAGTATCCCATTTTTATCTTCACTTCTATTTCTCTATGGCCAGTTTCAGCTTCTAGCCACTCACTCCACACCAGGAGCCAACAAGGCTCACCAATACAGGTCAAGAAACTTAAAATTACATTTTGAAGGGAAGAAAAATTAAAAGGAATCCATGAATTTTTGTTTATTACAGCAATGTCTGTACAATTTAAAGTTAAAATGTATTATACCGCATGGCTGAGGTAAAGTCAAAGTAAACTGTTAGGTAAATGGTCACTTGAAAATTGTTAGGATGAAAAACAGAAGGCACTGAATGAAAAGAACAGAGATAACAATTCAACATGTGATCTTCATCAAATTAAATTTTCTGAATATCTATTTCTGTATCTCTAAAATACTGGGAATATGGGCTTATTTCCTTGGGGCTGTTTCAGGGATTTAAATATTATAAAGGGAAATCTATCCTAACACATTGGCTGTGATAACTTTACAAAGCACACGCATCTGAATATTAGTTGATAACATTGGAAAAGAGTCAGTAAAACTAGTACATAATGTGGCCAAAAGTAAAAATTAGTGCATCCTTTTTTACAAATTATTTAAAACTAGGTTTTAAAAGTTCATGTTATTTAACCCAGTAGTTCTATAACACTGTTGTGTTCAATTCTTTATTCTATGCTAATTTTGGGGTGGTTTACAACAGTAAAATCTTTACTGCATTCCTTCAATATTATCAGAGAAAGTGAGTTCCAATCCACTTCTTCTAAGCAATCATTCCGCTAAACATGGCTCCCTTTTTCTCAAGGGACTGTTTTGAGTTAAAGGTCAGGCTCATTCCCTTGGAGAGTGCACATGCTATATGTCACCAACACTGCAGCATTAATAAAGGGAAAGTATACTTTGTATCTACTATAAACTCATAACCAGTGGACCATATGCAAACCAACAGACAGAAAACACTAATATGCCCTGCTGCTGGAAAACAGGTAGAGTTGGAAAAGCAGTTTATCGTGAGAACACAAGACAATCCATTGTTCTTTAGCCTGTAATACTAGGAAAATGATTTGGAATTAATTTTTTGTCTTTTTATCATAATTTCTCATTATTTTTGCTTGTATACTCAAGCACATTTCTCCAACATCACAAAGACAAAACAAAAAAGTTTGACATGGATATTTATCTTTTGATAAATTATGCCATGTTTCCTCTTAATTATTTTTTTAAAGTCAGCTATAATATTACACGTGAATATTTATATGCACACAATAAGGTTAAATGTGTGTATACACATAAAGACTCACACAAACCCAAATGCAATTCATATAGGAGAACTCTACTTGTGTTGCAGTGCTAGAATAGACTCTTATTTAGACGAACACCCTGGAACATATTACTGCTATATCATTTAATGATTTGGAAAACAGCTTAGAAATCAGGTAACTTCTTCATTTCCTCTTCCAGTATTTCTAAATTTTATCATGAAACTTAAGTTTAACACTAGTGTTTTAAAATGCAAAATAAGTTAGCTAGTGTCATGGTCCTGTTTGCTAGCACATGCTTGTAGTTTATGACTTTTGACACGGCTCTTGAACACCGAGTGGCTTAAATCATGTTAGCTTGTCAATCAAGAATTAAGTTACTTCATTCAGAAAATCAGCACATAATAGAATATCCAGATGTTGTTGTTAGCATCTGGAATAGCCTAAGTATGCAGTGGAGGAAATCTAACTCCTTAAAGTCTTTCTGAATGTAAAATAAAATAACTCCATTGAAACACCTTGAAATGATAAAAATGTTTATCATTTTGTTTATTAATGATACATAAATACTTAGGAAATAGTACTCTAATAAATGAATGCTACATAGCAAATACTTTGTATACAATTAATTTTATAATTCTAATTTCCCTATGTAATCTGCCTAGAACTGGCAAGGAGAAGTGATCATTCACTGAAAATCTGTTGATAGCCATAATTTCAAGGGATCTGGACATCGAAGAACAAGCGATCGTGAAGTCTTTGTATAAGTGACACTGAGGTCACATGACACATCACCTAGACCAGGCTACACCTTTATACACAAAGGGTTCTAAGCCAGAGGAGAGATGTACTCCAGGCCACAGGGCTAAGAAAGACCAAGTAGAACAAGGTCAGAGTCCCTTTTCCAATGCTGGCATTCTTTTCCTTGACTATAGCACTATGACAGGTGGGGTCTTCCTACTTTCATTCCCCAAAGCCAAAGTTGGCTGCACCATTCACCTAGTCCATGAACTTATCATCAGCTACAAAGCTGATTATAGTAGCTTGTAAATTTTGTTTCAGGTCATCCTTTTCTAATAATAATAGCAATACCAATAATAAAACTTTATTATGTATTGTCAATATCTGGAATGTTGACAACAATAAATTTAAGAGTTCAAGAATGACAAGTGCTTAAATTAGTGTTTTCTTTGACAGAATAAAACTCAGATCTCAAAGGATTAGTCACAGCCACACCTATGGGTGCTACTTAGATATGTTTCAAGATTAATCTTTAAATGCTGCCCCACAAAGCAATGATAATCTACCCCAGTGGTTTAAAGAACCACACAGGCTATTAAGACATGTTAAGAGCTGCATGCTTACCCATAGGATTTGCTGACTCCCTGAACAGTTACTCTAAACTTGAGAACTGGAACCAGCTATCTGACAGACAAACAATTTCTTTCCTTTTTTTTTTTTTTCAGGCAAACAATTTCTATAATTTTTTTTCTTGTTACTTTACTTTTAGACCCATATCATGACAGATTCTTTATTAAATAATATGCTATATAATAGTGAGGTTGTATTACTCACACTTCAGAGATGTATATTATCTTTTAATACTTTACAGATACAGTCAATAGATTGTGATGCTTAGACAATATAAGAAAATAATTTTAATCCAAGTTTTCTATGAAAACCTTTTGAAGGTAACTTCTATTACTAAGGTAACCTAAAGCAAGATGTGATGAAGTATAAATATTCAGACCTGATTCATTAACGACATATTCTTCTTAAAAGATTCTCCATTTTGAATTGAAAAAAAGTAGAATCTTGCTTATTAATTAAATGTTCTTTATCTTAAATGTTTTTCTATTTGTTCTTTCCTTCAAGTTTTAAAATACTAAGTTCACCCCAGCTTTATGTGTTTAAAAAAATTATTTCAACCTAAACTATTTTTCCCAGCTACTGCCCAACCTCTTTATACTTCCCTTCTCAGCAAAGCTTCTTGAAAGAGTATTTTATGTGCATTAACTCCACTTATTCATGTCCCAGTCACCTGTCCACTTATTACAAACTATACATGTTTTCCTACTTCTCTTCAGGTTTCCCCAGGATCACCAATGACTTCCTAGGTGTCAAAATCATTGGCCAGATCTTTTTTTTTTTTTTTTTTTGGCAGGGGTTGCTGGGGACCACTTGAGCTAAATGCCCACTCCTCCAAAAGGTACTTTGTGCATAGCACTATGTATGAACACCTCATGTGTTCCTTGTACAAACCTGGCCACATCTTTTAAATGAATTTTAATTTAAACGTAGTTTTAAATCTATATAAGACTTGCAGCAATAGTACAGAGTTCTCATAACCCATACTGAGTTTGTCACAATTAATAAATCAATAGTTTATTGTTACTTATTATTATTAACTAGTCCATTCTTTACTCAGATATCCCTAGTGGTTCATTTTATATTTTTGAAATACAGCGAATTGAACTTGAGCTCTCTGTACACAGCTACATCCCAGCCTTCCTTTCTTGCAGCTGAGACAGGGTCTTGCTAAATTGCCCAGGGTGGGCTTGAACTGCCTCAGCCTCCCAAAGTGCTAGGATTGTGGGCATGCACCACTGCACCTGCCTCAGTTTTTAACTAAGGTTCTTTTCCTGTTCCATGATCTCGTTTAAGGTTTCAGATTATATTTAATAGTCATGTCCTTAAGCTCCTCTTGGTTTATGATACTTTCTTAGACCTTCTTCTCCTTGTGGTACAGGGGGTGGAATCCAGGGCCTCGCCCTTGCTTGGCAAGCACTTTACATCCCAGCATTTTTTCTAATTTTATTTTGATACTGTCTTGCTAATTGCCCAGACTATCCCCAAATTTGCAATCCTACTGACTCTGCCTTCTGTGTGGTTGGGATTACAGTTCATGCGCCACTGAGATTGGCAAACGTTCTCATTTTTGGTGACCTTGAAAATTTCAAAGAGAAGTGATAAGGTATTTTGTAAAATGTCCCTCAGTTGGGATTTGTTTGCTATTTTTCTCATGACTTGCTTGGAGTTATATTTTTGGGAAGAAAAATTAAACTGCCATTTTCCTCATATCACATAACTACAAATTATCAACATGGCATCACCGTTGATGTTGACTTTGGTCACTTGGCTGAGGTAGTTATTCTTCCTCTTCCCTTACTGTACTGTGCAGGCCAAGCTCACATTTAAGGAGTAGAGAGTAATACTCCATCTCCTTGAGGGCACAGGACCTCTATCAATTATTTAGCATTCTTCTGCAGGTGTGATTTGTTTAGTTAAGCATTTATTTATATTAGTATGAATTTATGGATGCTTATTTTATACTTTGAATTATAATCCAACACTGCATCACTAACTTTGTTGCTTAAATTATACCAACTCAGCTCCAATGATCACTTTTAGTCTGTTTCTTCACTGGACCTCCCTCTCAGTGTCACCTAACAGTACTGCCCACTGTCTCCTTGGCAGGTCTGGTACCGCTCTTCCCTGGCATTCCTCCTACCTTCCTAGTCTCTCCTGAGTCTCTGTCACTGTGACTTTCCTCTCAGTCTGTGCATAAAGTGCTAATGTTCCCTGAGGTCTCTCGGCCCACTTTTCACTCATTTGAAAGATTCTAATTGATACCCATCATTCCAAATACCACTTAGAAGCTGGAAAAGATGTTTTCTGCAAATTCTACCCACAAATCCAAATCCTGCTGGGCATTGTAACCTAGTGGCATCTCACTTAACACAGACAACATGCAGAAAACCCCTTCTTCTACATATTACTCCTCCTCTTGCTTTCCCGAATTTGATGGACAGTATTACCTAAACAGTATCCTGCTCGATCCTTTTCTCCCCAAGTTCATTCGATCAGCAGGCTCTATCAATTAAAACCTTAGTTTTCAGAATATCTACACCTGGGCCATTGGCCATTTTTTAAGGGTATTTGTTACCTTATACATTAATTTAATTATTTCCTCATTACTGTGGTTACTACATATTTAATTTTTCTTTTTATATATGAGTTGTATATGGGACATAATGTCTACAGAAAGACTTATATGTTTTTACAGAGAAGTAAGCCAATTGCTACAAAGTCTCAGCTCCTCATCTTGGGCAAAAAAGGAGACCTCTTCAACTCTATCTTTAGCAGAGTATAAAAGCTATAAAAGAATCACTGTCTACAGATACAGCTTATTTCAGAATAGGAATGTTAAAATAGAGAGCAAATTCATTCAACAAATGTCAATATATTATAGGAAAATGCTAAACAACAGAACTCTTTCCAACTTTGTAAGTCAATACTACATTTCTCTTTAATTTCAAATATAGGCACGTCTCATATCAGCTATTTTATTATTCCCATGAGTTAGATATTCCTATCTTTTATTTTATAGCCACTAAAAGACCACCATTTCAAACACGGTGATGTGCATGCATATTTCTCCTTTGTCTGATTTGTGGACCTGAGGAATATGGATCACCTCTCTTATCTGCACGAAGAAGCTCTGCTACAAGCCTGGCATTCAGTTTGCTTTTATCTCTGGGACCCCAAATTGTACTGTTAGGCAACAGAGGGCACTTATCTAGATTGAACTGTCATACAAATAGATGTTTGTCAGCCTTTCGATTTGTATTGGGGAGCATGCCAAGAAAAACAAAACCCAGCAATTTAAAACAATAAACCTATCCTCTACTGACAGGAACAAATTGCTGTATTTCAAATGAATAAGAATTACTACAAATCACACATCCTACATGTGGATGCTTCAGAAAGAAAAATATTCTTGGAACTAACACTATTTTTTCTGACAGTACTCTAATATGAAGCAAATACACAGCATGCTTAAAACTAATAAATCTATAAGAAAGACAATAACAAAGAGGGTTTAGATGTTATAAGAGGAGAGTGAAGCCATCTAACAAAGTTCCAAGTCAAAATTCAGTGGCTACATGAAGAAGGTGACATTGTATTGCACTTTTAGTTTGTTCTCTGATCTATGCTCCTTGTAAGAATGCAGGTAGTACTACAAAACAACCCAAGTCGTAAGACCATCATTTTTCTTGAGTCTGAATTGATTCTAGCTCCGCATCAATATTTACCAAAAACAAACAAACAAAAAGAACTACAACAAAAAACAACTTTAAAATCTACCTCACTGCAAAAATACTGTATCTGAGACTATTTGGAAAAATACTCAGACTTGATCTATTAAAAGTTGATATTAATGGGACATTGAAAATGTTGATAAATCAATAAAAATATGGCAAAAAGTTTTTACAACTGCAAAAAATAACAATTTCTGAATCAGAATCTAAAATTGTTTAATTGCCTCCTCTATTACTTTTGTTAAGCTACCCCTCATTCTTGACCTTATGTAGCTTATGCTTCAGTGAAATTGTCTTGGACTTGTAGAATAATAAACTACTAAAACACAAATAAAAAAAAAAAACAGAAATGAGCAAAATGCAAATTCAGCCCTCTGATACCACATTTAGCTGAAATAGAGAATACACTTACAGGCCAAGAACTTCAATTGAACCCATGTCATTTTAATGAATAAAAATGTAATCAGTTCAATTTTTTAAAGGAGTATATTTACATCCTGGAAATGAAGTTTCTTCAATTAAAAGTATGTGACAAGAAATCAGCACTTTGAAAATTCTTTAACATGTCACATAGCAATGTCATACCATCATGTGTTTATACTAACAGGTACTAGGTTAAGACTGAAGACTTTATTAAAGAATAGCCAGCAAAAATAATACACTCTATATAGAGAAGTATGAAAAAGACCTCCTTAGTGATAATTAAAGTGGACAGGACAAATGATTCAAGTTACCTCTAAATTTTTCTAAATAATAGAGCTATTTGAGAAAAATTATTTTTATTTTGAAGAGAATTAAAATTACTTTAAAAACATGAAAAGGTATATGATGTACTTTCAAATTGTTCAAAAAATACATACATATGTATATATAAATAAATGAATTTATGGAGAAGGCATTCAAAAATGATTAAGCATATGAGACAATGCGTTAACAATAGGTAAATTTAAGTAACGTGTTTATGTTCTTCTTACTCTTCAAATCTTTCTGAAAGTTTAAAATTATTTCAAAATATAACTTTTTAAATGATTACATTGTTTGAGAATATTAGTGGAAGAAGGAGACAGAGGCTCCTGGAAAGCCAATTTTCAACTAGTAGCTTATATCTGAGATTCAAGTCAAGTTCTTGATTAGATATATAACAATCGATATTAAAAAAAATAAGACCATTACTCCTTTCAAATTTAGATAGTTAAAACTGCAAATTTTCACCACATATGATAGTATTTTTCTTTTTTGTTCAATAAAAATGTGGGACTTTATTAGAACTATTTTAAAATAGCAACATAATTTTGTTTCATAGTTCAGTTATTAGAATGGATTCTACATCATCTATGGTCAGATAAATTGAAAGGTATCAGTCCAAAGTAAAATAGGGTTGGGGATGTAGCTCAGTGATAGAGTGCTTACCTAACATGCCTGAGGACTATGTTCAATCCCTGGCATGTCAAACAAACAAAAAGAATATCACATACCAAGTAAAAGAGATTGGCAACAAAGTACAATGCTGTTTCCCCTTCATTTCATTTTACAATAAAAGTTCTGAGCATAGTAATTCTAAATTAGATTGCTTAACACATGATAACATGATTGATTATAAAAATTCCCAGAGGATGCAGGTACAAACTGCCCTGGACTGGTGTAATACTAACCTAAGAACTTTTACCATGCTCTTAGATCATTTTCTAATGTTCCTGAAGAGAATACACATTTTTGGGCAGCTAGACAAATGCCCACTAACTTCGACCTGACTTGGCAACTAAGGCACTGCTGATTTGTCTAATTTTGACTGTGATAGTACTGGACAGTGACTGAATGTAATTCTGGTCTCTGAAAAGAACATGGCCAACTTTGGTGCTCTATAAATATGCAATAATAATAAAACCTCAGGGCTAGAAGAGACCTTGAGAGTCCTCTAGCGTGTCTTGCTCCCCTGTATCATCCTAAGTGGCTTATAAAGACCCTGGAAGAGTTCCCTTCACTCCCACAAAGATGCTTACCAACAATCACTGGTTACTGTCAGGAATTATTTTCGTAAACTGCACTTAAATCCATGGTGCTGCAGTTACACATGCAGGAGAGACTAACAAACAGCTGCTGACCATACTTGCCGTAATAGCTCTTCAGAGACTTGAAGACACTTAACAACTCTGCAACTTTCCATCCAGGGAAAATGATCCCAGGACTCTTCTTCATCTGTCTAATTTTCCAACTCTTTAATCATTTGAGGGGTACGGCACAGAATTTTCTCTGAATTGTCTTTAGGCATAGAAGTCTCAATTGGATGCAGAGATAGACAGAAGATTCTGCCAGAATTGAACATGAACCAAAGTATACTCAACCTAACTCTTCATATGTAAACTTGAGGAAACCATTCCTTTTCTGTTCTTTCTTATTTCTGCTCTGAATATATCTCATATTATATGTACATATTAATTTTTATTTGGGTTATGGGCTAGCTTCTGTTACTCTTTTAGATTTGTTTTCTTGCCACTTGAAGAAACAATATGATAAAACAGAAAGGCATAAGGCTTGGGCATTTATTTTACTTTTATTTATTTATTTATTTTTGACAGGGTCTTACTACGCAGTTCAGGCTGGCCTCAAACTTGCAGCAACCCTCCTGCCTCAGCCTCCTGCATACTGGGATTATAGGTGTATACCACCACACTCAGCTAGACTTGAGCATTTAATGGGCACAGAAGGGCTGAAAGAAAAATCCTGTGAGTCATTCTGGATTCCAGCTTTGATTAGAGTCACTGTTCTTGAGAAGGGCAGCAAGTTTGTTACTGTTGCACACAAAATCAAGGATATGCTTCTTCAGCTCCTTATCTTAAGATGGCCTCACATACCAATGCCAGCACAGCCACCTTGCTTCTGACTCCACTTACCACCCAAGCTAAGACCAGATGGCCACCCTATTTCAGATCCACTTGGCTTCTGGGCCCAATTTTGCCTCCACTCTACCCCCTATTCTTTTGGTTTGTTTTTGTTTTTGTTTTTGTTTTTTTTGCCCCTTTTGATGATATCTGAGCTTGATTTTCTTGGCTTTGGGCCTCAATGTTTTCTGAGGAATGAGGTTCTCTTTCACTCTTTTTCTCTGTCCCTAGAAGAGAAAATGCTTGTATATGTTATTCCAAGCTCTGAAGAATTCAGACAATAAGACAACATAAAAGCTTCAAAGATAATGTACATCATTATTAACATACTATTTAAACACATGAGTTAAACTAATTATGGCTCAAGTCCCAGTTTTGCTATTTATTATCTGTGTGATTATAGAAAGGATGCCTAACATCTTAGTCTGTATATCTGCATAAAGGAAATAAAAATGCACACTCTGTTGTAATGATAAAGTGCAAACTGCCATATGAACGCAGCTTCACAAGTTAACGGGTTCCCTGAAGTCACTGTTTCTGCCTCTCCCTTCCCTCAGGAGTGTGGTGAGTAGGTGAGGCACAAGAACAGATAGTCTGAATTTTCTGTTTCTGGCAAAACTAGAAAACAGATATTATTCACAGACCTCAACATAGCTGGAGAAGTATCCAAAAGCAGAAGAGCTCATGCAGAAGCCACTTGGTGAAGATGACAAAAACATGCAGAATGGTAAGAATACTTAGCAACAACTGAGCTCAAAAAGCACCAGTTGGAATATACTTTCTAAGGAGGAGGGACTCATTACGAAGCACAAAACTTCTATTTTTGTTAGAAATATCAAAAGTGGAAACAGGTATTAGCTGGCTGCCGGCAGAAGGCCTCCTACACATGGTCTGTTCAGAGAAGCAGATGAGGCAAGACTGTATAAAGAGTAACACAGGACTTCTGCTTCCCGAAGGCTAAACAAAATCATGAGAGACCGCTGTTTTCCTTTAACAAACAAAACAAGCCAGAGAAGCTACAAAATCGTAGTTTTAAAGCCTATCAGAAAGCTGATGACACGAAAACACTTAAATGAAGTATATTCCAAAACACCATGGACTTTTTATAAAAGAAACACAACAGTTCTTTTATAAAAGAACTCCACTCACTCCTGGTAGAGTGGGGCAGTTCTCCACAGATAAAGGTAAGAAGAACCCAATCAAACTTCTTACAAAGTTTTAAGGTCTGCATCAGCCTGACATGACAGGGCAGGATTTTAAGAAGCCTGAGCCACTGAGTGAGGAGGGATAGGATCTACTCATACTAACTTTTCCTGTAGTTTACCCGGAATGCTCAGAGCATGGTGGGAGAGCTGAGAGAAAAGCACCTGCAGTGTACAACCTCCCAGTTTTACAGCAGGTGGTCCTTCAAAGGTAGGGCGCAAGGCAGCAGAGGTAAGAGAAGCACATGCTAAGTCTCTGAGATCTTGGCTATTACAGCATAGAGCTATGGAAACCTGTCTGAGGTGTTCCAACATTGCAGCCACTGAAAGGGTGACTGGGAGGGAGGCATGGGAGTGCTGAGAGGAAACCCGAGCCATTCTGAACCTTCAAAGAGTGTAAGGGAACTACTACCCTAAGATTCAGTCTCTGCAGCAGGGCAGAGAGAAATCTCCCTAGAACCAGAAAGCCAGGAGTACAACTGGAGAACCAAGAGAACTTACCAGAGACCAAAATAAATTAGCAGTAGGACTACAACCAGAGGGAGATCTCCCAAGAATGAAAGAGCCTGAAGCTCAGCTGTAAAGCAAAAAGAGATCTCTGGAAACACACCAGTGCTCAACATTTAAATTCTGCAGAAAGGAAAATTCTAACTCCAGCTTCAAAACATATGAATTAAACTGAAGCTACAAAAGAATCCCATATCGCCAGGCACATCTGCAGTGCCAGCACTCAGGAGGCTGAGGCAGGAGGACTGCTGCAATGTCAAAGCCAGTTTGGGCTCCATAGTGAGTTCAATGCCATGGTGAAACACATAGTAAGACCCTGTCTCAAAAATCAAAACAAAACAAAACAAAATAAAAACAACAAGCCCATACACAGCCCAACCAAAGAACAGATTGACTCCGCCACTCTACTGCAGAGGCCCGAAAGAAAGAAGATTATGCTTTAGTTTCTTTGGTTCCAATAAAATTTAACTCATGTGACTCTCTACTATACTTTTACACAAAATACCTGTAATACAATAAAAAATTCCAAGACACATGAAGAGGCAAAAGACAGTACAACTAAATAGGAGTTAAACACCTGAGTTTTTCTTTATACGTATTTTTAAAATACCGCATCTCCCTTTCTCTGAATGTTGGAGTATTTGTACAGCATAGACTAGATAAGGCCACCTTTCCCAAAGCTGGGTTATTTCTTCATTTACTTTACACCTTTGCTGACATCCAACAGATGAATGATTGATTATGCAATCCCGCCAGCCCCTATTCTCTTCAGACAAAACTCTACTGGATAACATTTCAGTCCCTGTGGTAAAAATAGAATATTTCAGGTAGAGACATTTAGGAAGGAAGACATTTATTAAAGTGACAAACTACATGAATAGAGCACCTACCGCTTGAAGCAACAGCATTTCTAAGAAAATTGTTCATTTGAATATGCTAACCCTTAGAAGTCACATGAGCAAAACAACCCCAAAAAACAAAAAACAGTAACAACCAAAAAGCCCTCCATTATTATTATTTATATAATAATATTATAATAGATATTATGAAAAAAAGATAATATTCAAAAGAGAGGAGAACTAGACAGGGAAAAGGGGGATAAAGAAGGAAGGTTAAAAGAAAAGTAAAAAGAAAGGGAAAAAATGGAAAAATGTAAATAAACCTGTTGCAAATAGAGAAGGGTGGGTGAATGGAAGGGAGGGGAGGGAAAGGGGGGGAACCAAGATACATCATGTACAGGTACAAAATAACCATGTTGATTAGGATCATTATGTATACAATGTACCAATACATGTTCTTGGTAAAAATAAAAATTAAAAAAAAAAACCCTCCATAACTCCAATGCATCCACTCAATCTTTGTTTGAGTTAAATCCCATATGAATAAAGAAAAAGTAGCCTATCAATAGTTAGGATGACTACATATTACAAGCTTTATATGCTCTTTTCTGCCTAGTTTAAGCATATGTGTAAATTATAGCTATTTTGCTCCTACAAATAGCCATATACTATACATACACACACACATATACACGCACATATATACATTATATATATATATGTACACATATACATATATATTATATTACCAAGAGTTTGCAAAAATATCTAAAAACTCTAGGAAAAAAATGAATTGACATTAAGTTTATTTTCTGTTGGTGGTGGGAAGGTTAGTTTCCCACATGTTTGGAATCTGAATAAACCAGGTAAGAAGAAAAGTATTCGTTTTAAAGCACAGTGAAGTCCCTTTTTATGGTCTCTTAGACTAGAACATCAATATATATTAACATTTTATAACTCAAACAATAATTAAACTTCAGAATTATAAGGCTTTTAAAGAATTTAACTTAACCTCATTCCCCTAGAGATCAGGAAAATCCAGATTATGGTGTAATAAAAAAGGAATTCTCTGGTCACTATAAACCTGGCTATCCTGATAAAGGCCTGTGTTAGCCAAAAATTCACATTTACTTAGAGTGCTTTGACAGAAAACATTTTTATGGAATACATAATCCAGTGGAGGAAGGTCATTCAAAAGAACCTTAAATAATCTGAATTATAATGGAAATTATTCAGGAGTGATCTATTAGACTATTTCATGCTATTTGATATAAGCAATAAGGAACTAACTGAAAATACTAAAAATAATGATATGATTTATTGTTTTAAGAACCATAAATTTTAGGGGAGGTTAATCAATACCTTTCATCCTTTCCCATATACAAAAGTGGCATTAGTTTATGTGAGACTCCACATTAGAGATAAACTTTAACCTATTTACAAATTCATCTTGATCTATTTTCTAGAGATGGCAAACACAACCCTGGTAAACTAGGGTGAGTCTAGAGTTAGACGGTGTCATTCAGAACATTGAGTACTCAAATGAGGCTTGTGTGGGTTTACATCTGAACATTATCAAGCCAGAAAACTCAAAAAAATCAACCTAATTTGTTTCAGAAAGATAACAGCTAATGCAGTCTGTGAGCCTACTACATAAAAAGTATTATTCTAAGAGCTATGAGTAGCATGCATGTATGCTAATTCACCCTTCTAATAAACCTCTGAGGCAGACACTATTATTTCCATTTTAGAGATGCAAAAATAGAGATTAAACAAGTAACTTGGCTGAGGTCAAATAGGTAATCAGTGTCAGAACATAAAACCAGGCAAAGCTTCTAAAGTAAATCCCTTTATATAATCAAATGCTTCCCTTCTTTTAACGCCATTACCCCTCTCTGCTATTGTTGAAGAAAGAATAAGCATCTTTTAAAAATTTGTTATTTTTAAGGCAATTTGTTTATATATTAGTCCCACTGACAGCTATATTGATTGGAAATACAAGAGGTGTAAAGAACTCTGCTAAACAACCAAACAAACAAACAAAATTTCTAAGTGTTTATGACCACATGTAAATGTTCCGCCCAAAAATTCAATGTAAACTCAGGTTTGTAACTGAAACTGTGCACTGTCAGCAGCACATCCAGGTTGACAATGACTGGAAAACTGCACTATCTATTTTATCAGATCACCACTTGCATTATCATGGCCACTTAGATGACAACTGACAATATCTGCTTCAGCAAAATTAACACTGAATTTGTTTAAGAGATAAATAATTTTGTCTTATTGATCTTTATACTATTTTCAATGACTATGATTGAGAGTTCAAGTCAGGCTTTATCTACTTTTTTTGTTTTTGAGACAGAGTCTCAGTATGCAGTTTAGGCTGCCCTTGAACTTACTATGTAGCCCAGTTAGGCCTTGAACTGGTGGCAATATCCTGTCTCAGCCTCTCAAGTGCTGCAATCACAGGCGTGCGCCAGCACACCCAGCTCAAATCAGGCTTTAAAAGCATTCATTAAATCTTACTTAGTTCCTGCCACTCAGCCTACATAGAGGTTCTTATGAAGATCAACATGCTAATAATCTGGTCAATACTTTTTTAGGCCTTCAATTTACTCAGTTCTTCTCAATGATTTTCAGCTTCACTGACATGCCCTCTTTTTTGAAATAGTATCTTCTGTAGAAATGACCTAACTCACTAGTAGCTTTTTTTTTTTAATTTGACCAATTCTCTACTTGAACTGTAATTTTACACTTCTTGTGAGCTTGGTCAAGAACCCACTTCTCTTTATCTTTTCTAAGTATTCACACCTATTTCTAAAGGTTTAAATACTTTACACTGATGTCAAATTAACCTAATTCAATCTCTCTTCTGAACTTAAACTTGATAAATCCTACTAGCTATTTAATTTATCCATGGGGACAGCTCAGGAATTTCAAATTTAAAACAACCAAAAATGAATTATTGATTCTACAACCTCTACTCACACACTTAAAAACAAAACCAAAAACAAAACAAATTGTTTCACCCCTGCTTTTCCCCAACTCAATAATTAGTACCCTCTTTTAAAAACTTAGTTATTGAACTAGAAGCTTAGGGATTTATCCTTCTCCTTCTTGAGGATGATTCTTAAATCAAAATCTCTCTCCGAAAGACAGAAAGCAAATGGGGGAAAGTGTTAACAGTTACTGAATTTAGGTAGAGGTAGTATGTAGTTGATAGTTATACTCTTCTTCCAACTTTTCTATTTGCTTAGAATTTTCCGAACTAAGGAAGTATGCAGAAACTTAAAAAAAAAATTAAAACAAAAGTCTTTGCTAAATTCTTCCCTTCAATGCAATGGACAGCAGCACATGGTCCTTCCTTTTAGCCAATATTTTAAAGCAAAAGCACTACAGTGGAACAGGCAGGCTTCATCACTGCACCTAGAAAGACATACTTCTGCAAGCTGTGCATTTCTTATACCCGCACCCCAAATTACCAGAACCTTAAAAACATTTGACTCAGTATTGAGAACTCAAAAAAGTTCTAATTCTTAGCTTCCCAAGCCTATTTCCAAATTTTATTACAGCCAGGAATATTAACCTGGAAAGTAATATGGAAATGGCCAGGGGTGTAAATTTAAAAAGCAGCTTAAGTGAAGGAAAGTGAAGGAAAACACTTATCTTAGAAAGGAAGAAAGATCTAAAAGCAATAAACTAAGCTTCCACTTCAAGAAACTAGAAGAATGAATGAAACCCAAAGAAAGTAAAAGAAGGAACTAAAGATCAAAGGAGAAATCAATAAAATAGAAAGTGAATAGGTACTGTAGTAAGGAAAATCAAAAGAATCAAAAGTTTTTGAAAACATTAAAGCAATAAAACAGCTAGATTAATTAAAAAAAAAAGGAAGAAATATTGTCATAAGACCCTAAAGAAATGAAAAGGATTGCCGAGGAGTATTATGAAGAATTTACTACTGTAAACAAATTAGAACTTAGATGAAGGGGATAAATTGTTAGAAATACAATGCTGAAAACTTAGTCAAAAGGAAATAAAAACAAAGAGACCTACAACAGGTAGAAAAATTAAATTAGGAAAACAGTTTTTCCATTGAACAACAAAAACAACAAACAAACCCATGCTGACATAGCTTCACTAATGAATTCTAGCAAACACTTAGGGAAGAAGTAAACTCCATACAAAGTCCTTTAGAAAGCAGAGGAAGAGAAAGTTACCAATTTTAATCTTTAAAGCCCAATTTACTCTATAAGATGATGAAAGAGCAAGATAAAGATTTGATAGGAAAGCTGCAGCTACTCATTGTAAACATAGATATGAAAATTCTTAGCAGAATATTAATAAACCAAATATAGTAACATAAAAAGGATTATATGCTATGAAAAAGTGAGATTTAAGAATATATGGCCAATTTAAAACATTCAAAATTCAATTAATATATCACACTAATACAATAAAGAAGGTCAAAAACATGATATCATAATAGATAAGAATAGCATTTGGAGGGGTTGGGGGTTTAGCTCAAGTGGTAGAGC
The DNA here is from genome assembly GCA_016801275.1 of Hystrix brachyura. NCBI lineage: Eukaryota > Metazoa > Chordata > Mammalia > Rodentia > Hystricidae > Hystrix > Hystrix brachyura. The sequence goes on from QZML01000037.1 coordinate 2,061,191, forward strand.
ATTTGCCTCACAAGCGCAAGGCCCTCAGTTTGATGCCCAGCACCCCCTCCCAAATTTGGTGAAATACAACTCCCATTTATAATACAAAATAGGTTCAACACAAATGAAGAATAAAAGAGAAATTCCTTAACCTGATAAAGAGCATTTATAAAACACCTGTAGCTAACAACATTCTAGTAGTGAAACTATCAAAGTTTTCCTCTAAAATTGGAAAAAAGCAAAGAAATCCATTGTCACCACTTCTAGTCAATTCTGTGTCAATGTTTAACTAATACAAAAGGGCAAAAATTTTTTAATTAAAAAATGAAAGATGTTCACATTGGAAAGAAGTAAAACTGTTTTCATTCACAGATGACATGATATTTCACGTACAAAATACAAAAGAAAACTACTTGAATTTTTAAATGAATTCAGCAAGGTTACAGGACACAAGATCAACATACAAAAATAATTGCATTTCTATGTAGTAACAATGAACAAACCAAAAATAATATTAAGGAAAAAAATTCATTCACAATAGCATCAAAAGAATAAAACAATTAGAAATACATTTCACACAAGTATAAGACCTGCATGCTGAAAACTAGAACACTGCTGAGAGAAATTAAAGAGCTAAATAAATAGATTGGAAAACTCAGGATAGTAATTTCTCCCATAAATCAATCTATATTGTTTCTTTTTTTTAATAGAATTGACAAGATGATCCTGAGAGTTATATGAAAATGCCAAGAACCTAGAATTGCAAACCATTTTTGAAAAAGAACAAAGTTGGAGGATTTATATTATGTAAACATGTGATTTCAAAAATTGCTATACACTATAGCAATCAAAACACCATAGTAGCCAGGCGTGGTGGCACATGTCTGTAATCCGAGCACTTGAGAGGCTGAGGCAGGAGTACTGTCATGAGTTCAAGGCCAGAGAGAACAGCTTAGTAAGACCCTGTCTCAAAAAACAATAAAACAAACAAACAAAAACTCACCATGTTATTGGCATAAGGATAGATATATAGATCACTGAAACTCAAACTTTGAAGTCCAGAAATAAATTGTTATATTACTGTCATTTTATTTTTTATGTTTTACAGAAGTGTCAAGGGAATTCAGTGAGGAAAAGGACAATCTATTCAACAAATGGTGCTGGACCAACTGCCTTCCCATATACAAAAATAATAACTATGATACCTTAGTTTATACCATATCAAAGAAAGTAACTCAAAACAGATCACAGACTTAAACATATGAATTAACCCACTTCAAAAGTAGAAAAGGACTTCGGGGAAGATTGCAGAGCAGTGAACAGCAGAGAAATGGCCTCTTCAAGATTTGTTGCCCAGACACTGGAATATAACAACGTGAGGAACAGAAGGAGGGAAGTGGGTTCCCAGGACACAGCAAAGATCTGGAGCAAGAATTGCAGCACAGAGGGAGAGCAAAAGGAGAGACCTCACCATATAACAAGGAGGTGGAAAATTGCACTTTCTCCCTGAGCCCTGGCTTGCAGCATGAGAGTGGTAGCTCAAGTCTGCAGACAAACAGTAACTACTGGCCATCCCAGAGGCCTCTGTGGAGAGATGCACCAGTGGAACAGAGCAGCGGATGCAGTACACTGCAGGGGCTGGTGAGTTATTTGGGTTCACATGTCCCCCCGGAGAGGGTAATTGTCCAGTCACCATCTTGGAGAGGCGCCAGCTGAGCTCAGAACTCAAGGGAAGCTGTGGGTAGCTCCCTGTGTCTCAGCAAGGCAGAGCCACATTCAAATTGGCAGGGAGTCAAGGAGCTGAGTCCAGGCCAGCAGGAGACACACAGTGTGTCACTAGCTGAACAAATCAGACACCAACCTCTTATTCAGAAACCACTGTGAACTTTAGTGGAACTAATGGTGAAAACTTGATGAGATTATCTACTACCCTTCCATAATCTACTACCAGGATTAATTAACACAGGTCTGGGCTCTGGAAAGACACACCTAGAAGTGGAGATTTTTGTGGGTTTTCTTATTGTTGTTGTTTTGGAGTTTTAGAGTTTTTTTAGTTTGTTTTTTCCTCTTCTTTTTTTTCTTGTTTTTTCATGTTTTTATATTAAGTGTAAAACTTGTTTCTCGGTTTTTTATTGTTTTGCTCTGTTCTTGCTTTTATTTCTTCCTTCTCCTTCCCTCCTGTCTTCCTCACCAATAACCCAAAGTTTGAGTAATCTTCCTCTATCCTCCAGCCTTACTTCTCATCTCTTCTTCTTCTATTTCTCTATTTTCTCTGATAATATCTTTTGAAATTTCTCCTTGGAGGGTAAAATTGCCATATTGAGGGCATACTTACTGTATACAATTTTCTGGTTTATTCTAGATATTGTTATATAACCACAAATCTTGTTCATAGGGTTAAAGGTGGCAAATTAATAGTTACCACAGTTTGTCATTTTCTAGGCTATGTTTGATGCTATTGTTATTACTGATTGTATTACTTTAGCCAAGGTGACAGAATTGTTCTAATCAGTTGTTCCTTGTAAGTCACAACTGAGATTGTCTGTTACTAGTGTATTAGTTACTTTTCTAGAGTCAATGGTTTGCAAAAGAGCAGATTTAATATAGGACAAGTACCAGTTACAACATTCACATTCACACAGAAGTCAAATGCAGGAAGCATGTGGAGTAATGTCTATCTGTGCACTAAAGACTGAAAGATCCAATCAAGGGCTGGGAGCCCACGGGAGCACATGGGAGCCCAGTGTACATCTGTGTCTGCACTAAAAAGCTGAAGAAATCTATACTGGAACCAGGATACAATGCTTACAGTGGAGTTGAAGACCAGAGCTCCCATAAAGCAAACAGCAGCCATCCTTCATGACAGCAAGGCCCTGAGCTCCTTCTCTGATAATATCTAAGTTCCCTTTGGGAGAACCAGCTGCGACAGAACTTCTCCTGGGAAACAGCCCAGTGCTATCTTCTGCTCCTATTCTCCTTCATGTTGTGTTGGCAATAACCTTTAGGTGGCTCGTCTATGCCAGAACAACTCAGTTCAGCTGGGCATTCCTGCTCAAGCTGACCACAATAATAAGTTCACCACACTGAGGGTCATAAACAACACTACACGCCAGTGCCAAAGAAACAAGGGCTAGCCAAATAGACAGCAACTTCTCAGCCCCCAAAAATCGAAGAGGTAGGATCTGGCAACAGACTTAAAACCCAAAAGCCAGCTACACCTGGAAGACATCTCTAAGTAGTAGTCATTTCCAAAGGGTTCTTAATATTAACAACAAAGCTAACTGCCATAGGCGATTTACAAAATCAACCCGGGAATTAAACTAAAAGAAAAAAAAAAGAAAAAGAAAAAGAAAAAGAAAAGAAAAGAAAAGAAAGAAAGAAAGAAAGAAAGAAAGAAAGAAAGAAAGAAAGAAGGAAAGAAAATGAGAAAACATGTAAGCAAGATGCAACCCCAGACTTCCAGCATGCCAAAGGCAAATCCAGGGGTAATGAAGTGGAAAGCCACCCGAAAGGACACTCAGAAGTGGTAACAATGGAAGTAACAAAGTAGATGAATGAGGCTGTAGAAAAAATCAAATCAGAAATAATTTCTCAGATAACTACAGAGATGTTGACCAGAATGAATGACTCTAGAGCAGATACTGATAAAAAAAATTAGAGGAGCTTAGGAAAATGATGAAAACCATGAATGCCCAACATAGGAAAGAAATGGAATCCATGAAACAAACAAATATCCAGGAGATTAAAATTTCCATTGAAAATATAAGCAGCAGAATGAACCAATGTGAGGATAGAATATCAGAAATGGAAGACAAAATTGTGGTTAATGAGCATGCAAAGGAAGAGCATGCAAAGAAAGAGCACTTAAAAATAGTAAGGGACCACATAAAAAAATCAACCCAACAGCTGCTAGATGACACAAAGAAGAATAACATAAAATTGATATGGTCAATAAAAAAGCAGGAGATAGCACAAATGACATAAAAAAAACTGTTCTCAGAAATAATGGCAGATAACTTCCCAAATATGGAAAAAGAACTTGACATACAGATAAGTGAGGCATATAGAACTCCAATTAGCCATGATAAAAAAAAATGTACCCCAAGGAATATAATAGTTAAGATTCCAGAAATGAAATACAAGAACAGAACATTAAAAGATGTAGGAGAAAAGAAACAAAATCACCCATAAGGGAGAGCCCATCAGAATCATGGCAGACTTCTCAACACAAACCCTCAAGTTAAGGAGAGCTTGGAGTGAAGTATTTCAAGCAAGATACTTCCATGACAAAGAACACCTAAAGAAATTCATGATCACCAAACCAGCACTCTAAAATGTTCTAAGAATATTCAAGAAAGAGATGATGAGGACTACAACTTCAGGAACTCCAGCAGAATGAATCCACTAGGCAAGGCAAGTAATTAAACAGAGGGGAGAAAAGAGAACCAATGACAGGAAAATAACAAGACAAGGATAAGTCAATACATATCAGTTATAACCATCAATGTAAATGACTTCAACTCACCAAGCAAAAGACAGACTGGCATTATGGATCAAAAATGATGATCCAACAATATGCTGCATATAAGAAACACATTTAATTCAAAAAGAAATTCATAGACTGAAAGTCAAAGGATGGAAAACAATACTTCATGTGATAGGAACATGGGAAAAAGGAGGGGTAGCTATTTAATTTGCAGACGAAGAGAATTTCAAGCCAAGACTGATTAAGAGAGACAAAGACAGTCACTACATCCTTGTAAAGGGAACAATTCAAGAGGAAGAGATAACAATCATAAATATATTTGCACCAAATACCAGGGCACCCAATTATATACAACAAATATTAACAGATATGAAAAATCTAATAAGCACTAATACAACTGTAATGGGGGACCTCAATACTCCACTGTCAGAAATAGACAGTTTAACTAGACAAAAAAAATCAACAGGGAAATATCAGAACTAAACCAAATTTCTGAACAAATGGACTTAGTAGACATCTATAGAGTGTTCCACCCTGCAACATCAGAATACACGTTCTTCTGATCTGCACACAAGATGTTCTCCAAAATTGACCATATACTAGCTCATAGAATATGCTTAAGTAAATGCAAAGAAATTGAAATTATCCCAAATTATCCCATGCATA
>QZML01000037.1:2066393-2097301 GCA_016801275.1 Hystrix brachyura
CTTCATAAACACATCATGGAAATGAAATACCCTCCTGAACAACCAATGGGTCACAAATGAAATTAAAGAAGAAATTAGACAGTGTTTACAATTAAATAATAATGCCAATGCAACCTACTGAAACTTATGGGACACAATGAAAGCAGTCCTACAAGGGAAATTTATAGTAGTGAACTCCCATATCAGAAAAACAGAGTAAGCTCAAACAAAGAACCTAATATTGAATCACAAACTTCTAAAAAAAGAGGAGCAAGTCAAGTCCAAAGCTCATAGGAGGGAGGAAATTACAAAGATCAGAGCTGAAATTAATGCAATTGAGACTAAGAAAATACAAAGAATCAATGAATCAAAGAGTTGGTTCTTTGAAAGATCAAATAAAATTGACAAACCCTTAACCAAGCTTATTAAAAAAGGAAAGAAAAGACCCAAATTCATACAATTAGGAATGAAAAGGGTGAAATCACAACAGATCTTGCAGAAGCCCAGAAGATCATCAATATCTATTTTGAGAACATTTATTCTAATAAGATGGAAAACCCAGAAGGAATGGACAGATTCCTAGATACATATGAATTACCAAAGCTGGATCAAGAAGACATAAAAATTCTACATAACCCAATATCAGCAGATGAAATTAAAGATGTAATTAAAAACCTATCAACAAAGAAAAGTCCAGGTCCTGACAGATTAACTGCTGACCTCTACAAGAAATTTAGACAGGATCTAATGCTGCTATTTCTCAAACTCTTTAATGAAATTGGAAGGGAAGCAATACTCCTAAATTCATTCCTCAAAGCAAGCATTATCCTGATACCAAAACAAGAGAAGGACCCAACCAGAAAAAGAAAACTAGAGGCCAATCTCCTTAATGAACATAGACAAAAAAAAAAAAAATTACTGGCAAACAGGTTGGTGATTTAGCTCAATTGGTGCAGCACTTGCCTAGTAAGTGCAAGGCCCCTGAGTTCTATCCCCAGCAGCAAACTGCCCCCCCCAAAAAAGATACTGGTAAATAGAATGCAACAAATTATCAAGAAGATTATACACTATGACCAAGCAGGATTCATCCCAGGGATGCAGGGATGGCTCAATATACAAAAATCAATAAATGTGATAGACCATATTAACAGAGCCAAAGATAAAAACCATATGCTCAATAGATGCAGAAAAAGCATTTGAAAAAGTCCAACCCATTCATGATAAAAACCCTACAAAAAATTCCAATAGATAGTCTTTATCTTAATCTGATAAAAGCAATCTATGACAAATCGACAGCCATGCTAAATGAACAAAAACTGAAAACTTTCACTCTACAATCAGGAACAAGACAAGGATGTCCACTATCACTACTATTATTCAATATAGTTCTGGAAACATTAGCCAGAGTGAATGAGACAAGAGAAAGAAATAAAAGGAATAAGGATAGGAAAGGAAGAAGTTAAAATATCATTATTTGCACATGATATGATACTCTGCATAGAAGATCCCAAAAATTCTACAAAAAGATGGGCAGATTTAATAACCAAATTCAGCAATATAGCTGGATACAAAGTCAACACTCGAAATCAATAGCACTCGAAAATCAATAGCATTCCTGTACACAAATAACAAACTCATTGAGCGAGAAATTAGGGAAATAATGCCTTTCGCAACAGTATCCAAAAAAATGAAGTACCTAAGAATAATCTAATTAAATATGTAAAAGTTGAAAACTAGAATACCCTGAAAAAGGAGATCAACGGGGATATCAGAAAATGGAAAGATACCCCTTGTTCTTGGGTAGGAAGAGATATAGTGCAAATGGCCATACTTCCAAAATTATTATACAGATTTAATGCAATCCCTATCAAAATGCCAATAGCACACCTCATAGAATTAAAGAAAACAAATCTAAAATTCATCTGGAACCAGAAGAAACCTGGAATAACAAAAGCAATTCTGGGCAACAAAGGCAAAGCAGGGGGCATCACAATCCATGACCTGAAATTATATTACAAAGCTGTTGTGTTAAAAACAGCATTGTTCTGGCAAAACAAAAACTAAAACAAAAACAAAAACAAAAACAAAAACCAAATCCAGGAATCAGTGGAACAGATTAGAAGATGCAAAAACAAGTCCAAACACTCTCAACTACCTCATCTTTGACAAAGAGGCCAAACACCCTCACTGGAAGAAAGATAGTCTCTTTAATAGACGATGCTGGAAAAACTGACTTTCCACATGCCAAACATTAAAACTAGAACCATATCTTTCACCATGCATTAAACTAAAATCAAAATGAATCAAAGATCTAAATATTAAAAACGGAAACACTAAAACTGCTAGAAGACAGCATAGGTAGAATTCTTGAAGACAAAGATGTAGGCAATTATTCTATGAACAAAACCCTGATCACCCAGAAAATATCAGAAAGAATCAACAACCAAGATCTTATCTTATGAAGAAGCTTTTGCAAAACAAAAGAAACCACTAACAGAGTGAAAAGACAACCCATAAAGTGCGAAAAAATTTTTGCCAGCTGTTCCTCTGAAAAGGGACTAATATCTAGAATATATGAAGAACTCAAAAAAATCAGACCTCCCCCAAATTTAAAGACCCAATCCAAAACTAAGCAGCTGCAATGAGTAGACACTTCTTAGATGAAGAAGTAGAAATGGCAAATAAACATGAAAAAGTGTTCAACATCACTGGTCATTCGAGAGATATAAATTAAAACAATGCTGAGATTCCATCCCACTTCAGAAAGAATGCGTATTATCAAGAAATCAGCCAATAACAAATGCTGGCAGGGCTGTGGGGTAAAAATGAACCTTCTCCACTGCTGGTAGGAATGCAGACTGGTGCAACCACTGTGGAAATCAGTGTGGACATTCCTCAAAATACTAAAGTTAGAGGTTCCATTTGACCCAGCTATTCCTCTTCTTGGTATCTTTCCAAAAGAATTAAAAGCAGCATACCACAGTGACATATGCACACCCACGTTTATAGCAGCACAGGTTGTAATAGCTATATCTTGGAAATAGCACAGATGCCCATTGACCAAAGAAAATGTGTACATATAAAAAATGGAGTACTACTCTGCCATAAAGAATGATAGGCTTGACACATTTCTAGGTAAATGGATGTACCTTGAGACCATACTCTTAAGTGAAATAAATCAGACACACATGTTTAAATACCACATTGTTTCTCTGGTGTGAGAACCTGTAAGAGTAAATAAGGACCAAAATATATTGTGTCAGGAAAAGGGAAGAAATTATTCAAATGAGAAGGGGAACATTGGAAGGGTGAGAGGAAAAGAAAGGGAAGGACAAGGAAAAAAAAAGAGAATAGAAGGGAAAAAATGGAAACAGAACTTTTGTAAATAAGGAGAGGAAGCAGGGTTGAAGGGAGGGGAGGAGAACGGGAAAAAAAGAAGCAGCACAATGTACCATGCACAGGTACAAATCCCCTATGATGAATGTTATCATTGTGTATATCTAAAATGTACCACTAAAAATTTTTTAAAAGTAGAACAAAAATTTTTCTGCCTTTCAATTAGGCAAAATATTTGTAAGACATAATACCCAAAGCATGATCCTTTAAAAATGATAAATTTAATTTTACAAAAATTTTAAAATTTTGTAGTTCAAAAGTCATCATTAAGAAAACAAAAAGACAAGCCACATGTTAGAAGAAAATATTTGCAAATCATGTAATATATATATGTATATACACAAAGGAACACTACTCAGCTACAAAAATAGTGAGGTCCTGTCATTTGCAATGGAACTGGAGATTATTATGTTAAGCAAAAAAAAATTTTAAAAAGCTATGCATAGAAAGACATTATTTCACTCATAAATGATATCTTAAAAAGTGATCTAGTAGAAGTTGCGAGTAGAATGGTGGTTACCAGATGCTGGGAAGAGTAAGAAGAAAGGGATAGGGAAAGTCTGATTAATGGGTACTAAGTCACAGTTAGAAAAGAAAGCAGTTCTGGTATGCTGTTGCACAGTAAGGCAATTAGAGATAATGATAACATTATTAAAAAGCCAGAAGAAAGGTTTTAGAATGTTTCACCATAAAAAAGTGGTGTTTGAGGAGAGAGGTATATACTCCAATTCGAATGTTATATCATGTATATACATGCATCAAAAGATCACATGGTACCCCATAAATATTAATTTTTATATATCACTTAACAATTTAAAAAGGAATTTGGAGATAATACTAAAAGGGGAAAAAAACTACATGACATCATTACATGGGCATGAAATGACTACAATCAAAAAGGTTGACAATATCAAGTGCTGACAAGGATAGAAATTGGAACTCTCATACACTGCTATACGAATGTAAAAAGGTACAGCTTCTTTTGAAGCAATGTGACAAATCCTTAAAAAGTGCATGTGTACCACATGACCCAGCAATTTCACTCCCAGGTAACTTCCCAAAAGAAATCACATTTATGTCACACATTGCCACACAGACTGAGTGAATTTTCACAGCAGTTTAATTGTAAAAAAAACTAACTCATCCAAATGTCATCAAAACTGGTAAATGGATAAATGCAGTGTATGCTGCATATCCATACACTGGAATATTAATAATAAAAAAGCCACTCACATGCTACAATATAAATCAAGCTCAAAAATATTATTATAAATGAAAGAGAAAAGATCTAATTGGATGATTCCATTTACTTGAAATTTCTAGAAAAAGCAAAACTATAACACAGAAAAAGCAAGTCAGTGGTTGGGATGGGAATGGGAGTAGGAATGAGCACTGAATGCCAATGAGCATGAGGGAACCTCTGAAAAGTGTTATTAAACTGGACGCGTTATGATTGTACAACTGCATAAATACAAAAATCACTGAGTTGCATATGACAATGGGAATCATTACGGTATGTAAATTATACCTCAGTATAATTTAAAAATGAGAAGCTGGACCATAAGGAAATAACTTTTATCTAGGAATCAATCTAAAATAATACCAGAAAAGTAATAGTGATTGAGGAAATTGCCTTTATATACAGTATATAATTTCTGAGATTATAAGATTCTTAAGACTAATGTCAAAGACTCCACTTGTTTTTTGTTGTTATTGTTCTGAAGGTGTCTATACTCTCTTATGTACCACATCCCTATTTTTAGTATGAAATATAAAATCTATCATTCCCTTAGTTCATGGTTTACTGAGTGGTAATATTTTGCATCTGATCTAAAGATCCTAGATAGATACAGGCCTTCTTACCAAGAAAGTGGGGTGGACAAGAGTGGCGGGTGGAGGGTATATAAGCTTCCTTGGCAATGGGGAGCCTGTAGGATAAACACAGCTGTCTTTTAAGAACATTAAGTGTCATACAGCACTGTTCAGCCTCAACTGAACAGTGGAATAACCTGCAGTGCTTCACACGAATCTTTATGTCCTGGCTGCACTTGGACCAAACAAATTAAAATCTCTGGGCAGGGGATTCAGGAAACAGTAGCTGCTAAAGCTCTGCAGGTGGCTGCAATGCACTGCTGAAGTTCAGAACCACTGGATGAGTGGCAGAGGAGAGGCTTACAAACCTCTGTGTTCATGCTCAACAGGATCCTGGAAATGTGGTCTGCAAGGGATGCACTGCGGCATCTAGAACTGCTGTCCAACATGACAGTCACCAGCATGTGTGATTCTGAGTGCTTGAAACCCAAAAGGTTAGAAATGGAATATGCCACAGGGATTTTGAATACTTAGAAAAAAAAATATCTTGTTAATAACTTTTAAAATTTAGTTCATGTTGAAATGATGATATTTTGCTTGGATTTATTGGGTGAAATAAAATATATTACTAAAATTACCTTTGCCTTTTTCTTTCTGGATTTGTTTTGATGTGGTTACTGGAGAGTTTACAGTTACATATGTAGCTTCCCGCCCCATATTGTTGCTGAGCCCGCAGGATGCGACTTATTGACATTGTCAAGAATGAGGCCTACTTTAAGATACCAGGTGAAATCAGAGAGGACAAAACTGATCACTACTCTTAGAAACGTTGATGATCCAGGATAAAAATAAATCATGTTCAAACATAGGATGGTAATTTTGTATAACAGAGATAATACCTGTCAGACTGCTTATCCCCATACAGAAGAGGAGATATCATAGTCTGCAGAACATACGCGTATACTGCCAAAATATCATGTGAAAGCTGCCCTGACAAAATATACTGCAGTACATTATACTGGCTTGCTGTTGGCCCATAGGCTTCTCTATATATTTGGCAGGTACAAGATCTCCGAAGGCCAAGTGGAGTGACCAGAAATGCATACAATCTAGAAAGCACTGGTCAACCTGGTGGCTTTACCAGCAACTTTGACGAGTCCTTGCCAGAATTACTACTGGCAATCCTGAAGGAAACTGTGTCTATCCTTCACACTACCAAACAATTTCCTCATTATAATTCTGATGCCAAGGAGTTCAGTGCAGAAGTACAAGATGATGCAGGTGCTTACAGGAAACAGTTCTCTCAGTAATAAAAAAACAGTAACTCCAGACATGGTGGAGGGAATATGTAAGAAAGCTCCTACGGTTATTTGAAGGAACCCAATCTATAAAAAGAAGCCCAAGAGAGAAGCTAAGAAGACACGGAACTGTACCAAAATGTCCCTTGGCTGTAAGAGGGGTCAGGTAGCTCAAAAGAAGACAAGCTTCCTCAGACTTCAGGAACAGGCTACTGAGAACTAAAGCTAAACCAAACAATTTTCTATGAAGATTTTTCAGACAAAGAAAATAAACTTCTTGATGAAAGTAGCTAAAAAAAAAAAAAAAGAGTTATATAAATGGCTACCATTACATTTTTATTGGACAGTGTTGATCTTTAGTCCTTCAGTCTCAAAAAGAATCATAACATTTCAGGGCTGAAAACAACCTTTGGAATCATCTAATTCAAACACTTCATTTTACAGATAGGGAAACTGAAGCCCAGAGAGAGAATGTGACTTCCTGGAAATTAGTCATGTCCCCGGGCTCTCACTGGTAGGGCTATTTCCATTACACTTCCTCAAGGATTGTTGAAACAAAAAGGCTCTACCATCTCCTCTCAAAATAGAATGTTTCACTTAGTCAACCACACTGAAGGATGTACTTTATTTACAGAGTGAATTTTTTCCCCTCTAGGATGTTCTATGTAAGTCTCACGCCTACAACTTTGCCTGAGTTTGGTGCCATACATCCAATGTACTACTCATGGTGTCATAAAATAAACCAAGAAAAATAGAAAAAGATCAGCTCTCACATTCCACTTTATACTAGGAGAGGTTCTATGTCAAAGAGTACTTGCAGAAACACCACAAAAATAAAGTTAAGGGGAAGAAATGGGTAGGTAAGAGTGGGCAAGGGGGTTGAAATACAATGAAAATAATACTTTGTGTTCCTATTTTAAGTGCCTTTCTCAATGCTATATGCATAGCAGCTAGAGGCAAGCTGGAAAGCAGCCAGGTCCTGGCTGCCAGCAAAAATTTTGTCACCTCCTTTGAACATCTGAAGTATGTTTACCCAATAGATTTCATTAAATTACACTTCCATTAGGAAGCATACAATGTTGATACTCATCTCAAAGATCAAAGGGATCGCTAAGAGGCATGTCATCCTGCTCCCCAGCTGATTGCTATTTCTGGGCCAATCAAGGAAAGGAGCCAGAACAATACTTAGTTAAAAAAAAAATCGTAGCATCTCCCCAAGGACTATAGACTAAGAATCTGTAGCCCCATTATCAAAATGAGCATATCATTAATGACAATACACATACAGTGAGTTATTTTAATACAACTCCTATACAACAAACAAGCTGGATTTGGGTCATTAGCTGAATTTGTAAGACAGTATTTCTGAGGGCTGAAAAACTCTTCAGTAAAAATACAAAGTCTAAAGATGGAGAAAGAGGCCTCTTTACAAATGCAGGAGAAAAATCTAGATATTATTAATTTTATTGTGACTTTAAACCAACAGGTGAGTAAGGTTGGATATAGTTAACTTAGTGACAGGGTACAACACTTGTTCCTCATTTCATTAATGTTTTGATGAAGGATTTATAAAGGAACATGATTAATACATTTATTTTAAGAGACCAAAGTGATTCCATCTTGGGATCCAGTGATTTATGATGAAAACCCTTAAACTTCCAGGAACAAGGGACACTAACAGCAAAGAAATCAGGTTTGGCTACTGGAAATTAAGAAATAAAAACAAGTTTCAACTGAGGATAAAATATCTTAGGCAGGTTCGATGGAGAGTTTTTTTTGTTTTTTTTTAAGCAAGGGTACCCAAAAAAGGTTACAAATCCCAAATCCTTTATTTGATATTAGAAAGTTAGTTCATCAACAGCTCAACTTTCTAAGCCTGGTTTCAGGCAGTGGAAACTCTTTTCTAGTACTAGTTTTTATTGTGAGGAATTTGCTGCCAACAGGGTGAAATGCACAAGATTCAGGCAAGTTTGGTCCACAGGGCCCGGTGGTAAGGACAAATCACCCTTCGATGGCCACAACCCACAATCTAGATTTTAGCTGTTCTCTTTCAATGTGCAGTCGACCTCTTGGTTACCCATATCTGACACATCATATGAACTCTAATTATCTATCCTTTGCAATTAATCATCTGACAATTACATTTCCTGTACTTATAAGCATCCAGCTGAGAACTGAGTTTTAATCTGAGACAGGAAAAAAAGAGGATTCAGGTTTCTAACAAATTACTTCTAATTAACCAGAACCTTTTTTAGTCATCCCAATGTAAAGATGCCTACAGCTAATCAAAGAATGTATTGTTTGCATTCTTAATGGTACTTTAAAATTTCACTTAAATTTCCCCAAAGACTAGTTTAGAAATGTATTTCACTAACATTACTTAAACAAACATTCTGTTTGGCAGCGCACAAAGAAAGTGAGAAAGGGGGTACTTCCAAGGGAAAGGCACTTGAACTATGGCGAGAAAATGCACCAAGCAAATTAAAGCAGAGATTCAAGTAGTACATCTTCAAAGTGGAAGATGACAAGATACTTTCCATTGTGTCCAGGAAATTGACAGAAGTGAGTCATAAAAATCATAGACTCAAGGAGGACTTATAGAGCACCTATCTATTCCAGGGGTCCTCTCAAAACGTGATCCTGTGACAGAGCTGCAGCATTCACCCGGAAGTCTAGAAACGACAGCACCAGGTCCTTCTTGGGTCCTCTTGTCCATCTGAGTCAGCAGCTCTACGGTAGTCCCAGCAGCCCTTCCAGTGATTCTGATTCTCACCTGAGGTTAAGAACTGCTGGTCTAGTGTAACCACTTCATTATATGGACAGGGAAACAGAGCTGAGGGAGAGATCAAGGTGCCATAAGCAAAAATAAAAGCATGACCTCAGAGAACGTACTATCATCCTTTTTTTTCTTTTATTTAAAAAAGGAACTTTGTTGCTAGGTAAGACACGATACTGTGGTCTATCAGACTGCTGGGCCTTCAGTTACCCAACAGCTCTTTCATTTTGTGGTATACTTCAGGGCTCCTGGGATCTAAAATACATAGACGTTCCTGGAGTACTGGTGGTAAGATTTCCTAAAACATAATGCAGTATTCCACAAATACTGAACTGCCAAGAAATGAAGACCAGAGAAATGAGAGGAAGCCAAATTCTTACATGATTTAAGAAAAATCATACCACTATAAGAAATACAGTTTATAGACAACAAAGTGGTACATTAGAAAGAATATTAAATACAGAATTAAACAGTGGTTTCTACTTCTTGCTCAGCTATGAACCAGTTCAATGACCTGACTAAACTCCTATTAAACTAATTCCTTTGAATCTGGTTCTATTTGACATGGGATAGCAAAGTCTTATATTTTAACCAAGAGTAACTTAAACATTTTACTAAATGAAATAGTATACATTTCATAAGACAGCACATTGTAACTCTCCTCACTTATCACAGAGAATAGCTAATTGGAAAATAATTTCAATTCTGCAGAATATTAGCTTTGATATCCCTATTCATCATTCACAAATGAGCCTCGCAAAAAAAAATGTATACACACTTCAGGAAAATAAATAATATGATTGTTTTTTCAGCAGCTGGCCACCACTTTGAGTACCTCTTGTAATTGTAGAGGCCAAAGATAACTTGTAGTAATCTCATGATGTCTCAATAAATTTAGTATTAAAATATTTACACAAAATTTTCTTTTCCTGTAAGTGGGTATGCTCTGCATTTGAATAGAATTTATATGCTGTGACACGGCAAGATAGGTCACAGTTCCTGCTGTAAAACAGTACACCACATAGTTGAAGCAGGAAGACTAATTGCACATGGAAGCAAGGTGAACTATAGGGCAGCATAAGTTTCAGGAACTCATATTACAGGTATTGTGAGAATGAAGGATGAGATAGTCAAAAACATGTTAGATTCAATTTGGAAGTATATATTCTGACATTATCACAGTATTCTTTTAGTTTATTTATCACAGCATGATGAAACGTGGCCCCCCCAAAAAAAATTATCACCCAAACAATTTTTTGCACAGTTCTTTGTATAATTACCACCTTGTCTTCCTAAGCAATCTACACAGGCAGGAAATGTTAAGGACTATACCTATTAATCACTACCAAAATATTTGCATAAATTTAAGTTAAATTTTGAGATGACACCCCATTTTTAAGTTAAACTACTTAGACAAAAGCTTTTTCACCCTCTCAGGTAAATATATCACAAAAGATATACAAAGTAGAAGAGAGAGCAGGTAAATATATTACAAAAGATACACAAAGTAGAAGAGAGAGCATTAGTCAGAAAGACTAGTTGGAGTAATTAATGATGTTTGAGTAATATATTGAAGGCCAATAGGTTATAAACAGGATGAGAAAATTCCAGATAGAATAGTAATGTATAACGGTAACTAGGTGAGAATAAATAAATCAACTGTACATAACAATAACAGATTGATTTGATTATGGCAAGCAAATAAGGACAACTTAGGTTTGTAAAATGATGTGGCTTGGGGGCTAGGCACAAGCAGGAATAAAATGAATAGCAGAATGTGAAATGTGAATTTGATCCAATTGGCAATGATAGACCAACCCTTCGAGATGATTTAAAACACAACACTGGAGGCTGGGAATTTAGTTCAGTGGATAAAGTGCTTGCCTAGCAAGTGCAAGGTCCTGAGTTCGATCTCAGCACCAAAAAAAAAAAAAAAAAAAAAAAAAAAAAAAAAAGACACAACACTGTAGAATTCTCCAGCTCCCTTTGTTAAAGTTTGTTAATTATAGATTAATGTTTCTCAACCCAGGTGCAGAATATTTATACGCTCTATATGCATATAGAATCCTCCCTATTTGGAGATTATTTTTCCCTTCAAAAAGTGGAATTATCTCTAACTAAAATACTGCCCTCCACCCTGGTGTTTTTGGTGGTGGTGCTGGCACTGAACCCAGAGTCTCGTGAATGTTAGGCAAGTGCTCTATCTCTGAGCTACATTCCCAGCCCGAAATATTACTGTTTTGAAAGACACATACACAGTGCACTGAAGGGGAGGTTAAGTGTGGCAAAATCAAGGATATGCCATAAATGGAGAATACAGATGCAGAAATTCAGAGATGATTGTGGCCTAGGGATTGGCTATTGAGTCAAGGATTTAAAAAAATAGTCTATGTAC
Organism: Hystrix brachyura; assembly: GCA_016801275.1. Lineage (NCBI taxonomy): Eukaryota > Metazoa > Chordata > Mammalia > Rodentia > Hystricidae > Hystrix > Hystrix brachyura. The sequence goes on from QZML01000037.1 coordinate 2,078,050, forward strand.
AAATGTAGAAATTGTGGTATCTGGGTCTTTAATATGAGTGTGTTATTACAAAGAAAATTATGGCTTATTTGTTCTTTGGGTACAGGTAGATAGTATGTTCTTTAGACTGTGATATTATTTCTAATGGTTATTTCTTACAACAGCTATCAAATCTTAATATCTTGGGCTCAAAGTTGTCCAAAACTCAGATTTCCAAAATTCATTTTGGATTTGAACAGCAGACCAGTCAGTCTATCACAGACAGAGCAAATAAACAAAAAGACATAACAGATATACCACATAAGGGTACTATAATAAGGATTTTCAGACGTGTCTTTTTCATGTATTTTCAAAAGCATTTTTATGATACATAATTTCATTATTACCCAAATGTGAAGTAGGTAAAACAGGTCTTACTATTCTCATATTAAAAATGAGGAAGAGATGCCCTGAAAATATAGGTGGTCTATAAAAATTCCCAAAGGTGGTGATGGTCAAGGAAAGACTTAAATCCAGGCCTTCTAACTAGCAGCTCATGGCTTATTTCCAGCCCACCTTATTATTGTCCCGTAAGAACCTCTATGAGCCAGAAGTTTTTCATGGTGCTACATGACATGCTTAACTGTTTGATCTTACCATAGACCTACGTGTGGCAAAGTGTTACAAGAAGCACTTAGACATAAAGTATGTGTGGGTAGGGAACGGGTTCACTAGATTTCTCTTAGGCGCGCTTATTAACCCAACATACTTTGAATAGGTAAACAGAAAGATCCTACAAAAAGATTCAAGAGATAGGAAATGAATGCAAGAAAAAGAAACATACAAAATTAGAAAAACATATACATCTCTGCATTTGCTATCATTTAAGTAGGCATTCCACAGGAAAAAAAGCTCTCAAGTGCAAATCTTACTGCGGCAGCTGCTTTTAGTGGTACATGAAACAAAATGATAACAGGCTAAAAAATAATAAAAACTTTGAAACAAAGTTAAAGGGTACATGTAACTGAAAACTAACATCTTTTTCTACACAGAAAGGTTAAATTGTGAGGTTGACATTTGCATTTGTTACATTGTCAATGCTTTCTGTCTATCAGCATGTGTACAAACAATATCTAACGATGTCATCTGCATACTTACACCAAAGGAGCTTATGAACAGGACCTGTCAGTATATTTTAACACCCTTCCAAAACGTCAGCTTTCATCAGATATAAACATAACATGTTTGATTTATTAGTTTGGTCTTAATATAAAAAGTTGACAATCATATGTCACTATAACTATTGATAAGGTAAATAAGGACTATAGGAAAATGTCAAAAAGTTATAGAAATGTTTGCTGAAATACTACATCAAATTGTATTTATCAACTTTTCTCTGGCAATGAACATGTCACATTTTCTTGCACATGGCTATTTCTGAAAAGATGGGCTCAATGGAGCATTTCAGATACCTCATGCTTAAAGCATCTTAATTTCCAGGTCTGGGAAATTTAAAAGGAAGAGGAAGACAAACGTTGTAAAACATGACATTATTATTTCGTTCCATGGAAGTTAAATTGAAAAGTGTGCGCAAAGAATAATTCATACAGGATACAGCTTTTTGATTGGAAAACTTACATGTTGTGGGCCTATTACTTATCATAGATGTTTTTTTCTTCAAAAAAGCTTACTTTAAAATTACAAATTCTGGGTCTTAAAATTAACTCAGTAGGCACCTACTGAAGACCTATTATATACAATAATATAATACTTCAGGAAACAAGTAGAAAACCCACTCTCCTCTTAAAGATCTTATAATCAGTGGGAGTAATAAAATACAACCAAGTAAAAATTATTTCAGCTCTGACTTGGAAAAAGTGTGTAAGTTGGTATAAATTATATATATAAGTGCCAAGAATATCATTCTAGGAAAGGTAATTAGAAAAGACTTTATAAAGAAGATAATGGTTTAGGGACTATAAATATACAGACATAGCTATATGAGACTAATAGATTAAGTTAAGCCAAATATACCAAAGCACAATGATTGTCTTAAACAGTATATAGAGTAATTTTAAAGAAACAAGAAAACTTTCACTAGTCTTGAAATGCCAAATACTCCAATTTTCAACATTATCAAAACAGTAGAGCTCACTGAGGTTAGAGAACATGATGTCAACCCAGGCATTTTAAAACCGAAGAAGCTGAGAAGCAATGACTTGCCCAAAGGCACTTAGCTGGTGAGTACCAGAGCTGGCACCTAAAGCCAGAACTCCTGACCCCTAATTCTGTGTACTTCACTGGGTCACACTGCCTCTCTTGGTTCACAGCCTAGGTAAAATACATGTAGGTGAATTAGTGGGCAAGTCATCTTTAAACTCTCCACACTGGATGGATCAGACTTTAGTGACACCATAAAGATAAATGATACAGAGCAGTATGACGTAAGAGATTTAAACTCAGCTAGACTTGAAGTCCTGGATCCAAATGATGAGACCTTAAGAAAATGCCTTAGCTTTATATGTGTGCATGTCTGAATTACAAACTGTCTGTGAAGGATAAATGATACATAACATGATATCTAGCCTGGGAGAGGCCCTCAATTGTTAATTCTGTCTCTCCCTCCCTCCTGCCTGCCTCCTTCACTCCTTTTATCTAAAACTCTGTCAGCAATCATTCTACACTGAGTGGCTCTCAATCAGGGATAATTTTGCCCCCAAAGAGACACTTGGGATATCTAGAGACATTTATTGACTGTCAAGATTGCATATAGAAGGTTCAGGTTTTGCTAAACACCTTGCAAGGCTCAATCAGTGCCACAACAAAGAAGTACCCACCCAAAGTTCAGTCATGCTGAGGTCAGGAAGTTCGGTTCTACACCAAAGAGAAAGAAGGTCCCTTACTGCCAACGTTCAGCTAAGAGAGTAAGAGGTAAGTGTCGCAACCTCACCAAAGTATCTATCACAGTAGAAATGCATGCAATATGCAGTACACACATATCGTTGAGTTAATATTCCTTGCTGCATGGATCCTCCTGTTTGCCTGTGACAGTAACATTGAGCAGAGTAGATCTTCACAGATCTTTAATTGGAAGACTGGTAAAATTCTTTAGGCAAACTTGACTTTAATGACAACATCCACCTGTATGTTGAAATATTTCTCAGTACTGCTTAGATTCCACAAAGCCATGAAAAGTATCTGGATCTAGCAGGAGCAGGCAGGATGCCGTACAAGTACCAATGAACCAGCACCCGAGGCTGTTGCTGCTGGCATCCTCACCTGCTGGAGTGTACCTGGCATCCCTCCTCCTTTTCTCTTAGGCTTTTGTTTTCCCCATTCCTACTTCTTTTCTCTCTTTCTCTCCCTGCTGTCGGTGTCTCTTGTCATTTGCCAGTGACAGTTGTTTAGCCCCAATCTTGACAGAACTCGAAAGACAAAATGCCTTGATTTGGTGGCAGAGTTTCAGTGATGCTTTCTGGGAGACAAGAAGGAGAAGCACGGGTGTGTGTGTACTTTAATTTTCAATTCCTAAAAGTGTGCTACTATTGTGGAAAAAGATTTTGCAGAGGCAGCATTAAAAGAGACCCAATTTTGAAAGACATCGGCAGGAGAATAAGAAATAGAGCTGTTCACAATTGATCATAAAATATACCGATATTTTTAAAATGCAGTTAGTATTTCTAATTTTGCTGGGTTTAAATGAACTCTTCAGAGTAAAAGTAAAAACTTTATGCAAAGGAATCATTTAAAATGAATTAGGTCTTGGAAATTCCTCTGAAAATACCACACTATGGCATATTTTAATATCAGTGCGAACCACAGTGCCATCTATAGCCCTTTTGCTCTTGACGTGAAAAGCACAATTTTAATATTTTGACAATCTCTGAACAAAGTAAGAATACAGAAAGCCCCTTCAGATACAAAAAGCACTGAGGACAACTTTACCTCAAATCTTTACACACACACACACACAACACATAACACACACGTCCTTTAGAATCTACCTGGGGTAAAACAATTAGTTTAAAATAAGTAAGTTTACACGATAATAAATTTAAATTGCATACCTTCTTGGGGACACTCTCTCTTAATTCAAAGTCTATAGTAAAATAAAATATAAACCACAACTCTTTAATCCATGTATCATGTTAAAAAAATAGAAAAGAACAATTATTTTGTTGTTAAGAGAGAAACTTCAAAATAGCAATTGCTTAAGGTACTTGATAATATTTTTTTCTAATCTGCATTACTTCCAACTAAATACCATTTAGAAAAAGCCCAAAAGTTATCATCTATGGATGGAGGGAGACGGAGGGGAGGGAGAGGAAAAAGTAAAAAGGAATAAAAGCGGTATGTATGTGGAATGACTCCCCATGATGAATGTATCCATTATGCATCACAAACATGTACTAATAAAATTTTTTTAAAAGAAATGGCCCAAAAGTTATTTCACTAATTTAAAATTCTAAATATCATTTGATATTATGATCATAAGATTTAAACTGGGATCATAAGCTCTGGGTAATGTTAAATTAGAAATTTTCCACAAAAGGAACTTTAATTTTCTAACTAAACAAGAGACAAGAAATCCTACAGTGATTCTACTATCAAGTTGTGAGTTATTTTCCCACACCAATGCACAGTTATCGTCATTTGGAAACAAGTACATTTTCTCTTTCTTTCTGTTCCAAACTCACTCGGCTTACTGCCAAGAGAAAATACAGACACAGGGGAAGCAAAGACCAATTCTGTTAACATCAATGAAGATGTTGGCCATAACAGAATCTTATTTATCCATCTCATCTGTACTTCTTTTCTCTGATTAGAGATTACCAGCAATTTCTTGACAATTCTAGTACAAAATTAAGTTGCAAGACTTCACGGGGTGGGGGGGGAGAAAAAAGTGTCTTGTGTGTGTCTGTGTGTGTAAGTACAGTTTTTCCTACTAAATCCAGAAATAGCATATACACTGTACACAAATAGTAAAACAAAATTTTAAAAACTCCTATATTTCTCTCCTTGCAAGAGAATGTATAGGCCTATTTCCAAAGCAGTTGAAACAGCAACTTTAAAAACAAAAAATAAACATGAAGATATTGTATTGACATTGACTTAAGGTGGGAAGTCAGAGACACAGTGTGCAATTAAAACCCCAGGGTTTTTATTTTGTTTTGTTCTAAGTTCAAGTTAAAATTTAAAGTATTTGCCTCCTAGGGAGAAATTATTTATGCATGCCTTCTATATTTTCCCCAACTAGAGCTTATCATAATACCTAATTTTGTATCAAAAGAAAATTAATTTTTAAAGTAATTTGATACAAATTTTGGAAAACTGTCATTGTAAGATAATGGATTTTGCCAACTTTAAAAATTTTATTTAAAATAATATTAAATGTGAAAGGTAATAAAAATAAATGTTACTACAACTCATATGAAAGAAAGAGCTTCACCATTTTAAGTGCTTCTTTCACTATAAAAAGCTACCATATTACCCAGCATATGTAACCTTTCTATAGCTTCTCATCACAAATGAAGGGCTAAGCTGCTCAACTTAACACCCTATAAGCTTTGCCCACCTTTCTGGCTCAGTTTCCCACACTGTGGCTCATAGTTCTCAAACTCTCCTGCACAGAGAATCACTTCAAGAGCTTTATTTGGAAAACAAAACAAAACAAAACAAAATAATAACATCAAAGCTTTCTGGTGCTCAACTCACAGCCCACAGCACTTATATCATGATGTCTGGGAATGGAATCTGGATATCAAGATTTTTAAAAAGATCTTCAGGTTCTAATGTGCAGCCAAGTTTGAGAATCAAGGCTCTAGTGTCATTTTTATTTTTCTCAGGTGCCAGGAATGGAATCCAGGGCCTTGCACAAACTTGGCAAGTGTTCTACCACTGAGCTGCATCTCCATCCCATATTTTATACCTGGAGCAATTTTAAACATTCTAGCCTCCCTTCCTCTCTGTCCCCAGCCCCAACTTCCCCAACCCCTGAACTGTACTTACTCAGCAGCCTTTGTTTATGCTGTTCATTCAGCCTGACTAAACCCTGCTTCTCTCAAATTCCTCCTTATCCTGCAAAATCTCAGTTCAGATACTGCTCCCTAGAGGGGACCTCCTTCACAATCACTGCTTCCTTCACTTACATCTAGGTCAGATGCCCCTATTTTCACATACTATCCCATAGGTACCTCTGTAACTGCACTTACCACAGTATAATAATTGTCAAGGCTGTGAGTTCCCTGAAAAATACATTGTCCATCTATTGATCTCTAGGTGCATAAATACAAAGCTGTTCACAGTAACCAATCGTTGAAAAGCTCCAAAGTGAAAATGAATTCTATGAAATGAATAGAAACAATACCAGCTTGAAAGTATTAAGATTCCTTATTTGTTCTTTTACTTGAAATTATTTTAGTAATATTTGTTTTACTAGTGAGAACCTGATTTTAATCATTTTGTTCCATCATATTATTTCCACCTGCATATTAGATTGCTATATATATGTGGGCATATTCTAGACCAAATTCACAAATTCTCGGACTATTTGCAACCTTTAAATCAGAAGGCTATTTAGCTGTTGTCTTAGGTGTATTACAGTCAACTTGGTTGATATTAATGACAATATTTAACAGATCTCATAGTCTTACTCCATCTCTGTCTCTCCTAATACAGATATGTTAGGCCAAGTCTGGCCTACTCAAGGCAGCAACTTCTAATAGTTTCAGGCAAGTGTCAGTTAGTAGAAACTGGAGAAGGAATGAGAAGAAAAGCTAAAGGCATTCAATGTGTGCCTTGAACTTTAGACAAAAACTCAGTGCAAATACAACTCTAAATAGTATATAATGCATATAATAAAATGATATACAGTAATATATACTATCATAATTCCTCTACCTTTAATTTTGATTCTGTTATCACAAGGTCAAGGAGAAACCTTGCTTGCTGCTACCACAGATTAATTTCTAAGATGTCTTTTACAAACAAAACGTGCTAGCTTACAAAAGCAATACAACTTAGAAGGTCACATCTGAGAATAGGACAACAGATTTCATGTATCCATCCTTTGAATAAGCTCCCACACTTAGCCCACTGAAACACTGAGGAGAATGGTTTGTTTTCAGGGTATCTAGGGAATCTTTTTCTGGCCTTGGGATACTTTCACCTCTAAATTCTTTAATTTAAAGTTAAGTTAAGAATTTAATTACAGGATGCCTATTTGCTCATAGAAAAGCCACAGACTAAAATCAGGGTAGGTCTCAAAGTACTTTCATATTTATTATCTTACTGAACCCTCCTATTTCCCCCGCAGGTAGCCAAGGTTTATACTACAACCCAAATCTGCAGATCAGGAAACTGAAGCACAGAATGAACATGCTACATGCTTAAGGTCTCAGGTCTGTAGTCCCTGGGCTTTTCTCGCCATTTCACACTTGCAGCACATCTCCAAATTCGAGATAGTTATAACTTGCTTTAAACAATATTTAATAGAACCAAAGGGAGAATAAGAAAACTTGGATATTTTCCTTAGAATCTTTTGTGTTGGAGTTGGATTTGTGGTAGGTTTTGTACATTTACAAATACACAAAGAAGAACTAATAAAATGCACTGAGGATGGTGTCACATTTCTTAAGATTTCCTAATGTGACCACACGTAAGCGTTTTAGAGGCATTTCTAGCAAAGGCACTTACAATGACCTGGTGAGCTTCTTGAAAGAAAAGCCAAAAGGACTATTTGACTCCACATTTGTAATTTATTTTTACTCTTACATATGATTTTTCCAGATTTGGTAACTAAAGGACAGAAAGTTAAACAAAACAACCTAAGCAAAAAGGGGGAAAAAAATGAAACCAGCTATGTGTATGGTCCATTGTCTTCTAGATTCACGAAGGCTTCAATCAACAGCAAATTCTCTGGCAAAATCTATTCTAGTCCCACTTTAACTTCTTGTACAAGAAAGCCTAAAGTAGCTGACACAGCAAAACTCTTCAACTACTATTACACAGTTTAAAAACCTTCATTCTAGAGATCAGAACTGGTTCAGTCTACATCAAAACTAGCTGTATGTTCCTAAGAGCTATGACTAAGTGAAAAGTACCTAACTCATTTTAAATTTCACTCTGAACCTCATGAATGTAGAACTACATAAAAGACAGTAATACTGGTGTGTGTGTGGGGGCAACTAAAGATTTGTGGAGGGAAAAAAAAAAAAAAAAAAAATCAGAACCATGACCAAAACCATGACGTATCATTTCAAGTTGCTAACTGAACTCTAGTTTAGCAAAGCACAAAACTGACATACTTTACTTGAATATTGTTGTAGCCCTAGGGCCTAAGTATGAAATGTCGAGTTCAGTCAGTGCTGCTACATTATACAACTGTAGTTTCAAGACCCCATTAAGAGGACAACAAACTTGTGCTCACTGGTTCTGCACAAAGTCACCTCAAAGCCTTTGGTTCTTTTGGAAACATCACTATCCCAGTAATAACTGTCTCCCTTTAATGTTTGACATTCACCAGGAGAGTAAATGCTTTTGTAAAAGGAATTTCATTTAAAAATCAATGAGGGCCAGGCATGGTGGTCTATGCCCGTAATCCCAGCACTTGGGAGGCTGAGGCAAGAAGACTGCCTCAAATTTGACGCCAGCCTAGGCTGCAGAGTGAGTTCAGGGCCAGCCTGAGTAACATAGTGAGACCTTGTCTCAAAAAACAAGCCCTCCCTCCAAATCAATTAGTTACAGTACTTTTCTTTCCAAGGAATAGTATACTATACCTGAAAAATGAACATGACTCAAAGAGAAAACCAAGTAAAAGAACATAGTACTTTTCCTAGGGAAATTAAACAGAAATTCCTCAAATGTTGATAGCATAATCTCTGGCCATATGTTTTTAGAATACTGGACAATGTTTGGCCATGGGAGAGTTTACAAACAACCAGTAAGAAGTTTACTATTTATGAGCAAACAATTTAACATTAAAACAGAGCTGGCTTTTTGACTATGGCAATTAGCTTCTTCATGTTCCAAATACCAAATAACACTTTCCCATTAATTTTTAAACCAATGTGACTTTAACTTAAAGTAAACTGTACATCAAAAGAATGGAAAATAAACAGCCAGGAACACAATTTGACGAATTGGATTTATTTAGTTTATTTATCTAAACAGGGACCATTGGATCTCTTTAATAGGCTGACAGTTGCACTGGGCTGGTTAATAAAACATTCAACACAGTGTCTTCAGCCAATATAGAAATGCAAATCCCATCAGAAATATTTTATTCATGAGGCGGTAATTTCAGTTACTACCATAGTTTCTTTTTTAAAAATGGCACTCTGCAAATAAACAGTGCCATCTAGTGACGGACAATAAAGTTGAATTTGTCATAGGTTTATAATTAATCTTTCAAAATTTTACTCTGTATCTTTTCTCTTTATTTCCTAGGTAAAGCGAACAACAGAAACATGTATAATAATTCGTTAAGTCATTTCAGAGGTATTACAATGGAGAAGGCCATATTAAAGCCAATAAATTGTATATATATATTATTAAGCAACTTAGCACTGCCTCTGGAAAATAAAAACTTCATTTACTAAGAAAACCCAAACCACTAGAATACCACAAAATCATTAACAAAAATTTACTCCTTTCATTATGAAATAACACCATAACTTTAATTGCAGTAATGAAAAAACATTGTTATTTTTTTTTCAATTAAACTGCAAAATCTGATTCTAAATCTAATGCTGTATTTTAGAAAGAAAGTTTACACAAACATAATATGTACATGCATGTACATACATATATCTGTATCGGTATACACTTCAACTTTGCCATGATTACAGTGGATATGGAAGTTATTTTAACAGGTCATAAAACTCCATAGTAGTAAAAGGTAATGGTCTCAAGCCCAAAGCAGTCATCATAAAAACAGTCACATTGGAAGAAAGTGTCAGAGCTTCTAGTGTAAAGAAAATCTATTAAGGCCAATGTCAAGTTCAGCACATGAGACCAACAATAAAATATTTAACACATAATGCTGTTTCATTCAAGTGTACACGGTGGGGAGAAGAGTGAACATGAACCTTTTACAGGTTCCTGGATCAGGAGACCAGTGTGACAGCGAGCACAAATCAGCTCCCGGAAGGCAGCAACTACAGTTAAGTTCAGGTTTTGGTCTCTTCCCTATCAGGTCTGTCTATTTCCTGCATTGGCCTTTGAAATTAATGGGGCTTCTATAAATAGACTCACCAAGGATGAAGCCAAAAATGAGACTTTTATAAACAAAGGAGGCCAACTCTATAGTGATTTTTTTCCCAACAGTTTTACCTAGTAGAGCTTAGCAATGGAAAACCATCTTCTGAAGAAAAATGGCTGCAAACAAGGAAAACAATGTGTGCATATATTGGCTTTATATATAAATATAATAATGCCTCCTTGGAGGTCATAGTTATATCCCAGTAACTAAAAGAAATATTCTTCAGTTTCTGATTAAGAAATATGGAAAATGAGCTGGGGATTTAGCTCAGTGATTAGAGTGCTTGCCTTGCAAACACAAGGCCCTGAGTTCAATTCCCCAGCACCAAAAAAAAAAAAAAAAAGAAATATGGAAAATGTAAAATGAGGTCAGCAATAGACTAGATATAGAAAGCCATGTATATCTATTTGTCAACCTTATCAACATTACTATGTCTCCCATGAAAGAATATTTTAGAAGAAGAAATCTCAGTTATATTTGATTCCAGAGTCTGTAAAATCCTCATAATCAGAGATAATAACAATCTTTTTATGTAACTGAGGATTAAATGAGTAAGGCATATAATGTACTTAGCCCTGGTCTACCTATCATTTTTATCTCTTAAATCATATTGTAACACAGAGAAAATATGGAAAAAGAACAAAAATGGTATGATGAACCATGATATAAGTATATGCATAGGCATATTTTATTGCAAGCTATAACACTGCTGATACCCTTAGACTTGGTAATCTGCCTGCTTAGAAATGATGCTGATTAAATATTTCTGTTCAAATATATTCATTGAAGCACAATAAATTATGGAAGGAATAAATGAATGTATATTAGGATTCCACAAAAGGTTAACATCACTGAGTGAAATATTATGTACCTCTAAAAACGATCGAGAACTTATAGAAATGGAAAATACTAAGGTTAGAATTTACGTTTTAAAAAATGAAAATATGTGGACCGAGAAACATCATTACTATATAGAATAAATTATGCAAAAGATAGGCAAAGAAGAAATCAGAAGGCAACAAATCAAAATGTAAAATGTAGTTCTTTTTTTTGTTTTCTGAGACAGGATCTCGCTATGTAGTTCAGGCTGGCCTTGAACTCACTACGTAGCCCAGGCTGGCCTTGAACTTGCAGCAGTCCTCCTGTCTCAGCCTTTTGGGGTGCTGGGGTTACAGGCGTGCATCACCATTCCTGGCTTCTATAAAATGTAGTTCTGTATTAGTAAGGATAAAATGATTTCTTATGCTATTTTTATTTCAGAATATTTTGTAACAAGCAGGTATCTGTACACAGAATCAAACAAATGTAATTTGTAGAAAATGGTGAGCATATTAATTTAGTGCATATGGCAAAGGGAATTTTCTGAGATAGTTCTGACCATTCTGGCTTTATTTCTTTTTAGAATACACTTATATTCCTCCCAAAAGGATTAGCTGATGATGTAATTACTACTGAGACTATCTACACCTCTAGACATGTTTTCTTGATTTCCTCTATCTTTTACAGAAAAGGAAGTAAAACATCCCAGGAAGCCACTAGTATAAGAAAGATAAAATGTAAACAGAAGCACCAAGTTCTTGATCTTAAAAAAAAAAAAAAAATCGAAATTTAAATTCATCCTTCTCAATTGAACCTCTTTAGTCTTGGAATTAAAAAAGAAGAAGATGGGTGCCGACTTCACTCATAAACTCAGATATTCAAGTTGTCCATTCACCTGTGAAAAGAGAGAGTGCAGGTAGTGGCAGTAAAAGCTTCAAGCTGTTCCACAACATCCTTTGAACCCTGACCTAAGGGACCAGCTCCGGTAGTCTGCAGGTAGTTGGATTTCCAGGACCATTCAGCCTCACTGCTGAGAATGTCAATAGAAGTGCCATTCTCTGATGTAGACAGCTCTGCGCTAGGAGTTGGTCTAACAATCACATCACATAGCCTGCCAAACAGGGAAAGGACAGCATTCTGGCACCACTGACCTGGGATAGAAGTGAACTTGAGACTAGGGTAAAAAGCTCCAGTTCTATTATTTATTACAATCTAATCCTCCACCCTTCTCTATGTGTGTATGTGTCTTAAAGGAAGTTCGGTTTTGTCATACAAAAAAAAAAAAAAAAAAAAATAATCCCCAGAAATATTCGGTTTTGTCATAAAAAAAAAAAAAAAAAAAAATATGAAACTCCAGAAATCAACCACAAGATGGTGCTAGCTTCACAGTACATAGTACAACATCAGCGGTGTGAAAAGCATTTGCCACACCACGACTTCCTAACCTTTGGGACCCTATCCTGGTGCACTGCTTACTTGGTCCTTTCTTTTTCTATCACTGAGATTCGGCCAAACATTTTGTATCCATTTAGAGTTTGGCTGTTGCTCTTGTTTGTATGAGTACAAAAGTTTTAACTTATTTCTTTGATTTGTTTTCTTAAGAAACAAAGAGTAAACTTAAACTTGAAAAAAAATTCTCAACTCCATTTTCTTTTTCTTTTTTTCCCTTCCCTTCTGACCATTTTCCTGGACCATCCTGACATGACCAAGGCCTGGCAAACCTCACATCAATACTGAAAAGAAAAAAAGAAAAGAGCAGCTCAAATACATGAATTCTAACATAAAAACAGGTTATTAAATAGCCTCGTATGAAAACCTGGAGGGGGGACTGCAAAGGATCATGGACAGAACACGAAAACTGGTGCTTAGTTTATTTGGTTCTAGCACTATCTCCAAATAGCTGTGTGACTTAAAGGTGAGTCATTTGTCTCCTCTCCTCCACTTCCTCACCTAAAAAATAAAGTGACTAGATTTGAACTCTTCTGGAGCCAATACTCCTAACTTAATCTGAGACTACCGTAAGCCAAAAATGAACAATATTAGGCTAGAGGTGGCCCCAAATCAGGAAAAACTGAATTAAGCAAGTGAACAGAACCACTGGAAATAACAACTGTTCCCACCATAAACAGAACATAAAAATGAACGTTATCGTCTCTTAACCTCTCACAATTACAATCAGAGATTTCAGCCTAGATTTTAAAAATCTTTTAAATAGGTCATTGTAAATACTAGATTATTATATTTTTTTTTTTATTTTCAGATCTTCCACACAATTATCCACTAAGGAACTGAACATTAAAATTGTACTGAGCCTTCACTTCCAAGTAATGGCAAAGTAACTGATATGAGACTAAATCTCCAGCTTTAAATAATGGACAAGAAAAATGGATGAAATGTGTGAAGCAATTGTTTTAGAAGTTAGACAATGGGTGGCATAGAACCACAATCCCTTAAATAAGAGAAACACAAGAAATCATCCCACAGTGGCCATGGCTCTCCCCCTGGAGGTAAAACACTCAGGTTGTAGCCCATGGAGGTAGAGGCCAAATGGAAGACAATACGTAGCTGAACTTAGGAGGCAGACACTGGAGCTTAGTACTGCTGAGATGAGTGAAACTCAACAGCATAATGCCAAGAAGAGAGCCACACAGAGAAGGAGCTTCAGAAATCTACAACATGGTCCCTTGAAGTCTTTGGCTGAAAATGAATTTGCATATGTAGAGAATGAGACTATGAGAATAGGTGTTAGTGAGCTATGGGTTAAACGAAGATTCTGGTGATTACCCAGCACAGGATGATAAGACTGCCCAATAAACAGAGGGGAGAGCACTTGAATAACACTCCAGTCATTCAAATGGAGCCACACCTTAATTTAAAAATAGGAGAAGTCCTAACAAAGCTTAGCAGTAACCCTTACAGCACCAGTCTGAACTGCAGGGACATCATTTAACCAACCAAATGAAGCTCAGCATTCTCTAAAGCAGGCACTGTCAACAAGGGCAGGGCCACACCCATAGGTGTAAAATGGGTTCTCGGGAAGATGAAGAATCTCAGCTATTACAAAGCTGTGTGGCCCCCCAAAGGGCCATAACACATAGATGCATAAATATAAATTTTGACATCTGTGATCAAAATTTCATCAGGGGAGGAGAGGGATGATTAAGGGGAAAAAATGCCTGGATTGGGGTTTATCGTTCATTGATGAACCACTTGCCTAGCATGTGCAAGGCCCTAGGTTTGAGCCCCAGCGCTATAAAAAAAAGGAAAAAAGAAAAAAGGAAAGGAATAGAATAGCTGCCACAGAGGGTGATATTTTAAAAAAGGTTGAGATGCACTGTTTAAGGAAAAGGCTAAAATCTAGGTTTTCAACAACATAGGAGCCACAATATCAAGCACAGAATAATAAAATTACTCCAGTAGAAGAGATTAACCATTTGCCAGTTCAATCATTTAAATACAGGATGATCAAAAATTGTGTATTTTTTTCATTAATTTTTATAACAAGAAGTATAAAAATGACAATTTTATCAAATTTATTCAATACAAGAATCAGCTGGCTGAAATGACGCCCACCTGAGCAACGCTCTGGATCGTTAGTATGTAAACAAATGCGCTACCTGAGTAATTCTCCGGGTAAACTGTTAAGTGATTAAAATCCCAGATGACCTGGACTTTATTCAGCAGACAATGAGGACTTTAGGATTTTGTGTTATAGCATAACATACTGTTTGCAAGTCAGCATATTAGGATGATAGTTCTGGGGTGGTATGGAGGGTTTACAATGGGAGAAAAGCAATAGAAAAGACTACTATAATCACTCAGTCAGAGAAACTACAAGGGCTTCTCTGACTTAGCTGAGAAGAAATAAATGTGTGGAATATTTAAGTGACAAGATTGCTAATTTTAGTGACCAATTAGATATGGAATGTTATGAATAGGGAAAAATTAGAGATAACTGTGAAGTGACTGGTTCTTATACAAACTGAGTGTTACTGCTTATTTTAGTTACTTTCTCATTTCTTTGACAAAATATCTGACACCCACAAGTTAAAGGAGGAAAGGTTTATTTTAGCTCAGAGTTTGTAGAAGTTTTGGTCCAGAGTCACCTAGCTCCAAGGCAAGGCAGCATGGCAGGGAAGAAACAGTCCATGGCAGGGGAGGCAGGAAGCAGCAAGCAATGAGCCTCTTTCCCTTTTATTTCATTAAGCCTACAAGCCTATTGGTTAGTGCCACCCACAACCAGGGTGAGCCTTCCATTTTAAGTAAATCCATTCAGCCATACCCAGAACTATGCTAACCCAATCAGTGGGCTAATATAGTATCACATACCCATGATCCAGTCACTTCCTATAGTCCCACCTACAAGTACATGAGGCCTTGACAGGGCATCTAGATAAGAATCATAATACTGCTTAAGGGACTCTGGAGTACAGGTGTCCAGTAAATATTAAGAAACAGGAACCTAGAGCTGTGAAGTGATCTGCACTGGAACTATAGATATAGTCACTGAAGCCATAGGAGTGACTGAGAGGGCATTGAGGAACAGTGGAAGAAGTAAAGAAGTCTGCAGAATCTAGGAATATAAAGATTACCCTTCTTAGCAGAAGAAGTTAAGAAAGCAAGAGGACTATGAGGTATTGCATTGTTCTCTGCCTCTCCACAGGCATAAGTGCTCCCCCAAATCCTTGTGGCACAAAGAGAACAGGAGAACTGCTTCATTCTTAATACACACAGAGAGATGAAAGACTACCTCTGCTCCTTTTTCTTGGAATTCAGTATTTCTAAGTATGGTATATCACCACAACAGAATTATCCACTTCTTTTAAAAATAAAAGAATTAAATATAAAAAAGAAATAATCAAGTCAAGAAATTATGTAAATATTTTCTAGGCTTATTTCAAATATCTCATGTGATATGGTAAGGTAAAATGAGGAAAGCTGTAAAACAGGAGTCGAAGGAACACTCACAGAGCTACGCATGGTGTTTTACAACTGTAGTCCTTGGCCACCATACAGGAGGCCAAGGCAGGAGAAGCACTTGAGCCCAGGAGGTTTGCCACCAGCCTGGGCCACAGGCTGTTTCAGCCCTCTAGTGGGTTCTTGCCAACCAAGGATAAAAGCCAAGTATTACCATAGCCTACAATGGCCTAAGACATCTTTCATCTTCCTCCCTCTACAACCACACATACCTCTCTTCTTCTCTTAAGTAAGCCACAGAAAACACCCTAACAAAGATAGCCATGATCACCTTTGTGGTCATTCTTTATCCATTTACTTGTTTTATTTTTCTGTGGCTACAATCAATATGTATTTGCTTATTTGTTTAGTATATTTCTCAGTAGATAT
This sequence comes from Hystrix brachyura, assembly GCA_016801275.1. Classification (NCBI taxonomy): domain Eukaryota; kingdom Metazoa; phylum Chordata; class Mammalia; order Rodentia; family Hystricidae; genus Hystrix; species Hystrix brachyura. The sequence continues at coordinate 2,094,434 of QZML01000037.1, forward strand.
TTTTCACTCCAATAGAATAAAAATTCCATGACAACATGAATTTTATCTTGTTCAGTGCTGTATTCCAGTACCTAGGACAGTGCCTGATACACTGTAGTACTCAAGAAAGACTTGTTGGAGGGAGTCTGTCATCAATCTGAGCCTCCTGGTTTTGTCATCTGTAAATGAGGATGCAATTCATATCTTCTTTGTCTACTCTTCACACCAGAAATGAAATCATGCAAGTTAAAATACTTCATAAACTATAAATCAGTGTACAACAGACATGATGCTGGTGGGGAAAGATGTGGTCTGAAAAAGCAGAAGAAAAATACAGAGATACAGTTCTTGAGATATACTTGTATACTATATAGGCCTAAGTATATATATCTCATATATATGTGCATAAATAATGATAGCCTAGAGTTTAAATTTTAAGTTCATAATTGCAGCTTCTGTTCTTCTTTATAATAAAATATATAGCAAAGAAAAGAACACTTATCCAAGAATACATTTTCTAAATACCTAAAATAAAGAACTCTAAAGGATTCTACCCAATACTCTTCAGGAAACAAAATAGATTGGACACTGAGATGACATAATAAGCCACAGAAATAATTTAACTTCAGAAAAAAAACCTTTAAAAGGGAAGATTAAACAGCGTCCTGGGCTGAATTGTATCTCCTGTAAATTTATATGTTGGAATCCTAATTCCTAGTACTGAGAATGCGACTGCATTTGGAGATAGGGTTTTCAAAGAGGTAATTACATTAAAAGGAGGACATTATTGTGGGCCTTAATTCAATGACTGGTGTCCTTATAAGGACACAGAAAATCATGACACAGATACATGCAGAACACTATGTGAGAGACAGAGAGGGGCTACCTACAAACCAAAGGAAAGGAAGGGGCCTCAGAAAAAAGTGACCTTGACCTTAGACTTCTAGCCTCCAGAATTGTGAGAAAACAAATTTCTGTTGTTTAAATTACTGAAACTATTGTATTTTGTTATGAGAGCTACAGCAAACTAATACACTTAGTGTTTCTAAAACCCGCAAGAAAAAAAATACTGTATCTGGAAAAGCATTCTACAAAAATGAAATTAGAGTTATCAAACTCTTAACCAACCAATTATATTATATTAAACCAACCCTATTTTCTTACCATATCTCATGCTTTTCTCACCATATTTCACAAAGCAGTTAGAGAAGGTTTCATCTGGTTCACAGCACAGAAACTAACTATTTATATTTCTTTTCCAAATTCAGCCCATAGTGGATTCCATCTTTTTTCCTGATCAGTAAGAGCACAGTTTAACAGGCATTTTCATCAGAGTGACTATGGATGGTCTGAATCTTAAATGTCCTCCAAAGGCCCATACGGCAAAGCCCCCGTCGGTGGTACTACTGGGAGCTGGTGGGATCTTATGAAAGTGGAGGCTAGTGGAAGGAAGTGAAGTCACTGGGGGATGTACCCTTGAAGGGGACACTGAAACTGCAGCCCCTTCTGGTCTCTCTCTTTCCTGGCTGCCACAAGGTAAGCAGACTTGCTCCACCACACTCCCTGCCATGATGCTCTACTTTGCGTTAGGTCCCAAAAGAGCCAACAAGGCTGGGGAGTAGCCCAGTGGTAGAGTGCTTACCCAGCACATTGAAGCCCTAGGTTCGACCCTCAACACCGCCAAAACAAAACCCAAAACAGAGTCAACTGACCATGCACTGAAGCCTCTGAAAACATTTGCCAATATAAAGCTGGTTATCTCAGACATTCTGTCAATGATGGAAAACTGACTAACACAATGACTGAGGTGCCCATCTCAACCTCTCAGGAAAATATCCATTAAAATGTAAAATAAAGATGTGTAACTGTAGATCGCCCTGTCTCCAGGCTCTTGTAGAAAAAGGTACAGTGGAGCCTAGTAGGTACAGCTTCCAAACATAAAATACCTAAGGGAGGAACAGACATGGGAAAATCTTTATTAGGTCTTGACTTCTTGTATTTGAACCCCAGGTGCAGAATACAGTTGATTTATGTGCCAGCACATGACGTCTGTCACTCACAGGTAAGGCTCAGGTCTTTCTCACCTGCACCTTTTTCTTCCTATGACTTACATGAAATTTATTTACTAAAATCCTAATTTCCTGTGCTAGCCTATATAAGAGCAGCTGGCCACCATTTGCATTAACTTCTTTACCCTTTTACTACCAGCAATGTTTTTACAAATATTTTTATCTGTATCTTTAAAATTTTTACTTTTAATGTAAAATAGATAATGACATAAAATCTGCCATTTTAACCATTTTTAAGTGTACGGTTTAGTCATGTTAAATATACTCACATTGTTTAGTCACTCGACAGGACTTTTCATCTTGTAAAATTGCAGTTCTATGGCCATTAAACAACTGTCTACCCTCTCCCCTTTGCTGTCCTTGGCAACTACCATTCTTTCTGTTTTTCTGAACCTGACTACTCCAGACACCTCATGTAAGTGGAATTACACAGTATTTATCTTTGTGACCAACTTTTTCTTTTAATATAATGTTCTCAAGGTTCACCTATATTGTTGCAGGTATCAGATTTTCCTTCTCTGTGAAGGCTGAATAATATTCCATTGTGCATAGAAACATTTTGTTTAGTCAATTCATCTATCAATGGACACATCACTTGCTTCTACCTCTTTACTAGTGTGAAAATGCTGTTACAAACATGAGTGTGCAAAAAACCCTCTAAGACCACGTTTTACAATCTTTTGGATATAGAACCAAAAGTTGGATTTATTCTTTCTTTTTTAATTAATTTCTAGCAATATTAACATTATGCCTTTGAATTTATGTTCTTCTTCTTTTTTTTTTTTTTTTTTTTTTGGTGTCCGAGAATAGCATCTTTTTT
>QZML01000037.1:2108135-2136494 GCA_016801275.1 Hystrix brachyura
AAAAATCAAGTTATTTCCAGACTTCTTATGGTCTGAAGTATATATATTCAGACTGATCTTCATTAAGAAGAAATGTAACAAGGAACGCTTTCTAGTGGCTGGTATCTTCTTCCAAACCAAAAGAAAAAGAAAAATAAGATGAGGGCAAGAATAGCGAAGCTGCCATGTAACATATTCTCATTTCAATAAACCTTTATCTCTAACTTTGATATACTTCTGCTGCTCCTCATCGCTAATTCCAATGTTTACACCCTTCTCCCCTGTGAAAACCTGGCAAACTGCTATTTGAAACTCTTCAAAAATCACCACCTCTTTGAAGTCTTTCCTAACCCAACAGCAGAGCTAATCACTTCCTCTTACACAGAATCCCTGTAATTTTTACATAAACTTAATGATTTATCTCTCACTATAACACATTTGATTAACCTTTCAGCTTGGGAGCTCTGAAAAGACATGTGTTTAAAGATCTTTATAGTCCTACAAATGTAGCAATGAGCCTGGCATATATAATTGTTTCTCAAAAAAATGATGGTGAATTGAACAAATACTGCAGGACAGTATAAGCAGTCATAAAAGAGGCTGTCACCAACCACTCGGATTTCCTAATCTCCATGCCTACCCCCCTTCCATTTAATCTTTAAAAACGATGGCTTTGATCAGATCCCCTGATCCTAGCATCATGGTCCGCCACAATTCAGACCCAACCTTTCCAATTTTACTTCCAGTAAGTCTTCCAGTATGTAATTATATACTAACTACACAGCCTATTCATATTCATGACTATCTAAACAAATATCATTTTTTTTCTTTTGTAAAACTTTTAAGCTATCATTTAGGGTTCCTTGGATGACTGCAACAGAATTTGTTCTAGGTAACTTACATCAATAAAGAGAATTCATTAGACTAACACAGGATGGCTCACAGAGATCACTGGACATATTTTTATTTACCTCCATATTTAACAGCAAGAGTTGTACATGGTAGGGGGTCACTAAGTGCTTCCTCAAAAAAAGAATCAGTCTTAACACTAAAAAATTGTATTTGCTACTCACAAAGAAACTGAGAAAAAGAGAAACTGCATCAGTGATGACTCAGGTAAATCTTGCCACTAGAGAAGTTTCCCTTTCTGAAGGGAATTAAACTGGGATTGGGACGTTTATTCTTTTTTTATAAACCATTTCATGATGGCATTGTCAGCAATGATAATGGGACTGAGATGATCTTTAGCGCTCTACAGTGTTCCTCAGTTTTAAGAAAAGATGAATTTAAAGAGCGATGATTTGGGGGAGAAATACGCAGGAGAGACGATGGAGGATGGAGGGAATAGATGATCTTAGAAATACCTACCAACACAAAGCTTTAGTAACTTCCTGGCAGTACTCATGTGTAATTCCCAAGAGAGTTTTGCCCCCTCCCTGCCCACCATGGCATCCCTTTTACAAAGGGCCTAAGCCCAGGAATTGGACTTTTATAACTAACAGCTCCACTAATGTGCATGGTGCTCCATATTTAAATTATCATAATCCACCCTTAAAAACCCTTTGGAAGAATTATTAGTATGTTTTCACCCTCACGCAGTAAACAAATTCATAGAGATTAAAGAACTTCTCCAAGTGCAACAACTACTAGATACAATTCCAACATGGTTTGTTTTCCTGAACTAAGCTCTCAATCTCTATATATACTATACAAAATGTACTACATAAACAAATTCCCTATTTATTTTTGCATAGAGGCGCGAAAACTCCAATATATATATATGTAAGTCAGTCTAGTATAATCTTTCCTTACCTACTCAATACTAACAGAAGTACTTAGTGCTGACATACATATAAATACTTGCACAGCATGGTTCTCAATATTTACAGAAGGGCTTAGTCAGTACTGAACACTCCCAATAAAGCACAGTGTCAGGGTTCACTTCAATTCATTTACTCATACTTGTTTGGGTACAATATTTTAAAACAAAACTAGTGGCAGGTTTTAAATAAAAGTAGCAGTTGAAAATAAATACTGAGAAACATGAAGTGAACCCAGTATAACAAGAAAAAATTTATTACAGAATTTTAAAATGTATATATTACTGATATTACCTCATGTACATGGTACAAGATAGTCAATGTTAAAGTCATTCTAGAATGATCCATATGATATTAGAGTTTGAGATACCAGTATTAATTCATATTTACCTTAATCAATCTATTTGTCTGTCTCTCTATCTATCTATCGCAGTTCATGAACTTAATTATTTCCATGATTCTAGTCGCAAACTGAATTGGACAGGAACCGAATCAAATTCAATAGTTAGATTCAGTGTTGACCTTATGGGGAAATTTGATTTGGGACCACTGTATATACAGTTACCTATACCAATACTTATAGATATATTTTATTGTAGGTTAATATATGAATTTTCTTTTCTGTCAACTGAAAGGTCCTAGAAGCAATGATGTCCCAGAAGCAATAAGCACACTTGATCTCCAGATCTTCATTTCTTATACCATTCTTCAATAAAAGGAAACAGGATTCCTTGTCTGATTCTATGATTGAGATAGAAAACGTACGAAATGATTCAAGAATATTTTATAGCACTAGAAATTAAGAAAGTACTAAAAACAAAACAAAACCATGATGGGGATATGTCAGAAAAACACAGAAGCCAACTGAAAGAGTTCCCAGTGGGTTAAAGCTGAACGAAATAGAATTGGGATATAACACAAAGCATAAAATAAATGTCAGTGATTCAACACTGAGCTAAATGACTGAATAAGTAAATAGAGAAAGACAAATCTCATGTAGAAGAAACCCAAATAATTTATGTATACCCTCAGCATTGGAAGAGATAGACTAGACCATAACTATCAGCATTAGATAGACCATAACTCCCTAATTCTTAGGTATAAGCTATGCAGTGATTTCCTTCCAAACAGTATGGAAAGGAAGAGGTGAGTAATATTATATTTAAGAAATCCAACAACTACTATCTGAGCCAGGTGATCAAAGTTAACATCAGTAATGCTAAGTCATGGTGAATATCTTGATACAATGTGATGAAAAGGTGCTTTACTGCTGTGTCTTGTTCCCCAACCCATAGCCCGTCTAAAAATGACAAAACAAAACAAAAAAAGAGGTAAATCTCAATTGAAGAACATTCTACAAAATGTCTGACCAGTACTCCTCCAAACTGTAAAGTCATTAAAAACCAGGAAAGTCTGACAGTCACAGCCAAGAGAAGTCTAAGGGGCTATGATTATTAGATGTTTTGTGATATCCTAGATTGAATAGTAAAGACATATTAAGTAAAAAAACCCAAACCAACAACAAAAAAAACTAAAGAAATTTAAATAAAGTATACACTTAGTTAATAAAAATAAATCAATTTGGGTTTACCAGCTGTGAGACATGTATCAAGCTAAAATGTTAATAGGTGACAAGCCTCTCCATATTATCTAAGATTTTTTTTGTACATTTCAAACTGTTCTAAAAAGAAAAAGTTTAGGGCTGGAGCTGGAGCTCAGTGGTAGGGCACATACAAGGCTCTGGGCTCAATCTCCAGCACCACAAAAATAAATATAAAAATAAGTTTATTAAAAAGAAATAACAACCAAAGAAGTTATTACATAAAGGGTTCACTGTTGAATTGAATGTTGGGAGGTCCTTCAGAGACTACAGTACGGAAAATATCACACAGATATTCAGATATACACATTATACACATATAATTTACTTGTATGTCTATACTATTCAAAGATGAACAAAATTCCCCAAGTGCTTAAAATTTTTTGAGACATTATCTAGGCCATAGGCAACATCTGAAGGCTGTTTCTCCTGCATGCTCAGCTGAAAAACCTGGACCTTGCCCAGCACCTCATGAAGCTTACCGTGAACTAGCAAGTCTTTCTTTGGGGGGAGGGGGTGGGGTACTGGGGATCAAACTCAGGACCTTGTGCTTGCTAGGCAAGTGCCCTACCACTGAGCTAAATCCCCAACCCCTCGCCAGACTCTTCACAAGAGGCAAACTGTCCATGGTGCCAGTGAGCTCTTGAGTTCACGCTGGATACACCCCTTCAGCTCTAACTCTCTAAAGAAATCAAAATGGAATGTGAATCATATATGTAATTTAAAACTTTTTAATGGCTGCAATTTAAAAAGTAAAAAGAAACAAGTGAAATTAGCTTTAATAACATGTTTTTAATTTTAGTAGTATTTAACTTAATATAGCCAAATAATTCACATTTCAATAACTACATGTAGACATTAGAGTTCTAGAGCATGGATTTCAAGCAAACCACAATATTCAGGAATGAAAGCAGATTCTTTTGATTCTTTCCCTATGTCCTTAGTGAGAAAGCAAGAGATAACCCTGTAACAATATTCATTCATATGTAGCTATTTAGATGGGCTCCTAAATCTTACAGGGTTCGCCATAGCTAATCTGTTACACTCAAACATTTCCTTCTAGAAGACACCTGTCTTGACCCCTCACTTTTACTTTTTTCTGTCATTCCCTCCTTGATACTGAGTTCGAGCCCAATTCTAATTTCATATCCAAAAGCCCCTCATCAGTCACTTCTCTTCAAGAGAAATTAACCTCACTCTAGGTTAGACACAGAAAGAAAGCGAGAACTGGGGCCCAGGGTTCCTTCAAGAGTACAATTAACATGACAAAGTTTGAACAGTTGGGTGTTGGCCAACCCTACCTGGTACCCTACCAGGTACCGTTTTCAGCAGCAGCAGTGATATCAGTAACATAATAATTTATCACACATTTTCTCTGTACAAGAACTATGCTAATGTGTTACATGCTTTCTTTCACTTGATTTTTAAAACATTATAGGGTTCAAACTATTGCCTCTTTGTTCCTATTCCACAAACGGAAGAGGCAGGTTTACAGAGATCAAACAATCTGTCCATGATTTCACATCTACTAAGTAGCAGAACTGGGATTTTAAACCAGTATGGTGGGGGGTGGGTAGTGGGGATTGAACCCAGAGCCTTCACACAGAGATACACACGTGGCATTCTTTAAAATGTTTTTTATTTTGTGAAAGGGTCTCCCTAAATTGCTAAATTTCCCAGGCTGGGCTCAAACTTGCGATCTTCCTGCCTCATCCTCCTAGAATGCTGGGATTCCAGGCATGTGCCACCACATCCACTTCATAATACTTTCTTGACACATTTCTGCCTACAATTTAGAGGATTCACAATAGATTATTTATGTCTCTGAATGGTGAGATTAAGAAAGTAGCTAGCAAATAAAACTTTAAGATCCTTCAAGAAGCCTGGTCGATGTAATGGAAACAAGCACAATGTTCTCCACTTAGGGATTCTCTCCTGTACCAAAAGAAAAGGAACTTCAGCTGCGGGCAGTAATCTCAGCTACTGGGGGGCTGAGGCAAGAGGATTCCAATTTCAAGGACAGCCTGAACAACTTAGCAAGAAGTCATTTCAAAATATAAAGGGCTGGGAATGTAGCTCAGCGGTAGAACATTTGCTTAGCAAGCAAAAGGCCACAGGTTCAATCCCTAGTACTATAAACACAAAAGGAACTTCATTGTAAAGCACCAGTTTATGGTTTCTGCTCATCAGTTTTCCTGAACTCCCCCCAACCCCGCCACAGAACAGAACAGTAATCATTAAAAACCAACTTATAAATGTAGTGCCATCAGAGTGTTCATTAAGAAGGGACTCACCTGTCCCAACATCTAATTATCGTACTAAAATTAGGTAAGATTCAAACACTTTAGTCTAAGAGCAGGGTTTCTTTTTTTTTTTTTTTTTTTTTTAAAAAAAAATAATGAAATTTGTTTTCAACATAAAGTTTTAAAATATTACATCTTTTCTGTTCTCTTTGGAAGTAATATTAATACACTGTACAAGCATGGAGGACGGTAAAGTTCATTTCAATGGATTGTACTCTAATTTAGATAAATTAATATGCTGGATAATGAACTGCTTTGGCTTGAAAGTTTGCTCCTATCTATCTATCTATCGGTTTTTGAGACAGGGTCTCACTTTGTAGGGCAAGCTGGCCTTGAACTTACCATGTAGCCCAGGCCCATCTCAAACTCACAGCAATCCCTGGCCTCAGCCTCCCAAGAGCTGGGATTACAAGCATGCACCACCACACCCTGCATGCTACAATTTTTAACATTCTTCACTCGAGTAAATTACAGTTCATTTCTTCTGGGGCAATTTTAGCAAAGCACCACAACCCCTAATGATGCCCTGAGAGAGATATTGTGATTACTTTTAATCATATTGTTTTGCCGTAGTTATACGTATTAATTTCAATTAGACAACAGACATACACCTGAAATTCATAACTACATGGATTTTAAAAATTCTTTTTCTATTTATCAATTAGAAACAGGTTATGAAGGGACTAAGCACAAGTCATTATTAAGAGGAAAACTACTGCATTTAAAGTTATTGAATTATTCTAATAAACATTTTTAGTCTCAAGCAATGAAATCTTCTTTCAATTGTAATATGGCTGTCAAGTTTGGGCCTTACCTTATATTACAGCTAAGGAACAGCATGGCTTTTTAAAAAATTAATTAATCTATTCATTTTTATGGTACTGGGGACCGAACACAGGGCACTAGCACTAAGCTACATCCCCAGTCCTTTCTAAATTTTTTTATTTTGAGACAGGCTTTTGCTTGGTCATTATATTGCCCTGATGGAGCTAAAACTTTTGATCCTCTTGCCTCAGCCTCACAGCCTGTTGGGATTACAGGTGAGTTAAAAAAAAATTCAATTCCAATGTTTCCTTCTATGTAGTAAGAACTATTACATCACAATTTAAAGGCAAGAAAAACTCAATGGAACAAAATTTGTTTTCTTTGAAACAGTTTTTACAACTTTGCACCCAGGAAGGACTGTTACTTGGTAGAAGAGTTTCTCAATACAAAAGCTATTAGACCAAACAAAGAAACGTTTCTACTACTAAAATCATTACAATTAAAATTGAGCAAAAATCCAACTGAAACCACAAATTCTGATATTCTGAGGCTCTGGGACTTGATTCAAAGAAAGTAGTCTCTGACAGCAATGACAACAAAATCATGATGATCTTGGGCAGTGGAGAAAAGCAGAGCGGAAGAGAAGAGGCGAGGTGGCATGTGTTGAGTCAGGAAGTGAGGAGGCCATCAGCCACTTTCTCCACAAAAATCTCTGAGGCAGCAGAGCTCGGTGGTACACACTACCTTGGTTCTCTCCTCTTGTTCCCTTACTTGGATTCATAAACCTCTTTAAGACATCATCCACCTCCTAACTGGGGCTTCGGGAGATGAGTGGGGTGTAAGTTCAGAGATCCTGGCTTCGAGCAAATACCCCTATTAACAGAAAATGGGTGGGGTGGAGGGAGGAGAAAAACAAGGAAATAAAGGAAGAAAATTATTTATAAACACAAAATTTAGGGCAAGTAGGGGAAGGGAAAGAGGAATGACAACTTAGGTCCAGGAAAAATCACTGCTGGCATCAAGGACTTCACTAACAAGGTGAGAAAGTGAAGCTCCCTATAAGTCTGCAGATCTGTAAGTATCCTCTTTCTACATTTTATACCCAAAGTAGGGTCAAGTCCAGCAGCTTAATGACAAAACTAAACCAAAAAGTAAAAACCTCATCTGTAACTGACTACTCAAAACAAATCAGCATTTAGAGAAAGATATACCATAAAATAATACCTTTCAGTGTAAGTCACAAATATTTTTTTTATTTATTTATTTATTTTGGTGCTGGGGATCGAACTCAGCAAGCGCTCTACCACTTGAGCTAAATCCCCAGCCCCACGAATATCTTATTTTAGACATCTGCTCATTCACTTAAACATTTTTCTGAGCCTTTAGAAATAAATGCCAAGGAACTCAGACACAGCTTCCACCTTCACGGTTGACAATCTAGCATGGAAAGTAATACTTGCTAAAAAACAAAACCAAACAAAAACAAAAACAGCTCCAAATGGGAGAAGTGGAATTTAAAAAGTGAGCAAAATGATCCTGTAATAAGTTTTAGACAAAATTGAGTTAGAAACCTCTAAGAGCAATAAACAAGAAATATGGGTATAGGTATGAAAAATACTGATGACAATATTACCTAACACACAAGAAAGGGTTTTATACATGTTATATCATTTAATCTTCATAACAACTCCATGAGAGAGGTAAAATTCTCCCCATTTCACCCAGAAGGAAAGTTGGGAGAGGTTAAGACACTTGCCTAGGGCGACACAATTTCTAAATGGCAGAGTTGGAATTTGAATCCAGGTATCCTGGCTCTTAGTTCTATTTTGTAGCATAAAATAATAACATTCTTATTCCTAACACCACAACACTGCTGTATATTGTGGATCTACGGTCTTGGTTTTTTCATTCATTTTCTTTAAATAGTCAAATCTTTATATTTTACAAAAGAGAAAAGTAAAACTCAGAGAAACGTTTCCAAGATTACACAAATTACAAGGTGAAGGATTCGGAATCCCAAAGACTCGAATTCCGAAGGTTCTTTGCCTTGCACCCCACAACCTGGCTCGGAGTTTCTCCTCACCCTGAACCAAGTCAAGCCCCGCCCCCCCGGGCCACCAGCACCGCCCCCTACAGCGTCGGGCCGGGTAGACGAGCTTGCCCTGCAGCTTTCCTACCGCCCCTAGCCTCGGGGCTCCGCAGAACGCCCCCGCCCGGCCAAGCTAGGGTTCTCACCCGGCGGGAGTCGAGGGACCCTCGAAATCTTGCTAGTGATCTCCGCAGTGAGAACCGCGAAATCCTGCTCGTAGCCTTCGAAGTCCGACGACATGGCAGCTCTGGAGTGATGCAGCCTAGGCCGGGGGAGGGGACCGCGGCTTGGGGACCCCGGCGGGCGCGCTTCAGATCAGAGAAGAGAATCGGAGACAGCTCCCAGCCCAGCCGCTTCCTGGTTGTGCTTCTCAATCTCTTGTCCTCCGGAAATTGGGCTGCGTGTGCCTTTTATTTTCCGCTCAGGCTTCAAGACTGAGAAATGCGCGAAGGAAAAGCATCCCGATTAGCGCCCCCAAAAGCTTACAGAACTATGAGTGTTCTCAGAGGCCGCTGAAGCAAACACCCCTCTACATTCTGGGAAACAGCTAGACTCACCCAATGTATAGGTCACAAGCGCCTGGCTCCTCGGGGGAAGCTTGATGCGGCGAACCTCCCGGAAGTGGCCGTGGCTAAGGCTGTCTGAGCAGGGGGCCCGCGCGGAAGAGTAGCGGCGAGGACACTGGCTGAGACTGGCAGGTCGGAACTGGTCCCGCACTTCTGCCTGTGGCGACCAGGACTTGCTTTCCGCTTGCTGTGGACCGAGGTGCCCATGACCGAGTTATCCGAGAAGGAGGAAATCTGTTCCGGGTGAGCCCAGGCCGCTCCCAAAAAGCGACAGCCGAGGAGCGGACAGTAAAGACCAGACTGAGGTGGGAGTCAGGCAGGAAATGCAACCACGATTTGGGCGCTCTGCGTCCCCAAATCGAATCTCCAAAATGTTGAAACCACCGTCACTTACTAGGACGTTTCACCCTTCAGTGAAGGTTTCTGAACGCGCTGCTCCATGACCCGGGAGGGAAACTGAGGTACAAGGCGGTGCCATCAGCTGTATGGGAATCTCTTGTTACCTATGTATCTCCGCGTATCTTCTTTCTGCAGTTCACTCCAAATCCGTCAGAAATACCCTTCTACAATGTAGCTCTCGCCGTGCCGCCCTTCCCCTCCCTCGCTCCAGGAGCCAGTTATTTTTTTCTTCAAATCTCAATGACGTTCACTCTTATAGTATCACAGTCATGATTTCACACACATCTACCTTCTCTCCTGTTCTTTCCTCACACTCTCTCTTTCACTCTCACTCTTCGTCTTTGGCCACAGTAGACTGAATGTTGTTTGGGGCACAGCCGTAAGTAGATGGCATGAACTATGTCTGGTTCACAATTCAAAACCCTTCCGTAAGAGGTGGCTTAGAACGCCCTAAATATGCCCCTGGTCTAAGCACTTAGCCTCTCTAAGCTAATTTCTCTTCTATTAAGAAGGAAACTGGATTAAATCAACTGTAAGTCCTTGCTTCCCAGCTCTAAAATTCTTTGTCATCTCAAACCATTCATTAAACATTGGACAGTTACAGACCCTTGACAAGTTGGGAACAAAGGAATAAGATTGTTTTAAATCATATGTCCAGTTTACATGCCATTCAAAATGGAAATGCATTTTAGGTAAGTCAAAAGTAATTCTTTTTGACATTTGATTACGCAGCCCATATAGCATGCTTCCTGAGATGCATCTTATGTGCGTCTTAGAGTTAACAAATAGAAGTTTTCTGCTGAACTTTCTCTTTTGTTTTCTTTAGGTTGGATTCCAAACCAAGATAATGGATTCTCCTGGTTAAGACAACGAGCTGTGAGTCTTTAAAAGTGAAAATGGAATAATCAACATTAACAACTCATAACTTGAAGGCATGACAATTAAGGAACACACATGGACTTATGGCAGTGGAAATGTGTACCCAGAAAAAGGAAATCTATAATTCTTTAGAAGTAGGAAGGCATTCTTCACCAAAATGAATACATTGTTCTCCATTATTAAATTTGAAAATCTCCAAGAATTAAAGAGACTATGCCACTGGGGTCCCATCATAGCCCTTGGTGTTATAGCAATATGTTCCACGATGGCCATGATTGACTCTGTGTTGTGGTATTGGCCCTTACATACAACTGGAGGAAGTGTGAATTTCATCATGTTGATAAACTGGACTGTTATGATTCTTTATAATTACTTCAATGCCATGTTTGTTGGTCCTGGCTTCGTCCCTCTGGGGTGGAAACCGGTAAGGAAAAGATTTCCTTTTAACAATGAACTCTAATAACCATATATAGTATTTAGTTTTTGCCTCATCTACCAACCAGTAGTATCAAACACAGCCATTTATTTGTCATGGTGTTGACTAATTGCATTACTCTAATCACTATGCTCAGAGAATTTATTTCATATCTGTTAGAAAATATTAATCTAAATTAGCTTTACCCAAAGCAATTTCACTGAATACTTGACCTGCTTTTAAAAAAAAAAAAATGCATTGAAGAGTCGGTCTGAGTAGGGGTCCTGAGCGGGAGAGTAGCAGTGAGGACACTGAAAACACCAGCTATCGTATAGCTCTCTGGTACAGTCACAGCACAGTTTGGCTGCAGGACTTTTTAAAAAATAATGCATTAAAATCCCTCAAAACTGAAAAAATTCACTTTAGGAGCTGTTGGTTTAAATCATAAAGTTTTAAAAGCATTATAAAATTATAGGCTTAGGAAGTATAATATGAATCTCTTTTTGGCTTCTTAGAAATTGTTAGAAAGATTATGCTTGTGAATGTCCATATTCCTTGCTGAGGAATATCACTTTGTACCTTGTTAGATGTGCAGAATCTTGAGCTCCACTACAGACCTCCTGAATCAGAGTCTTCATTTTAACAGAATTTTTAGATGATTCTTTGGTGTGTTAAAGTTTGACAAACAGTGTATTCTGTGTGCAGTGTACTATTTGAAATGGGTACAGAAAAAGTCAGACACAATGTATATCCTGAAATAACTTAGAAGCCAGCAGAGAAACCAGTGCACTTGTGCGAATTACTCAACTGTAAAATAGAACATGATGAGTGCTGTTGAAGTTAAAAGAATGAGCTTTCAGCTGGAGCCCTACAGGAGGAGTGGGAGTTTGCGCAGATGAGGACGAAGAGGGCATTTTAAACTGAGAACAGTGGACACACATATTCAAAAACAGTGGACAGCTTTGTCTGACTGGAAAAGAGATTATGTAGTGCAGATAAGGACGAAACAGAGACAACTTACTGAAGTCTCAAATACATGAGAAATTGTTAGAACAGAGGGAGTTGCTAGAGATTTTCAAGAGGAGCACTGACAGAATTGTGTTATGGCAATATTATTTTAGCAATACATGGTTTGGATTGTTAGAAAGGAAACTAGTTAGAAAAGTATTAAAATGGCCCTGAAGAAGGGAGGTGACAATGATAATATAAAGGAGAGGACAAATTTCAGAAAGACTATTAGTTCCTATCAACTCCCCACTCTAAATTGTCAGCTACCTTCTTCTAAATTGCTCCTATTGTAGTAAGATTGGCATAAGTAGAACCAGCTAAGATTGGCATAAGTAGAAGCGGATTGGCGTACAGCCTGGGGAAGAGAAATTAAAAATGACCTCTTAGTAATCGAGAGAGTGAAGCTGTTCTTACCACAAATTTGTAGTTTAAAAACATTTTAGCTCAAATAAAAGGCCTGAAAATGCAAGTTTAGTTTCCATTCTTCCTCTTCTCCCATCTCCTATGAAAGAAATTCATTAAAGGAAAGCATTTGCTCTTAAAGCTTGACTTGTTATATTTTGCAATCAAGGTTCTGATGTATTTTTGTTTGTATTTTGGTGAAAGGAAAATTCTCAGGACAGCATGTATCTCCAGTATTGTAAAGTCTGCCAAGCATACAAGGCACCACGTTCCCATCACTGCAGAAAATGTAACAGGTATTTGTTTTTGTTGTTCATCGGGGATTGATCAGCTTGATTGCAGGACCTTTTATTGTTTTTGTCGTTGTACTTTCTACAACAGTGGAAACTAGTTTTATTCTCTGAAAGATACCACCTTATCAAAGATTTTGTCCAAATATTGTGTGTCCGTAATCTCTAAAGTACACTTAAATTATCAATCTAGATAATAAATTTCATACTTTTGCTATAAATAAAAAGATTTTTCTAGAAAAATAGATACACTTTGCTTCTTGCCTTGCAAGAACAGGGTAAAGAGGATACCTTTAGTTCGTTTCCATTTGCTCCTTCAGGATTGCTGTCTCATGAGCTTTAGAATTGTTCTGGGTCAGAATTATAAAGGAGACCAGTTTTTTTATTACTTATTGTCTAATTAACGAATCCACATGTCCAATGTTGTAAGTATTTTATTATCAGAACCTTAATAAAAAGAAAACTGAATCACTAAAAATATTTGATATAATTATAATATATGTTATATCTGTTATAATGTACAGCTGTATCTATTATGAATGAGAAATGTAGTTAACCACTGAAGACAACTAAAATTTGGTTTTAAGCCAGGAAATTTTCCTCTAGCAAAAGTAAGGAACAGAAGCAGAAAAAAAAATTTCTTATTATGCAGTATCTTATGTGTTGGAGTCATTTTGCTTGGGTTAGAGGTTCCACATCTGAAGTGTGCTAGAACAGTGAGGAAGGAAGTTAAAGCATCTCTTGGAGGTCATGAACTCCAGTGGAAATTCATAAGTAGTTTTGTTAAGTCAGTGTTGTACTCTGACTCAGTTCCTGCATTTCTGAATTAGGGCAAAACCAGGAACTATACTTGTTCCTTTATACAATGTACCTCTTGATGAGGCTCCCGGCTTCTTTTGTATTGTTTTTTGGGGTTTTGTTTGTTTTTGAGACAGGGTCTCACTCTGTAGCTCATGATATCCTGGAACCTACTGTGTAGCCCAGGCTGACCTCGAACTCAAAATCCTCCTGCCTGAGCCTCCAGAGTATAGTGTTTGGATTGCAGGTTTGGGCCACCGTGCCTAGCTCCTCCTGGCTTCTTTAAACAAGCTCACTTGTAGCAGACATCTTTTTCTCAGAAGCTACTATAAAGCCTATTCTTTCATGTGCTGTTTATAATTTAAAAGGAGTAATTGTCTATAGTTGTTTAAAAGCTCCTATTTATCTTTCTGTTCCATGAAGTTTAATTCCCTTGTGACTCATAGACATGCTGGATTCCTGTTTCCTTCATTTTCGAAGATCAAGTTATTTAAAATAGACAAGACTTTCTGCTTCATGTGTCATGTAAATTTTTCTTGTTAGATGTGTGATGAAGATGGACCATCACTGTCCTTGGATCAACAACTGTTGTGGTTACCAAAATCATGCTTCGTTCACACTGTTTCTCCTTTTAGCACCACTGGGTTGTATCCATGCTGCTTTCATTTTCATTATGACTATGTACACACAGCTTTATAATCGGGTAAGTAAGAATTTTGATATAACATCATTCATGCCAGATTAAATAGTAGTTATCAGGATTATTTAAGAGTTTTCTTTTAGAAATACACTTACTGTCTTTTACATGGGGAAACAATTTTATGTTTATATCAGTTCCTTTTTAAATAATGTTTAAATGTAATCTTTAAGGTGAAGAAAGATTTGGCTTCCCTTTAATATTTTTTTTGAGATGAGAAAATATGTTCGTACTGAAGTTGGTAATTGTTTTAGTACTGTATACATCATTTATTAGATTTTAAGATTAATAGTTTAGGAAGAATAGCAAGAAAAAAATGAGCAAGAAGAAAAAGACACTAGTACTTTCTGTTTCTGTTTGTTCACGTGGCAGATTATAGTTCTTTTGTTCATTTTTAACTACAATGCCATGAAAGATGGCTCATGGAGCAAGATTACACCCCACAGTATGAATAGATTTATCCAGCAACAGTTTGAGTTGAGTTATGGACAAGTAGTCAGATAAAGTTCAGAGGTTACAAATAAAAATGCCGAAAGAGGCCTGAAAGGAAAATGAGGGATACCGAACTGATGGGACTGTCACAAACTGGAGAGTGTATGTGTTTCACAGTGGGGACAACCCATACTTGACTTTATGTAGCCAGTTCATGATGTTTGGGAATCCTAGCCCAATAGTGCTAGCCAGATCCTCCAGTCTTTCAGAAAAAAATCTAAAACTCTGAATTTTTATGTGAAATTTCCTAATTTTTCAGTGCTTACACCTAACTTCTAAAATTTTAAAGCATTGTTCAGGTCAGGTAGTACACATCTACAGGCCCTGTTTGGCTTGCAGTTTACCAGCTCTCAGCCATTGACTGTGGAAAGTGAAGGAACAGATAGCCAAATCTTAGACCAAATCTTAAGCTGTATGGTATTTGTTGCTGTTGAAGAAAACTGTAGGTGCAGATTAGCCAGGAGAAGATGGAAAACAGTTACAGCTTAGATTGGTATCTAATGTTGTTCATGCATATTAATGAGTTTATAGGGCCGACCTGACTCTGAGAAAACAACAAGTATCATTGAAAGACAACTAAGAATGTGGCTGGGGATGTAACTCAGTTGTAGAGCATTTGCTTAGCATGTACGAAGTCCTGGGTTTGATCCCTAGCACTCTTGTGTGTGTGGCAGGGTGAGGGGATTGTGGGAGGGACCAGGAAAATAAACAAATAAAAACTAAGAATGATATCATACACCTCAGCACAAAGCTCTAGCCAGTGTATTCATTGGAAACAGCTATGTTTGATGTATTCCCTTTGACCATAGTGTAAAATTGTTGTCTTTTTGATCACATTGTTTTAAATGTTACAGCAGAGTCTGAACGGTTACTCTAACCAAGTATTTTAAGTATTATAAGTGTGTGGTGTTGTCTGTAGCTCTCCTTTGGGTGGAACACAGTGAAGATTGATATGAGCGCAGCGTGGAGAGATCCTCTTCCAATTGTTCCCTTTGGATTAGCCGCATTTGCTGCCACATTGTTTGCCTTGGGATTAGCTTTAGGAACAACTACAGCTGTTGGGATGTTGTTTTTTATCCAAGTAAGTCTCTCCATTACCTTTGGCTAAAAGTTGTCATGTTATTGGTGCAATTTTAAGTAATTGATTTAATTTGTGAAATGTTAACCTAAAATTACATAACTCTTTATAGTTGAGAAAACTCTTCTCACTTTACAACAGTGTCTCTTTATCTTCACATCAACCCTAGAAGAGGTTGATAGAACATTACCCTCTTCCCTTCCTTACAGATGAGTAATTGATTCTCAAAAAGATTAAGTGACTTACCAAGGCCACTCGTTCGTTGTATTCAGTAAACACAATTATTAATGTCATTTTATAACATATACTTAGTAGTAATCATAATAACATAGCTAACACTTGTTGATCGTTTATGTAAGGCACTGTTTTAGGCATTGTGCATGTACTAAACCATCTGGCCATGATACATTCATAACAACTCCATGATATATTTACTATTTAATGCTTACTCTTGGAGAGAATTATTTTCTAATTTCTGAGGCTCCAATAATAAAATGAAGAGGTTCCTTAGGGAACTCATAAGGAACTCACAATAATAAATTAACTAATTCAGGGTTATATGTACATCTTAGATTTATGTACAAAATGCTTGAGAACACAGAGGACCTCAGAAAGCAGATTTTATAAATCATTTTATTCACTTAATTCATCTTTGAAGGCCTATTGTAAGTTCTTGAAGGCCGTTGGAATGTGACGAGGACTCCTAGTCCAGGGTTGCTTTTGTTATGCCATAGTCTTTGAAGGCACAGCCAGACTTCAGGGCAATCCAGAAAGTATATAAAATTAGAATTGGTGGGCCTGAGAGCTTTGCTATATAACCCTTTTTGAATGCTTTGTTTCAAAATAAGCTGATTTGGGTTATAATTTATATTTTAACTTGGGGACAAATTTTTAAAATTTTTCTTAATATCTATAATTAAGGAATCATATTAACAATAAACTAAGATCCTGAAGTGTAAAAACCTACATAAGTAGAATTATTCATCTCTTAAGAAAATGGGTAATAGAATACTGAATACATATAGGCAACAGAGTATATATGATGAATAAAATGAGTCACTGTTACTTGTTACAAATCGAGTAATCATAAATTTAAAACACTGTTAATAGATTTTAATAACAAAATGCACCTAGGTACTAATTGAATTAATGTCTCTGTTTTATTAATACTTTGAAAACCTTGGTCTTCAGATAGTATTTAAAATGTGAACTTTAATTAAAATAAGAGATTCAGATTTGGTAATGGGTTGGTATGATCATTTTTATGGCAAAGTATTGTGCAACAGTTAAGAACAAGTACTTTACAGTCAGATAGAACATAGACTGAGTTATTTAACCTGTTATCCTCAGCATCTTTATGGCATGGAGAAATAAAAGCTTTCTCACAGAATTATGATGAAGACAATAATCTTAAATAAACTAAAGTCATATTATTAAATTTCACTGTCATTTACTTTCCAGATGAAAATAATTCTCAGAAATAAAACTTCTATTGAATCCTGGATTGAAGAGAAGGTAAATGTTAATGATTGATTTAACCCATGGACCAGATTAAGTGCCCGGATGTGAAAACATGGTTGCTAAATAGTTTCCTTGGCATGCCATATAGAATGTGAATATAGTTTTTTTATTCCCACCTTAATGTAACTCCCACAGAAATGCCTTTCATACACATCTTGAGTTGCTGAAGAGGTATAAGTCACATACTAAACCATCTGGCCATTATTTCTCAGACTAATGGAGAAAAGTGCCCATTTGAAAAAATACCCACAGTGTTTCAGACATTAGATAAAGCTTTGTCACAGAACTTACAAGCTTCAATCCATACTTTGTCCATTATGATTCTAATCACAAACACAAATCTTACTACCCTGTTTCGTGTTTAAAACTTTGCAGGGTCTCACTACTGCTGTGGTAACAGAGGCTGAAAACTCAAATGACCACAGACTGCAGACACAACCTACATGAAGGGAATCTAGCTTGTGTAATCAAAGAGCTGCCTTACCAAACTGCTTTTTGCCTGAAGGAATATGCCTTAGTACTATAAGATCTTCTGATTTTTTTTCCAAGACGTGCTCGCTTTGGCAGCACATCTACTAATTTTTTTCCAAGAAAAGTTAGAGATCTTGATTTCACGAGATGTCCTTTCAGTTTTAAATGTTAAAAAGCAATTCAAATTGAAAACAAATAACTTTGTGAGCCAAGTGAATCATAAGGTATACCTGTAGCACATATTTAGACCCTGGCAACCAGTTGGTGATTATTAATTTTACAGCAGCTATTCCCCAACTTTTTGGTCTCAGGATCATTTTACATTTCTAAAAATCATTAAGAACACTAAAGAGCTTTTGTTTTTGTATATTATGTCTATTGATATTTGTCTTATTTTCGGAGAAATTTTAAAGATTTCATTTAAAAATAATAACCTATCATATGTTAATAAAAGTAACATTTGTATGAAAGGTAACATTTTCCAAATAAACAATAGAGTGAACTTGTTTTGTATTTTTATAAATCTCTTTAATATCTGACTTGAGGCAGTTAGATTCTCACACCTACTTTTCCATTCAATCTGTTGAGATATGTTGCCTTGGTTGAAATTTATGAAGAAAATCAGCCTCATAAGGACAAGTTGGAAAGGGCAGAGGATTTTAATAGGCCTTTAGATGATAATGGGTATTCTTGGGTCCTAGATTAAAGCCTGACAAGTGATATTTCTTGTCAGTAAGCATTTGTATTCTTTTTTTTGTTTTATTTTAATGGTACATTTTAGATGTACATAGTGATAACATTCATCATAGGGGATTTGTACCTGTACATTACATATATTGTTGCTTCTTTTCCATTCCCCTCCCCTCTCCCCTCCTCCCTCCCTATTTACAAAAGCTCCATTTCCATTTTTTCCCTCCATTTCTTATTTCTCTTGTCTCTCTGTTCCTTTCCCCCTCCCTTGTTCCCTTTACCATTTGGACATTTCCTTCCCTTTCCCAATATAATACATTTTAGTGGAGAAACACAGAAAGGACCAGGAACCCATGATCCTTAAAATTCAGTAGTCTCTTGTGCTCTGTGAGCGGACCTTTTAACAGTATGTGATTTTTTTACATATTGTCAAGAATTGATCATTTGGAAGATACTGGTTTACTCTATTATGAAGATTTTCCAAATGTTGTCAGTTTTCAAAAATCACATTCAGAAAAAAAAAATAAAAAAACAAAAATCACATTCAAATTCTACGCAGTGGTGCACACTTCTATTCCCAGATGTTTGAGAGGCTGTAACAGAAGAATTACAGGTTCATGACCCTGGGCAACTTAGTGAGACCCTGTCTTGAAATTGAAAAAATAAAAAGGGCTAAGAGTATTACCTAACACTAAGCAGGCTCAATCTCCGTACCAGAATACTCCCAATTGCTTCCTTTGATGTGACAGCCTGATTTTGTTCATTTCTGAGAAAATACCCACAAAATACTGAAGTCTGACTAATCTTAGTTTGTTAATCATTCATTCTTTCAAATAAAAATAGTATTACATTTTAAAAAAAAACTAGCTATATATCTATTGTAGTTAGCTCATAGCTCAACAAAATGTTTTTCCTGAGAAAACCATTTTACTTTGGCATGCTTTATGTCTACTTCACATTTTGCCATACAGCATGTTAAAAAGTTGAGATTTATCAATAATAGTCTTTATCAATAATATTCTTATATAAAATTATTGGTTTTGTAAAACTGTAAGTATGTTCAGTCAGTCCCTTAGCACCTGCAGGGATTGGTTTTAGGACTCCTCCAATACTATAATCTGTGATTGCTCAAGTGCTTTACAAAAAATGGCAAAGTATTTGCATGTAGCCTAAGCATATCCTTCCTGTGTACTTTGAATCATCTCTGGGTTACTTATAAACCCACTACAGTGAAATGCTATATAAATAGTTGTTACATATACTGTATTATTTAGGGAATAATGAGAAAAAAATTGTATACATGTTCAATGCAGAAGCAGTTTTATTTTGTTAATATTATTCATGTCCATGGATATGGTACCTGTGCATATGGAATGTAAACAATTGGCAATGAACAAAATGACTAATAATACAGTTTAGTGCCGTTTTCTTAATTACATCTAACATGTCAATAGTCTACCCACTTTTGCAAATGTCCACATAATGAAAAGGCAAATGACATCTTACTATTATTGTGAAAATAGTTCGACCTTGCTGAACATCAAGAAAAGGTCTTGGGGATTGCAGGAGACTACAAAGCATTTTTGAGAACCTCTGATATGTCCAAGCTCCTTAGCTTATACCTAAGACCTTTCATCACTTACCTTCCTGCCTCCCTGGCCTCATTTCCCATTCTTCCCTATCTCACACTGGTGTTTTGTACATCTTATGCTTCTGTATCTTTGCATGTGTGATTCTCTTTATCTAGAATACTCTTCCCTCTCATGTTGCTTGATTTCTTGCCCCTCAAGATTTAATTTAAGTATCATTTCTTACAAGGAACCTTCCTTGACTTTTTCTAGACTTGGGTAGGTACTTTTTGTTGCTCTTTCCCATAGCAATACATAGTTCTGTCACCTTTTAACACGTAGTAAAGAACTTTCATCCTTACCACTTTTTCTCTGTAAATAGCCTAGATCTGTCTTTTTAAAAAATTCAGTCCATTTTTAAGACTGAAAGCTTTCGTTTAAAAAAGAAAAGAAAGGGCTGGGCATTTAGCTCAGTGGTTAGAGTGCTTGCCTAGCAAGCACAAGGCCCTGAGTTTGATCTTCAGTACCAAANCCCTGAGTTTGATCTTCAATACCAAAAAAAAAAAAAAAAAAAGAAATTACCCTTTACTATCTTAGTAAGAACAAAATTAAATAATTGAATATATTCATTCATTTTATGGTTTGGTAATTCTTTTAATAAACAATAATATCTATAATCATAAATAACTACAAGAACCTTTTTCATAAGATACTGTAGTTTGATAATCAAGTATTTCAAAGTACCACGTCTGCTAAACATAATAAATATATTGGCATTAGAATAACTTTTTTTTTTTTTTGTAATAACCAAGGCTGTCTAAAAGGTAGCATGCTAAATCTAAAAGTTACATTAAAACTGGCACTTTATTGGAGTTGGGGATTTAGCTCAAGTGGTAGAGCACTTCCCTAGCAAGCACAAGGCCCTAAGTTCGATTCCCAACACTGCCCCCCCAAAACTGGCACTTTATTGCTGAGTAAAATATTCAAATTATCATATTAAATCTATGGGAAGTTTATAGAAATTACCAGGCACTAAAGTTTTATAAGTTTCAATAGTTTATGCTTATTATTGGAATAAATATTGTGTCTGTGTACCACTAGGTGTCAGCAGAACTTAAGAAATTTGAAGTCAGTCTGTTTCCTTAAATTAAAGCTAAGCATTTAAATGTCTAGAGTATAATTTATGCTACCTAAATATTTATGTGTATGCCTAAGAGGTACAATGTAATGCAAATGTAAATGAATGTGTATGTGTGTGAAGGTATAAAAAACTGAAAGATCTCCTGCATGTACCTGCTGCCCTTTGAAAAAATATTTTACATAAAACATTGAGCCCACTACACCCTTTCTGGCCATTCCCACAGGTGTCACGGCCACCCAGGATAAATCTGCATTTTCATGCACCCCGTGAAACAGTTCTATCCTGAGTAAAATGGGTGAATCCTAAATAAAGTCTTACTTTATCCTGAATCAATTTATCATTATTTTTACCTGAATCCCTTTGTGCTGCTAAACAATCAAGAGCATTGAGTATTTTCTATATATAGGATGGATTTAGCTAACTCTTTCAGTAAGCACTTTTGAATGCTTATTAAAGGAAACCCTGCTGAGTATTGTCTGGGTGATCACATACCAAGTTTGTGTTGTATCAGTTTCTTCCTGTACTGTGATAAAGCTGTGTCTCGTCTGTGTACTCTAACTTTACAGCAAGAAGAAAGCACTTTTACGAATGATACAAATTTAAGGAATAAATTCTCTATAATGCATTCATGAAAGTCACCTCAAAGCTTAAGTATCTGACATCTTTCATCTTTGTTATCTACAGGCTAAAGATCGAATTCAGTATTACCAACTAGATGAAGTCTTTGTTTTTCCTTATGATATGGGAAGTAGATGGCAGAACTTTAAACAGGTATTCACATGGTCAGGGGTTCCTGAAGGAGACGGATTGGAGTGGCCAATAAGAGAAGGCTGTCACCAGTACAGTTTAACAGTGAGTGTTTTCATTTAAATAGTCCTTCCTTTTTGCCTTACCTTCTTCTTCTTCTTAACTTTTCCTTAACTCAGTGTCATTTTGTAGTAACAAAAGCAATACAAATGTTTTCATTATGTCAAAATGAATCTAATTAATATTCATAGAGCACTTCTTATTTCATGTGTCTTCTGTATTTAGCGCTCTCCTAAAATCTCCAGACCTCTTTGTTAAGTCCTGACTCTTTCACTTCATTTTATAAAATCTGGCCTAAAATTACCTGTCAAACCCCACAAGTCATATGAACTTTCTTGTACATTTGTGCCACCCAGCTTAGCCCATACAATTTCTCTAGCTCACGTGACTTCTCTATCTGACCTGTAGACCACTTCTGGTCCTGCCTCATCTGTGTAACCCAGCTTAATCACTCTGGACTCCTCTGCAGGGGCCTCTAGTTGTGTACTACTGTCTTGTAGCTCATGAGGTCTCATATTTTTATTTAATTCTTGCTCCTTATGCCTTTAACTTTGAAAGATTCTAGGGTGGAGACCACATAAGATCTTTATTTCCCCTACTATGTCTAATAGAGTAGTGTTTAATAGTTGCTGACTAAGGAAGAAAAGTGAGTTAAAATGTTGACTTCTTTAAAACTTGTTGGTAGTAAGTTTCACAGTTTGCTTTCTGTGATAGGGAATTAGTTCATCTTAGTGTCTTTGACTTGGGCACTGCTAGCCCGGAAGCTTCATGAGATCAGAGAACATACCTCCCTGGTTTTTGGGCCACAGTGAGTGTTCTAAGAATATGCACAGGTGAGAACATTGGAGAGTGAATTCTGAGGGGAAAGCCCCATTTTCAACCCTTGCTTCCTAGCCACAGGCCTTCTTTCCATGCTAGAAAGGTCTTTAAATTGTCAACAATACGAAATTCTGGAAAATAGGCGTTTGTCATGTGACTCTCATAGAAGAGGGTAGGCTGTTTTTCAATATTAAGGGCTTGATGTTTTTGTTTTGTATCTTCCAAACAGATAGAACAGTTGAAACAAAAAGCAGATAAAAGAGTCAGAAGTGTAAGTAATTCTTTTACAGTGATACTACTGATTTCTTTTTCATCAGACTGTATACTTCTGTATAATTTTTTAAATTGCCTTTGAGTAGAAACCAATGGTTGGCTTTTATTAAACAATATTCCTTAATAAATTTGTTGAAATTCAATGCAGTTTACTTTTGTTTTCATTTAAATAGTTTGTTTAGACTGGAGGAAATTTAGTCAATTTATATTGCCAACATAGAAAAATAATTATCCTCAATATATATTGTTAAGATAAAACCTATCCTTACAGCCATGCTGTTGGATATGATGCCACTAGCCATCAGTGCTATTTAAGTTTAAATTAATTAAAATTAAATAAAATTTAAAATGCAGTTCCTTATCTGCACTGGCCACATTGTAAGTGTTTAGGAGCTACTTGTGTCCAGTGGCAACCCACCGAATACCACAGATGTAGAAGTATAGAACATTTCCATCATTATTGGATCTACCATTAAAAGTTTAAGTTCCAATTTAAGAGAACTAATAATTCAATTTTTTCTTCTGATTGCTGATGACAGGTTCGCTATAAAGTAGTAGAAGATTATAGTGGTGCCTGCTGTCCTTTGAATAGAGGAATCAAAACCTTCTTTACAAGCCCCTGCACTGAAGAACCTCGAATACGACTGCAAAAGGGGGAGTTCATTTTAGCCACAAGAGGGTTACGGTGAGTGATAGAAAACACCACATTTCTTCTTTAATGACAAAATTGGTGTCTAGCCTAAAAATTAAATTTAATCTTTTAAATATTTCAGATACTGGTTATATGGAGACAAAATTCTTGATGATTCCTTTGTAGAAGGTATGGAAATGGAAGGGTATGTTTAAAGTATAAGACTGCTAGCAATAATTCCAAACTTTACCAGAATAACTTTTATAAATAATCACAAATAATCAAGTGCATTCAGAGAACTACATAGAAAGGCACCTGCTTAAGCACCAAAAAGAAGCCCATATCTTTCTCCATGGTACTTGTACTTATCAGGCTTTGACAATGATAGCTAACATTTGAGCTTTTACTTAACTATGTGACAGGCACTTGTGTTAAGTGCTTCACTTATAGTATTCAAGTCCCCGACAGACCTCCTCGGTAGGTACTATCATTCACATTTCATTGGTGAGGGACCCAAACCACAGAGAGACTAAGCAGCTTGTCCACAGCCATACTATAAACAGGTAGAGCCAGGACTCAAACCCAACCAGTCAGACTAGATTCTATGCACCAAACCCCTGTACTGGATACTTCCCCTTTCATTGAGTAGTCCTCTTGTGATTATAAAAACTAGTGGGTTGAAACTTTCTTGGTCTTAACTTTCTTTGTTTCTTTCTCTTTCTTTCTTTTTTAATTTTTATAATTGGTCCTTTGTAAAGTAAAAATAACCCAGGATGCTCTTTAAAAAAGACTGGGGGTTGGAGATTTAGCTTAGTGGTAGAGCACTTGTGTAGCAAGTGTAAGGTCCTAAGTTCAATCCCCAGCACCAAAAAAAAAAGTGTGTGTGTGTGTGTGTGTGTGTGTGTGTGTGTGTGTGTGTGATTTATCATAAATTAACCCCATTGACAGCTTAGACAGTCTTGGTATGTGTATTAGAAAAGGTCTAAGAAGGAAACTCCCACTGGCGCGTTCCCTGGAAAGGATGCAGTGTGTGCTATACAAGAATACCTTTTATGATCATACACACATCAGTGAATACTTGATGGGGAATATCCCAGTTGGGAGCCATGTCAAGCCCTTTCCTAGATAATAGAATTTGGGGACTGTTTTCTATCTTATTAGAAGCATCTTTAAACCAGATGACTTTTCCCCCTCCTCAAGCTGTGCTTATGTGAAAAGGGTACCTAGGGGGCTTATTAATTTGAAATAAGAGGACTTCTCGGTCCCAGTAATGTCACTGTAGTACATCAGACTATTCTATCTCAATTTCATTTTCTCTCTCAGGTGTGTCAAGAATAAGAGGATGGTTCCCTAGAAACTGTGTGGAAAAATGTCCCTGTGATACTGAAACAGATCCAACCCCAGAAGGCGAGAAGAAAAACAGATAGCCATTGTTAAAATGAAATTATTCTTTAATACCGCTTCATTACTTGAAAACTGCACATATTACTCAAGAATTATGCAACAAACCTACTCTGATTAAGATGTTCTTTTCCTCAAAGGTGCCCTAGTGCCATGAATTAAATATTTTTATTACCGTTTCGGAATGGAGAAGCCATTCTGTGTATGCCTTTGTATTCCTGCCCTTCTTTATCATCTCTTCCTCCCCTCAAAAGGAAAAATATTTCACCCAAGTAGCATTTTCTCTAGGTTTTTCTTTTTATGCTCTGCACACTACGAACTTCACCTGCAGATATAGTTCCCCGTTTGCCAGGAGCATCTGCATGTGATACTTTTTGTTTCCTTCTCCATTGATACTTCTTAAATATTCTAAATACTGTAAGAACTTGTCAGATTCAGTAAGCTCAAATTTTGTTACTTGTCTTTTAATAATGCAGATTTTGTCAAATGAAATAAAGATCAATGGATGTTCTGTATAAATTATAGTTTTTACTTAATGCATTTTTATTTTTTTGACTGAAAACATTTATTTTAGGTCCTTATGAGAAAACTGCCTGACTGCCTTGTGGAAAATAGGAATCTTGACTTGAGATTCTTTAAGACATGACATAGTCACCTCAATATATGAACCTTATTAATGGCATATCGGGATCACAGCATTCTAGGAGGCTTTAAACCTAGTGGTCTCATACTGCTTATGTACACTTGAATTTATCAAAACTTGAAGCTTTCAAATGGTGGGATCCATTCCAGTAGGCTTGGATATTTAAAGTCAGGCTTGTCTACACATGTGTAAGTAGAATTACAGAAAGAAGAATGCCTGTTTCTTTAAACTATACTAAACTGGTTCAGTATTCCTTACCTCCAAGACAGGGAACTTTATGCATTGGGTGCCAGTCTTGTAACAGTTAAGAATAAGCAAAGGGTATGTGGGAATTCAGCAGTGAATGAAGAGTGAAACAGGACTCTGCCTCCTTGCAGTGGGGACAGGCAGTGGGCAGATGAATGTATTAGATGGAGTCATGTACTGTGAAGAAGGTAGGATGCACCTGAGTTTGCATTTAAATCAACTGAGGGAACAAGTCTTGTGCCTTTTGGGGTGTCTGCATTTTAGGCAGGGTGGGCAGCAAGAACGTAAGGAAGCTGGGAGGTGGCTGGCATGATTGAGGGACAAGAAGGCAGCCATGAGGGCTGGCTGGAGCGAGTTGGGGGGAGGAAATGGAGAAGTCAGAGTGACAGGAAGCCAGATCACAGAGAGCCCTACAAATTCCTGCCTTCTTGTTTCCAACTCTAGCAGAGGCATTTCTTAAGCTTTTCTATGCTCGAGGTCTAAAAGACCAACCTAGAACATTCTTCTTAACTCCAATCAGAAGCCTGAAAGACAGACTAGTTACAGAATACAGCAAGGTGGTAAAGGAGAAAATACAAATTAGTGCTCAGCATTTGGCTTGGCTGGTATTTATTATAGCTGTGGGATAAGCAGGACTGATCCTCTCAATTTCCTTTGTTACAGTAATGACCGAACTTGGTTGCATACTACACTCATCTTCTTAACAATTCCCATACCCCTTAACATGTCCCATGCTCAGGCTGGATACCTCAGGCCAGTTACTCAGAGTACCTGGCACAGCACCTGGGCATTAGCATCTTCTTAAACTTCTAGGTAATTCTAATGTGCAGGCAAATTTGAGAATCACTAGTTACCTTGATGTTGAAGTGATCCTTATTTAAGACTGATTCTTGTCATGGTCCATGAGGCAACAAGCACCAACATAACTGCAATAGTTTATTTTAAAGACTACAAGTAAAGGCAACATGTATTATCTGGTGGTAAGGTACAGCAGTAACTGGAGACTGGGTGAAAATATCAGTTGCTTCCTTCACAGACGATAAGGTATGGGATGGACAGCATGTTTCCCCATAGATCTTCGTTCTCAGTGCAGGAAGGTTTTATTCAGTGCTTGCTTCATTTACTGGAAAAGTTAACTGGAATAAGTTTCAACTCCTTCCCTGAAGCTTCCAGCTCAGCAGTGAAGTGTAAAGAACAGATCTAGTCACCATCTACCACTCCAAATAACATTTAAGAATAACATTCTTTTTGGACATGTCATAGACATGTCAAGACAACTGCTAATACTCCCAAGTCAGAGATCTAGCCAGAGAATTTAGGATTTGCTCAGCATAATCATTTTCCCCTTATATACGTATACTTCAGTATATACAGAAGTACAGAGAAGACATTTGCCTCACAGATTTAATATGAGTTAAAACTTTCGAGTTTCACTTTTGAGTTGGGTTTTATGAAGTAACTAGAAAACATAAACTGAAAACAGCTTTTCAAAACTTAAAGATCTTTCGATTTGACCATTAAAAGGCTTAGGCAAGCCCAGGGCCCACTGACAAGCTAGATTTTACTATCAAACAAGGAAAAAACATTACAATGGATCGCTTAGACCAGTGGTGGCAAACCTGTGGCACATGAGCCACAATGGGTTGTTTGTTATTGAAAGCACTAAAAGGTTCGCCATCACTGTCCTAAACCCTAGAACTAAGGATCACAAATAAAAGTGGCACAAAGTTGGAGATGGTAAGGAAAAGGTGCAGAACAAAACTGGGACCTTGAAGAAAGGCATGTTGATCAAAGTAGCCCTCTGAAGTCTTTTCATCAACAACATTTAAGATGGGAAGAACAGGATTTATTCATTTCATAGGTAGACTTCTGGATTATAAATCTTTCAGTATAAAAAAAAAAAGCTAGGGTTTGATAGTGCTATAAGCAAAACACCAGATAGGAGAGATGAAAATGAATGGAAGCATAAGTTTTACTTCAGATTCTCACAAGGCACCCCACAGCAGGCAGGCAGCCAGCATGCTCTGATCCCCATCAGCCATAAGTACCTTAGCCTACTCCTGGATGCTCTTATAGAGGTTGTTAATTTGAGTCCGAAAGTATTTGGTGAGATCTCCTCGTTTTGCTTTCAATGTTTGTGTCAAGAGTCCATTTTCAATGGAAAATGGTTCTGGATGAACAAAAATGTTTTTGACCTAGAAAGTGAGATGAACATGTGCATACCATTTTATTAGCGATTTGAATTTTTCTACACAGTCCTCTGAGCATTCTGAAGAATTTCAAAGAATGTTTCACCTTATAGAAGAGAGGTTGACACAATGGAGGGTAAAGACACAGTAACCATGCCCATTTACATACTTATAATTTGGGAAAGAAATGAACAGGGAGATTGGATAATGAACAGCGAAAAGGGACACTACAGCTAACTACAGAGGGTTACTATCATTTGTAGCTAAGGTACAAAATCTAAAATCAATTCTTTGAAAATAATCTACTTAAACTCCATTAAGAATGGAAACTTTTTTTTTTTTTTTTTTTTTTTTTTTTTTTTTTTGTTTTTTTAATTTT
>QZML01000037.1:2136577-2152172 GCA_016801275.1 Hystrix brachyura
TGCTAGAGATCAAACTCAGGGCCTTGCACTTGCTAGGCAAGCACTCTAACTACTGAGCTAAATCCCCAGCCTAAAATGGAAACTTTAAATCGAACTTTCTAGTATGACAAGTAACCAAGACAACATCAACAATACATACCTGTTCAAAGGATTTAAGGTGATTTTCTTGCCCAATTTTCTGCAAGTCTTCTAAAATGGCTTCTTTTACAATCTAAAATACAAAATATCCCTTAAGATACGGTCATTTGTAAAAGACCTTAAATGAAGGTAAATGTGAACTAACAGAAAATGCCTAAAGAAGATGACCGGGATAAAAGCAGGATATAAAAATTTGTGCAATCTCACTATATACCTTATGTTTATCAAAGAAAAAGGAAGAAAGTGCAAATTTAAATGTTAATAGGGATTTTCTCTAAATGATGTTTTTATTCTCTTATTTTCCAATTCTCTTGTTTTGTACGAGGAACATACTACCATTAAAAGAAGAGAGTTCTGTTGTGTTCTTAAACTCCTCATTCTATTTCACAGGCTAATAAAACTATTCAATCTAGTTGGGCTGTAGTTACTTGTCACAGAAACAGGAGTATTCTGTTCCTCCGGAGAGGAGGCTCCAGGAACCCGGGATGCCCTAGCTGTCTGTCTCTCCTGATGGGCCAGTGGGTGTGCATTGGGTTTTCTAAGCCAGACTTACTTTGGATTCACAGAGTTCTTCAAGAGATCCCTTAACCCCAAGCTTGGCTGCAAATGAGGGGAGCACATCTGGGTCAGGAACCACCACTCCTACTAAGAATGACTGTGGAAAAGGAACAAAAGATGCAAGGGCATCAGGGGACAAATATAAGAATGTCACTCAGTAGGGAAAGCTACTGAGATTATATCCTCCTAACAGGTATTACCCCCAAACTTCCAATTTAGTAACTAGTGTCCTACTCTTTTTCTCATTATGTTTCAAAGCCCCACAAAGCTCCAATCCCACCGTTCCACTCAACATCATTACAAAGATGTTCTATCCAATTCGAATCTTCAATCAGGGGTTGTAGTCGTAAGTGTAAAGAACCTCTGGACTGTCCTTGTCAACAGTCTCACCTCCTGCCCGCCAACGAAAAGCCAAAGTTTAAGTATAATATGTATTCAACAATTTATTGTGCCACTGAGATTCTTGGGGTGAAAATGAAGTGCAAAGTCGGTTGTGATATGGGACAAAAGCTACCTTTTAGTAGACCTGTTTTAACAATTCTACTGACTTGTTTACAAAGTCCATCAGAACTGCAAAAATATTTTTTCATTAATAGTATCTTTTTTGAGATTCAGAATGTGGCTTTATTTCTTTAGTTGCACTAAAGCTAAAGCTATAAGACTAAAGCTGGATCCTGAGCACCCCCTGTCCAAATGCCCTGCAGCTATCAGAACGAGCACGGTCTGTACCTGAAAATGACTGTGGTTAAACAGTATATTACCTGTAAGCTCTCCCCATAAATAAAAATTTGCAACACTGGCCGACTCCTGATGTAGATGTTTTCTATCCTCTCTGGAGCAATGTATTCTCCTTGTGCCAGCTTGAAAATGTTCTTTTTGCGGTCAATGATCTTCAGAGTTCCATTCTGCATGAAGCAGATAAAAGCACTAGTATGTTTAAACCCTAGGCATGGTGACATTTAGTAGTTTGGGGAAGTCACAGGTATTTTCTGGCTTTAAAATCGATTTCTCATTCCTGTACACCAATAATGAGCTCACTGAGAAAGAGATTAGGAAAACAATACAATTCAAAATAATACCAAAAAACAAAAAAATAAAAGAGAGAGAGAGAGAGAAATACTTAGGAATTAACTTAACCAAGGAAGTGAAAGACCTCTAGAAAAAGAGAGAGAGAGAGAGAAATTCTTAGGAATTAACTTAACCAAGGAAGTGAAAGACCTCTACATCAAAACTACAGTATTCTGAAAAAGGAGGTTGAAGAACAGTTAAGAAAATGTCTTTCTGGATGGGCAGAACAAATATTGTCAAAATGGCCATATTTCCAAAACTGATATACAGATTTAATACAGTCTCAGTCAAAACACCAGCAGCATTCTTTACAGAACTTGAGAGAAAAAAAAAATTCCTACAAAACCATAAGAGACCCAGAGAAGTAAAAGCAATCCTGCGTAACAAGAGCAAAGCAGGAGGCATCACAATCTCAGACTTTGAGTTATATTACAAAGCTACAGTGATTAAAAAAACCCAACAACAACAACAGCATGATATAGGCACAAAAGCAGACGTGTGGGTCAATAGAACAGAATAGAGGATACAGATATAACCCCAGGCACATTCAGCTATCTGATGTTTGACAGGAGGGCCAAAAATACATGCTGTAGGAAAGATAACCTCTTTAACAAATGGTTCTGGGAAAACTAGCTACCCACATGCAGAAGACTGAATCTAGACCCATATCTCTGACCATGTATGACACTAAAATAAACATGAATCAAAGATCTAATGTTAAAACAGAAACGCTTAATTTGCTGGAAGATAAAATAGGTAAAACTCTTGAAGATATATGTGTGGGCAAGGATTTTCTGAACAGAACCCCAGGCATCACAAAAAAAAAAATCAAAAATCAACAAATTGGGTCATATCAAATTAAAAAGTTTCTGCACAGCAAAGAAAACAACCAACAGAGTGATGAAACAAACTATAGAAAGGGAAAAAAAATTTGCAAGCTATTCCTCAGACAGAGGACTGAGACCTAGAACATATAAAGAACTAAAAAAAATTAGACACCCCCAATCAAAGACCCAATCAAAAATGGGTAACTGAAATGAATAGATACTTTATATAAAGAACTAAAAAAAATTAGACACCCCCCAAAGACCCAATCAAAAATGGGTAACTGAAATGAATAGATACTTATCAGAAGAAGAAGTACAAATGGCCAATAAATACATGAAAACATTTTCAACACCTCTGGCCATTAGAGAAAGGCAAATTAAGACACTAAGGTTCCAACTTATTCTAGAAAGAAAGGCTATCATCAAGACATCAAATAACAAAGGCTGGAGAGGTTGCAGAGGGAAAAGGGACACTTATACATTGTTGATGTGACTGACAGTAAACTGGTACAACCACTATGCAAATCAGTATGGAGATTCCTCAAAACACTAAAACTAAAAATTCCATTTGATCCAGCTCTACCTCTTCTGAGTGTCTTCTGGAAAGAGTTAAACACATCATATTACAATAATATGTGCATACCCATGTTTATAGCAGCACAACTCACAATAGCTAAATCTTGGAAGTGGCCTATATCCCCATCAACAGAAAAAGAAAATGTGATATTTATACACAATGGAGTACTACTTTGCCCTAAAGAAGGATAAACTTGAATCATTCATAGGAAAATGGGTATACCTTGAGACCTTAATGTTAAGTGAAATGAACCACACACACAAGCTTAAATATTGAATGATTTCACTTCTGTGAGAACCCCAAATTAAAATAAAAAGCAACATAAAAGATAGATAATAGGAAGCAGGAAGATAGGTCTTTTGCAAAAGACAAGGGGACCAGGAGATAGTAGGGGAGAGGAGGAGGGAAGAGGAGGGAAAAAGAATTGGAATGTGTTACATAACTGCACAAACTCCCCATAAAGAATGTGATCATTATGTGCTATACGCAGGTACTAATAAAAAATTAAAAATGTGAATTTCTCATCTAAAATTTAAAAAAAAAGTTGATTTATTTCTCCAAAGAGACTTTGGAAAATCTTCTTCTTTCTTGGCTTTGGGGAAAGGGGAAGAAGCTTCCAGCAAGAGTCTGTCTATACTGTATGCCTGTGGAAAGTCTCTGGGATTTGCTAAGGTTGGCCTCAAGCAACAAAGAAATTTTGTAGCTCTTAATTTCCCATAATTTAATTTCCAATTAGTCCTCCTGCAGAACTCTCTGGAATAGGGAGAGTGTTTTCCTAAGACTTTCGAATTAGTTAGCTCTTCCCCTCCTTGATTCCCTGCTGTTTCCCTTCTGACAGCGCGAGGAGCAGGCTGAGGCAGCTTCACCTCACTAATGAGACAGACAAGTCAGTAATTGGGCTTGTTGGGACAGAAGCAGGGTGGTGCAGGCTGTCTGACCAGACACCAGAAGTCATTTGCAACTTCGTTTCTCTGCGTCTAATTTCTCTGAGGAGCTTATGTTCTTGGGGATTTGAATTGTAGAATTGGGACAAATGGCAAACACAATCCACCTGAGCACACTATAAGTAGGGCAGTAGACTGAACTGACCCTGGAACCATCAGTCCAGACTAACACTATCTG
Source organism: Hystrix brachyura (assembly GCA_016801275.1). Taxonomy (NCBI): domain Eukaryota; kingdom Metazoa; phylum Chordata; class Mammalia; order Rodentia; family Hystricidae; genus Hystrix; species Hystrix brachyura. The sequence continues at coordinate 2,140,868 of QZML01000037.1, forward strand.
AAGGTGATTAATGAGGAGTGGCCTTTTACACCGTGTGAGAGGACATTTCTGTTGCCTACATCCTCAGCTTATGAGAGCAGGACACTTATTAAACAGAAACATATGTTAGCAAGATACAATGGGGAAGAAAAAAGATACAATGAGACTGAAATCTATGAACAGTGGTGTCATTAGGACCTTGATCGCGAAGGTCTTGTTGTCAAGAATTCTTTGAATCTCACTTAAATTTTGAAATGAGCAAGAAAGACATTTTAAGATCTAGTTACATTCCCATTCCCCTAGCACAAAGTACACGAAGAATCCCGCTCTCTTTGGTGGTACTGGTGTTGAAAACATGGCCAACACACTGAGCTATATCCCCTGTGCTCTTTTTTTTTTTTTCCAGACAAATTCTCACTAAGTTGCCCAGCCTTGCCTTGAACTTCTAATCACCCTCCCATCAGTCTGAGTAGCTGGGATTACAGCTGCGCACCACCCTACCCCACCCCTCAAAGAAAGCTATTGAGAAAGGAAACTCTTTGGAAAGAAATTACTGTGGGGGATTGAAGACTTCCCCATTACCATGCCATGATTTCCTCTTTCTGGGAAAAAGGATGGGATCAACAGCAACTGTTGCTAATCGTTTATCAGCAAGCAAAACCATAAAAAGCTCTGTGTCCACTATGGAGAGAGGCCTTAAAGGCCATTGACAGGCAAACATTAGCTAGTCTCTGCAAACATTTGGTTTAGAAATCCCACTTCCTTGTTTGATGTGTCTTTCTGAATTGAGAAAAAATATCTCTTTGAAATTCACGAAAGGTGAAAATTGCAGGTGCATGGAATGATCAAATCTCAATTTCTGCCTCAAGAAAAGTAAAAAGGAAAGAGAAGGGGGGAAAAAAGAAGAGACTTTTGCACCTCTTTACCCATTTTCCAGAAAAGTCACCTATTTTTCCCCTGGCCATGAATAAATCTATTCTACTGCAGGGGATAGATGCCAATTCCAAGGTTCAGGACTATTTTGAGATTTCAAAGAATCCCACCTACAGTTTAGGTCTGGAAACAGGGCCCATACTATTGGCTACTGCCGACTTTGTACTTGAGAATAAACAAGAAGAGAAGAAAACCCTTCAACTGGTGTACATCTTGTCTTCTATAACATTGTGGTCAAAGTAGCAAAAGTACTCTGGCCCTGAGGAAGAAAGCCTCTCTAGTTTGGGCAGCTCCAGGTCACACATTAACCTACTTTCTCAGGATTTCACATCTTGGTCCATGGAAGAGCTGTAAATAGAACACAGATCTCCCAACTCCCAGCCTGGTTTCTTTCAACTGCTATGTTTATCTCTTTACAGGAGGAGAAAGCCACACACCAGGTAGGATAAAGACTTACTCCTCTCTAGCTGCCTCAGCTGATTAACCTACTTGCATTCCCCTAGTCCGGCAGCATAGACTTCTAGGAGTTAGAAAAAAATACTCACTGGGAGCCAGCGACCAATGTCTCCAGTGTGAAGCCAGCCATCTTTGTCCAGGACTTCCTGTGTCTTCTCAGGGTCTTTTAGATATCCTTGGAACACACTGACACCTTTGATGCAGATCTGTACATCAGAAAGAAGAAGGTGGTGACAATAGCAAGGGCATTTTATGAGATAACTGCTTCTACTGTTCTCATTCAGTGAATTCCACTACAACATGAAAAACACTATAATTTAGTTCCAGTATAAGGGATAAGAAAGTGAGGCTCAGAGATGCTTCATTTCTTGCCAAATATCTCCAGGGAGTAAAACCGAAGCCTCCTTACAATTATGTTTTTCTCATCTAAACCTCCACCCCCAACATGACTACATCATATGACCCACTCACCTCTCCTTCATTGTTCACTGAAAAGTAGCCCATGTCAGGTACATCTTCCAACTTCACATGATTGCAGCACACAGGGGGTCCAACATGACCTAGAACATACCACATTGAATCAGCTGGGAAACTACAAAACTTCCAGGCATATTTCTAAGATATTTATGGATCAACCCTAAGAAAATAGGACTGAAAAATCACCTGGTACCAATGCTCGATAGTCAAGATACACAAGCTTGGACCTAAAACTTGACACTTGACACTTGCTACATTGTTTTAAAAAATTGAGATTATCTAAACTCCTAAGTGCAAGTTCAGTTAGAACACTTCTCCCAACCACTGTACCCACTGCCCAGCACATGGAGGACCTACCTGGGGTCCAGTCGCCAGGTAATGTAATTGTACAGACACCCGAGCATTCTGTTTGACCATAACCTTCCAACACCTGGGAAACCAAAGAAGAGCTTTGAGATGTGCTCAAAATCAAGTATGAGCTGCTCCTGCCCCATGGCCAGAAAGCAAGACCTCTTAGGATTGGAGGATACTTAGTTTCTTAAAACCTTGAGTTCACACCTCAGGTGCTAAGTTTTTACAGGTAAGAGTTTACTCAAAAACCAAAAGGGTTCAGAAAAAGAGCAAATTACAGAAGCCTACATGAAAAATATGTCATTTCGAGTGGTTGGCAAAATGTAAGTTATTAAGTGATGCACAATCCAGTGGCAATTGGACTTGAACCTGGGCAATGGAGCATCCCTGAAGGACTTGAAGAAATGGAGCAACATGTTTTAAAGGAAAATAACTTTAGCTTTGGTAAGAACAGGTATCGTCTAACTTTTTCTGCACAGGGCAAGATAATAAATATTTTCAGCTTTATGGTCTATTTCTCAACATCTTAACTCCGGCAGTACAGCTGGCAAATAGTCATAGATTGCTTAAATGAATGACTATGATTGCATTCCAGTAAAATTTCATTTATAAAGACACACAGCAGATTAAGCTTGGCCTGTGCTGCAATTTGCTAACCTTAGCATAGAAGGTAACCTGGACTGGGGAAGGCTAGTGGCGGGAAGCAAGTTGCTAGGTTGTTGCATTGTAAGCTTGGCCTGTGGTTGGTAGAGAGGAGAAAGGCCAACAGAAGACTCTTCTAGGAGAAGGGTAAGAGCAGGACTTTCTAATCTGCTCTTCATAGGGACTGAGGGTAAGTGTTAAGAATGACTGAGAAGATTATAGTTTGAAAAACTAGAGGACTTCTGACTAGCCCTGCTGTCAGCTCAGAATCTATTTTGATTGCGGTTATACGGATAGGGTCATTCTCTGGGAGCACAAGCCTGTGTCTGTTTTCTATTTTGTTTGTACTGTGTGTGGTTGGCTGAATAAGCAGATCAGCAATCCATTAAGTGGGGAGGGGATGAGATAATATCCATATCCAGGTTCTATACCCATGCTAGCTAGAGCAAAGATACAAATGGAAAAAAATGTAAAACCGTAAGTTTATCAGGAAATATGGATGAAAACAGTCTTATGAAATATCGGGGATTAAAAAGTCCTGTCTAAGCAATTCAAAAACCACAAATAGAAAGCCTTAATCAACTTGAGGACCTAAACATTTGAAACTCATGTAGCAATATACAAGGAAAAATATGAGGCTAAGAAAAGTACTTTCAGTACAACAAAGATTAATATTATTATTATACGAAGAATCCTTAGCAATACGAAGAGAACCAAATCACATTTTGCCCCTTTTTCTGTGAGGAGGTAATAGAGTAATTCATGAAAGACATACTAATGTCAATAAGCAATAGAAAAGACACTCAGGTGTTAATTAAAGAAAACACTGCAATAGTATTTCATTTAGAGGTGACTAACAGACTAAGGCTTAAATGACTGATGAGGCCTGTCACTAGTAGGAATGCAGGGAAATGAGGCCTTATGCATTATTTGTAGGGATGTATATAAAAGGCTAGATCTTTCTGGAGGAAAATTTGGCAATATACATTACTATGTTTTTTTAAAAGTATATGAACACACATACATATGCGCTTTGATCTAATAATTTCTATTTTCATGGATTTATTCTAAACTGATAATTGAATACATACTAAAGGACACAAGTGTCCTTATCACTTTATTGATTATAACAGTGAAAAACAGTAAGCAACTCAAATGTTTATTGAGAGTAAACTCACCATTTGAGTGAATTCAATAAACAGTTTTGAAAACCTTAAAATGATGTAGATCTTTATTTGAAAAGGAGCGATGTTAACAAGTACTGTTAAGTGGATATTTTAGAGTACTAATTCCATTTGTGTAAAAATTTCTATACACAGATGCACAGAGGCAACCTGGAAGATATTTTCTCTTGATTTTGAGATTTGGGGTAACTTTCTCTTTGGTATTTTGCAATCTTGTTTTCATTTTTTTAATAGTGAGCTCTATATATACAAAAATAAAATCTTACCAGACATCCCATTGCTGCCCGGAAGAACATCAAGACTGTATTGGAGATGGGGGCTGCTCCAGTGACCACCAAGCGAACCCTCCCGCCCAGGCTGTTCTGTTCAGTACCATGGAAAAACAAAACAAAACAAAAAGACCCACTGAAATCTACTTTCTTGGCTTCTGATTCCTCCACTGTAACATGGGTATAATAGCATGTTGTTACAAGAATTAAATTAGTTAATTTACAAACACTTAGAACAGGGCCTAGCATTATAAAAAACATTTAAAATCTTAACTGTTACTGCCACCACCATCCATACTTGAGACCAGAACTTGCATATTTTCTTTAAGTTCCTCAAAAAATTTGTATTTGGGGACCTATAAAATTGTTTATAATGTCAACAGACCATGTAGGAGAATAAATGGTATGATACATACTAGAGAGGCATAGTACCTAAATAAAATTTGTTTTGTGCTTTTAGGCCAATTTTTTTAGTGGCAAAGTTGTATAAGAGGAGTCTCCAAGGTGAGTAGACAAGAGTCCAACAGATCTCCAGTTAAAGTAATGCTCAGCTATGAAGGAAAAGCAAAGTACAGTGAGCAGCGAGCATCCTGGTATTTGACTGGCTCATCCAGGACCCACCTAACCTACCTGGATCTTTGAAAAAATGAGCGTATCCCACAGACTGTCACGCCTGATGATACCGTTTCTCACTTCATTGCATTTACTGGCAATAGCCAACTTCAACAAGAACTTCTTCAAGGGTGTCTTGGCTTCATTTTGTACCTGCAGGGAGACAATTCGTTTTCTTTGGAAACCCACTAGAGATACTCAGTAAGGTCATTAGTTAGTAAGGATGCGATGGTGCCTTCTAGTTCATAAGGAAGTGTTCCACACTCATGAATTGTGTCACTGAATAATGATTATTCAGAAAAGTACAGCCACCCTCAGAAAGAAATGAGCTTAAGAGAGACATTCAGAGATCCAGATTTCTGGTCCTTGACAGACAACTTTGACAACTGAGGTTAGCAAATGATGATGAAGAAAGACTGTCTGCAAAGTCACTGGATAAAAAAAATTAGGTTAAAAAACAACCCATTGAGCACCAGTCCTAAGGTTTAAGTTCAGTAGAAGGGCTTAGCAATCTGGCTTTTAAAAAGCTACCTTCTCCTCTTACCTAACTTTCTGGTGTTTTTATATTTACTAAACATATAGAACTACCACCCTTCTCAATAACAAAAGCACCCTTAGCTACATCATACGAAATTCAACAGACTTACTTACCTAGACCATTTCTCCCCTTTGGGCTTAACCATTCGACATGGTTTTCCCAGTTCATATTGTTTCCCTGGTTTTCCTGACTCTGGTGTCGCTGTAAGTCTGTAACCCATCATCCATACTCTTGCCTAAGAAAAGCTTCTGCGAGTACAGCTCCAATACTCCCCACACCTTTATTTCTCAAATTAAATCCTGAACTCCACATTCCAGCCTTTAAGATTTCATTGTACTGGAAATCAGATTCAAGAAAATCAAAGTTACTTGTAGTTCAAAAGTTGAAGGTTGCCTCTCTGGCCATCTATGTCTATGCTTCCATTTCTGGGCCTCCAGAAAATCAGGACTGCTCATTCTCAACTTCTTTTTTGTTTTATTATTATTTTTTGAGATAGGTTTCACTAAGTTTCCCAGGCTGACTTTGAACTCCTGACCTTCCTAATTCAGCCTGCTGAGTAGCTGGTATTACAGGCATGGGCCATTGTGCCTAGCTCACATTTGCCTTCTAATGCAAGCTGTGATCTAGTCTCTAGACATCTACTCAGACCTGTAACATTATCATTTTACCAATATCTTGCCATTTGTCTCAGAGATCTACACGATGCTGCCTGTATCATCTCATGCCTGGTACCTCTCTCAGTCATAAGAAATTTACCTTTTTCAATATTCACAAAACTTACTTTCCTCCTAAACAAGTCGCTGACAAAGCTAGAATTTGAAATTCATACTAGTAACATCCTCCATTTAAAAATAAGTTCCAGGAGTAGGTTATGAATTATTACAATATTATAAAATACTACCTCTCAAAAATAAAAAGTATAACAACACAAAACACAACTCTAATAATCAAATCTAATAATTCTATTGTATGATGAAGAACTGTTGGAAATGTTAACAGTTCTGTTAGTTTCAAAGTCCATGGGTCACCCATGTTCTGGAATATTGCCTACTCTGCCTCTGTAGCCCCATGTTAGACTCTGGCGGGAGTTCCAAGCTTGAATGAGAATGTTAGAATATCAGAGTGAACATCCAAAGCCAGTGAAAAATTGCTACATGTTATTGCCACAGGGCTTCAGGCCTGTGGAATTAAGCAATGTTATTAGATTGCCTGACTTCAAATTTCAGGTCCAATGGTAGCTTAAAGAAATTAGTCAATCTAGAACTTGGGTCAGAAATACATAAAATGAGTGGGATTAGGGATTTATCTCAGTGGTACAGCACTTACCTAGCAAGTGCAAGGCCCTGAGTTCAATCCCCAGCACCCCCAGCACCCCCACCCCCCTCCAAAAAAAAAAAGAAAAAGAAAAAAGAACTATGTAAGACAAGTTTAGGACATATTGTTGTGCTAGAAAGCAAGGAACCTATCAAAGACTGCCAGGGTCATGGCAAAAGGACATGTGAACAACTTCATGGGCACTCCAACTTCCAAGCTGAGATCATTTGAATATCAAGAAGAATAACTGAAATAAATTAAACATACAAATATGAAAATTGTTAAATTCATAATTATACAAGAAAACCTTCACTGATCACTTTTGAAGGTTGCTAGGTCACCAACTCATTATTCTGAGGACTGGAAAATTAAAGAAAAGAATATATTTGTTAAGTCTTTATGGTAGACTCTCAGATAATGAATACGGAGGAATTACAGAATTAGAGGAATTACACAATTAGAAAAATCACCATTTTGCAAACACCAGTGAACAGTAACCAGCTAAAACTACTAGGCGACAGTTGGTTAAGCCCATTCCTTGTTAGATATGCCTCTGGGAAAATTCTTTAACTCCAAGGCTTACTTTCCTCATATCGGTTAGAGATAATAAGAACAAGTGTGATGTACTATGTTTGTGTGAGAATTCAGTGAGAGGATGCATCTGAAATGTCTACCATGGAGCCTGGCACCTCAGCAAGAAGCCCAGTAATCAGGACATGTAAATCAGAGTAACAAATTCCCAATAAGTCAGCTAAACATTGAGGGGCTCCCCACGTCTCAGAATTGAGCTCTTCCTTGGGTCAGTAATCTTACCCAAAGAAAAGGGGAGTGGTTCAATATCAGCCACTGAAATTAAAGCAGTAATTAAAAACCTACCAACAAAGAAAAACCCAGGTTCTGACGAATTACTGCAGAATTCTATGAGAAATTTAGGGAAGATCTAATGCCTCTACTCCTCAAACTCGTCAATGAAATTGAAAGGGAAGCAACACTTCCAAATTCATTCCTGGAAGCAAGCATTACCCTGATATCAAAACCAGAGAAGGATCCAACCAAAAAAGAGAACTACAGGCCAATCTCATTAATGAACATAGATGCAAAAGCCCTCAATAAGATACTGGCAAAGAGAAAGCAAAAAGTCATCAGGAAGGTCATACACTAAGTAGGATTCATCCCAGGGATGCAGGGATGGTTCAACATAATCATACACTAAGTAGTATTCATCCCAGGGATGCAGGGATGGTTCAACATATGCAAATCAATAAATGTGATACACCATATTAACAGAACCAAGGACAAAAACCATATGCATCTCAAAAGATGTCTCAAAAGGACTTGACAAAGTCCAACACACATTCATGATAAAAACCCCATAGAAAATTGGAATAGACAGTCTTTATTGCAATCTGACAAAAGCCATCTATGACACACCAACAGCCAATGTCACACTAAATGATCAAAAACTGAAAGCTTTCACTCTAAAATCTGAAACGAGACAAGGGTGTCCACTCTCACCACTCTTATTCAATATAGTTCTGGAAACATTAGCCAGAGCAATTAGGCAAGAGAAAGAAATAAAAGGAATAAAGATAGGAAAGGAAGAAGTTAAATTATCATTATTTGCAGATGACATGATACTCTATATAGAAGACCTCAAAAACTCCACCAAAAGACTCCTAGATTTAATAAGCAAATTCAGCATTACAGCTTGGTACAAAGTCAACACTCAAAAACCAATAGCATTCCTGTACACAAATAACAGACTCACTGAGAGAGAAATTAGGGAAACAACATCTTTCTCAATAGCATCCTAAAAAACGAAGCACCTAGGAATCAATCTAACAAAGGAAGTAAAAGATCTATACATTGAAAACTACAGTACTCTGAAAAAGGAGATTGAGGAAGATATCAGAAAATGGAAAGATATCCTTTGTTCTTGGGTGGGAAGAGTCAATATAGTGGAAATGGCCACACTCCCAAAACTGTTATACAGATTTAGTGCAATCCCAATCAAAATACCAATAGAATACCTCTCAGAATTAGAGAAAACAATGAATTTTGTATCTTGAATCCATGTATATATTAAGTGTGTCATCAATATAAAAATAAACATTATTTGCTTAAAAAAAACCTTAAAATTCATTTGGAACCAAAAGAAACCTAGAAGAGCAAAAGCAATTCTGGGCAACAAAGGCAAAGCAGAGGGCATCACAATCCCTGACCTGAAGTTATACTACAAAGCGATTGTGGAAAAAAAAAAAAAAAAAAAAAAAGGAACCGGCAAAGAAAAAACTGGCAAAGGAAAAAAAAAGATCCAACGACCAATGGAACACATTAGAAGATGCAGAAACAAGTTCAAACATTCTTAGCCAACTTATCTTTGACAAAGAGGCCAAACACCCTCACTGGAAGAAAGATAGCCTCTTTAATAAATAGTGCTGGAAAAACTGACTTTCCACATGCCAAACATCAAAACTAGACCCATATCTTTCACCATGCATTAAACTAAAATCAAAATGGGTCAAAGATCTGAATATTAAAAACAGAAACACCAAAACTGCTGGAAGACAGCATAGGTAGAATTCTTGAAGACATAGGTGTAGGCAATTATTTTATGAACAAAATCCTGATCACCCAGAAAATATCAGAAAGAATCAACAACCAGGGTCTCATCTTATTAAAAAGCTTTTGCAAAACAAAAGAAACCACTAATAGAGTGAAAAGACAACTCACAAAGTGGGGGAAAACATTTTGCCGGCTGTTCCTCTGAAAAAGGACTAATATATAGAATATATGAAGAACTCAAAAAAATCAGACCTCCCCCAAATTTGAAGACCCAATCAAAACATGAGCAGCTGAAATGAATAGACATTCCTCAGATGGAGAAGTAGAAATGGCAAATAAACATGTAAAAATGTTCAACATCACTGGTCATTCGAGAGATGCAAATTAAAACAACACTGAGATTCCATCTCACCCAGAAAGAAAGCCTATCATCAAGAAATCAGCCAATAACAAATGCTGAAGGGGCTGTGAGGAAAAAAGGAACCCTCCTCCACTGTTGGTGGGAATATAGACTGGTGCAACCACTGTGGAAATCAGTGTGGGGATACTTCAAAAAACTAGGATTAGAGGTTCCATTTGACCCAGCTATTCTCCTTCTTGCTATCTTTCCAAAAAAATTAAAAGCATCATACCGCAGTGATATATGCACACCCACGTTTATAGTGGCACAGTTTTTAATAGCTAAATCTTGGAAATAACCCAACTGCCCATTAATCAATGAATGGAAAAAGAAGATATGGGGATTTTTTTTATACAGTGGAGTACTACTCTTCCATAAAGAATGATAAGCTTGAAACATTTCTAGGTAAATGGATGCATCTTGAGACCATACTCTTAAGTGAAATAAATCAGACACACATGTTTAAATACCACATTATTTCTCTGGTGTGAGAAATGTAAATAAGTAAATAAGGACTAAAATGTATTATATTGGGAAAGGGAAGAAATTGTTCAAAAGGGAAGGGGAATGGGGTGGGGGGGGACAGAGGGACAGAAGAAAAAAGAATGGAAGGAAAAAGTGGAAACAAAACTTTTGTAAATAAGGAAGGAGGAGGGGTTGAAGGCAGGGGAGGGGAATGGGAAAAAAGAAGCAGCAAGATATATCATCTACAGGTACAAATTCCCTATGATGAATGTTATCATTATGTATATTTGAAAGGTACCATTAAAATAAAAATTTTTAAAAATTACAAAAAAAAAGAAAAGAAAAGAAAAGGGAGGGGGTTATCACAGCAGCATTTGTAAATATGGCTTTACATAGGCACTGGTAAGGGAGGAGGTTGGAGGTGAGGCGTCTTCCCTGGAGGTATACAGTCTCTCAGGGACTTAGCATGGGCCTGGACTATGGGTGGCCCTCCTTCTCAGAGCAAGTCCAGTGGAAGAAAGGTTATTACCTTATCATAGATCTTGTTAACCAGGCGAGGCACTAAGGGAAAAATTGTGGGCCTTAGAGACTTCATATCATCAGGCAGCAACTGGATGTCTCCCTGGAAGAACCCCACTCTGCCTCCATAGGAGTACAGGACAGCCTGGAACCAAGAGAAAAGAGGAGACAGGAGACTTCAGATGGGGCTTGTCTTGGACAGGATTAAGGAAGTGAGTTGAGGTTTACAGGTACTTTTCCCTGTATAGCAACCCCTCACCCCAGTCAGGGCTCTGAGAGCCTCCCCCGAAGGAAGGATGGAAGTTCAGTGTGGTGGCACACACCTGTAATCCCAGCAGGTGGGGGGCTGAGGCAGGAGGATCACTATGAGTTTGATGTCAGCCTGGACTACATAACTACATAGTCAGACCCTGCCTCAAAAAAAAAAAAAAACCGGGTGTGGTGGTGCACCCCTGTAATCTCAGCACTCAGGAGGCAGCCGGCAGGAGGACTGCCCCAAGTTCAAGGCCCGCCTGGGCTACATAGTGAGCTCAAGGCTAGCCTGAACTACATAGCGGGACCCTGTCTCAAAAAACAGAACCAAACCAACAACAACAACAAC
>QZML01000037.1:2152281-2165470 GCA_016801275.1 Hystrix brachyura
GACCCTACCCAAAAAAAAAAAAAAAAGAAAAAAAAAGGTGGAAACACATTTCTGATGAGGTGACAGGGTAGATAAGCCACATCGTGAAACTGTGGGTTCTACCTCCTGACTCCACCACAGCTCTGTGTGACATTCTGAGATATTGTCCTTCTTATGACACTGTTCATTATGTAGTGCCAAGAAGAAAACACTGCCAAGTAGACTAGGACGTGCCTTGCATTGCAAGACCATCTTAATTTCCAAAAGGTTAAAAAGTTTAAATGCTTCTTACAATCTTCTTTACTAATCACATATGAACACTTTAGTCCAATGAACTGGATCCTGCATTTTAGCATCCCATGCATTAACCAACCGTAAGCAGGATGAAGAAACATTCAGGGGGAGCAGAGAGAGAACCTCACCATCATATCACCTGCATTTCTGAAAGGCCAATGCTGCTGTTTGCTGCTGGATCAGCCTCAGAATAGCCGAGAAGCCTGCAGACCACTCCCAGCACAGCCCTCCCGGGGTGTCTCCACCATGGGGAGATATCACCTTACACACCCAGGTGTGGTGTGGAAATGCCCTTATCTGGACCAAATGCTCTTTCCCTGCCTCTCTGTGGGCAGTTTCCTTTTCCCTATCCTTAACTATTTTCAAAAATTCTAAGCAAGACAAGGCGAGAAGAAAGATACAGTGTCTCATGAATCAGCTCAGAACTAAAGGCAGTTGGTAAGCTTCTAGCTGTGATCTCACTGGACTTGAGGACCGCTGGGAAAGGGGCACGTACAGACTCAATAGATGAAGGCACTACCACAAGCTGGGGACTGCCAGGATTAGGACTCAGGTGAGCCAACTCCCTGCCACGCCTGACACAGCAGAGAAAGAATGACCAATGCTGTGTCTCTGGCTTCGGAATAAGCATGGGATGGGCAAATCAGGATGCCCCTTTGCACAGACCTGCTAGGAACACAGGACACTTACCTGTACAATCCTTTCAAACATGTGAGGTAAAGGGAGGTAGGAGATGCTCACATCATTATGGGTGAACTGGAAAACACTCTGTAGATTATGGAACAAGGAGACAACAGTAGTTTAATGACATTTTTCTCTTCTAATAGAGACTTAAAAACTACCCCTTCTCAGGACTGCCACATGTGATACAGTGGATAACTCTAAGAGGTACTTTAACATGTTCCCATTGACTTGTACCACCGAAGGTACATGTATGATGTCCCATCAGGCAAATTGTATCCCTGGTGGTAGGAGAGGTATACAGCCCAGCAGTGAGACATATGAATTATGGCCCAGCCACGAATGTGTTAAACTGTGTGGAGTGTAGAGATTTGCAATGATCCTTAAAGACTAAAGCTTGAAAATGTGTTGTCCTGTACACCAGTGTTGGACCACACTCGGGATTTTAATCCCTTTTTTCCCACTCTCTCACTCTCTGCCTCTTCTAACTTCAAGAATAAAAATATTATGACATATTCACATTTTAATGACAACTTCTTTTTCAATTGACCACTGACCTCAATACTTTTGAGAAAACCAGCAACATTTGAAGCAATATTTCCATGGGTTAACATAGCTCCTTTGGGGTGACCTGCAGGAAATAGGAGGTGGACAGAAAGACCCTTTATGCAACTAATAGATAGCCTTTGGTCTTGAGAGAAGCTAGATTCAATTGGTTCTGTTCCAGAGATCAAGAGTTTTTTCCTGTCACTATGTCCTCTTGTGGATGTATATGCCTCTGTTTAAGAATAATTAATGTCCCGAAAGAGGCTACTACTGAACGCACCATTGACCTTCTACTGCCACCAAGGGCACAGCCATAATCTCAGAAACACAGGTGAAGAGGAAAATTCAAGTAAACCCCTGTTGTGCTGTTCATATGTTTGAGACCTCAGATCTAAAAATATTACCTAGTGATATAACAAATTTTATGAGTCAGGTGTACTGGGATAAATGTAGTTCGTGGACCATTATGGGCCACATTAAAAATGATTAAGTATTCTACCAGATGGGTCAATGTGGGGTAGAGGCACAGCTATGGGTAGGGAACTATCACAGAGCTACCCTGATTGAATAAAATTGTCCCAGGGATGTCTAATCTAGAGAACGGTAGGCTGAGGGGGAAGCTGGCTAACATCATCTTTAAAACCCCTGAAATCCATAGCATGTAAACATCTCCTGTATGTTTGATGAAGTCTATTTACTTCTCTACTTGGGATTTCACACTCAAAAGCTTTAGGTTGCAAGGCCCTAAGGACAGGGCTAATGGTAGGATATTGATACAGACTGCCAGTAGCCAGGGACTAACACTATGTTTCTGGTTGACCAGTGGCTCTAGATGGGCCTCAGGGGCACTGACCTGTGGTCCCACTGGTGAAACAGATGATGCTCAGGTTTTCTGGGTTTGGAGGCTGGAGGGGGAAGCACAAGATCTTAGTGAACCATGAATTTTGAGCGTTGACTATGCCAAGAATAAAATTCAGGCAGAAGAACACTTACCACAGGTTTTCTGAAGTTCTCTTTGCCTAGATTCTACACGAGGAGAGAACCAAGGGAGAAAAGCATTTGTTGAAATGGACACACTTGAGACAAATGTGGCCCCCTCTTTCCCTTTCCACAAAGATATATGGGCATATAACCAAAATTCCAAACCAGATTTGATCCAAAATCCAATATCCAGGTACAATGCAAACCCCGGGGAAAAGGATAAAGTTTCTCCAGAATATTAACTTAAGGAGGGCAGATACCAGATATGGAAATTTCCCACCATACCCTTAAGGTTTGGTTATTGAAGACCACAACTAAATCTTCCTTTAATAATACGAATAGTTAACATATCAGAGCTTAAAACATATCTGTTTCCTGAGAAATTTATATATATTAACTCATTTAACTCTACCCAAAACTCTGTGAGGTAGAGATTATTATTACCCCATTTTCTGGATGGAGAAAGGGAGGTGTAGAATCATTTACCTAATGTCACCTAACTTAGGTGATTGGAGCTGGACTATAATTAGAAGTGGAGCTGGGATGTGAACATGGGCTCCAGGGGCCACATCCTAATGTATTCAAACATAGCTATTCGGAAGTCTATGCAGTTGGCCACAGTACTTTCCCTTGCTTTCTGTGAGTTTCTGAGTTGTGTTGAAGAAATCATTCTCAAAGCTTGTATGCCATATAGGGAGAACAGCAGCCTGGTGTTTTTGTGTAGATTTCCTGAAAGTTGCCCATGATGTTGGCCTAGCCTTCGTGCTGCAAACTGAGGTTCAGATCCGTACCTCAGCATCAAGGAGAGATAAGACCTCGACTCCACACTTCTCTCCTCTTTGCTTCAGGTCATCATCGAAAGGGTCCATGAGAATGACCAGCTTCAGGCTCGAGACAAGGCCCTTTTCCACATTCTCTATTAGGACTGATGCTTTTTGCGGTGTATCACAGATGACTGTGAAGATATCAGCTGAAAGCAGAAATACAGCCAGTGGTCACTCTCCTACTCTGTTAAGCACCTGATTACCTTTCAAGAAGAAAGAGATTCTTAAAAATTCCAAAGCTAGGGCTGGAGATATAGCTCAGTGGTTAGAGTCCTTGCCTTGCAAGCATAAGATCCTGAGTTTGATCCTAAGCACCAAAAAATAAAAATAAAAATAAAATAAAAATTCCAAAGCTAGCAGGTCCTTAATGAAGAATACATCTGCAAATGAGATGTATAGTATACAACCTGAAACATTCCCTTGATAATAAATGAGCTTAATTGAAACAGAAACATAATCATTTTATTGCATGCATGACATTCCTTATGCTTAAGAAAAATCTTTCAGAAAATGTATTTGGATCACTGAGGTGGGGGTCCTATCAACGTATTTTATTTTGAGAAGGAGAGTAGGGAGTTGAAGAGAGAAGAGGGGGGAAATGGAATTTTTAGTAGACAAACATTTTATGATTCTAAATGTTGGCGTTTTCTCTGATACATGTTTGTACAAATAGAAAGCTTCTGTGGTACCTACTATTTGAATGAAGCTACTCGATCCAGTAGTTCAGCAACAAAAAGAAGCATCTTTGATACATGAAAGAGCTGCCACTTGCCCATTGAACTTAGACTTGTTTCTCTGACAAAGGCAATTTTTTTTTCTACAGGCTCTCCGTGAGTATTGGTGCACATAGATTAACTGTACTGACTTTCATTTATAAAGGGTAAGAAATTAAATCTATGGTTCCGCCTTGATTTAGTCAATTAAACACTCTCTAGGTTTTTATCCAGTGTTTATAGTAATAAAGTAAACAGAATTGTCTCTAAACTATACCACTGTACTACGTCACCTTAAAGCATTTCATTGAACCTTTATCTAAGCATATCCTAGATACTCTAAGATATCTTAGATATATGCTTTTTTTATAATTTCTCTGTAAATTATATCCTAAGTACTACAGAACCCAAAAGACCGAAACACTTATTTACTGGACACAGCTATTTCAAATCTGAAAAAAAAAAAAGCAGAAACTTAAGAGAGAATTAAGAAAGAATCAAGTTGTAATGTAATAGCAAAGATTTACCCTTGTTGACAATATATATGATGGCTTCTGCTCCCAAGGTGTCATACATGGGGACAACTACCATAGAGTACGTGTAACAAGCCAACTCAGAGATGACCCACTGTGGGGAGAGAAGTTCAAGTAAGCCATGGATAATGACTTTGAGGAGCGTTTAGTTCATTCAGAAAAAAAAGTGTATTTGATACATTTTATGTAGAATTCATTTAAAAAATAACTACAGGGCAGGCCATAGGGACCTCACTGATACTGCTATAGAAGTTAATTAAATTAGAGAAAGACACAGAGATAATCGTAACTCAAAAGTAGACCAGAATATCAAGGTACGTGGCCAGTTCCATGAAAAACACCAGGGAGGGTGGGGGAGGCAGAGATCAAATCCAGGGGTGAGGTCAAGGCTATCTGCAATTGCTTTGGGGAAAATGAGAGAAATTAGACAGAGTTTTAGAGGACTGGTAAGATTTGGCTATGGAGATGGAAGTAGATAAGACATTCAAAGAAGGAAGGGAGTGAACACATATAGGAGACATGATATACTGTGTAAACACATTAGCAAGTGTGAATTGTAACAGGAAATAAAATTGGAAAGGCAGGTCAGAGTCTGCTAGCAGTGGGCCTTAAATGTCAGACTACGTACTATAGATTGAATCGCATCTCTTCCCTCCTGCCCGACAGTCATGTTGAAGTCCTAACTCCAGTATGACTGCATGTGAGACAAGACTTTAGTAGGTAACTGGAGTTAAATGAGGTCATAATATAAAGCCCCAATCTAATACGATGGGTGTTTTTGTTGAAGAGGAAGAGACCAGGGGTGTGTGTGCACAGATCAAAGGCCACGTGAGGACATAATGAGAAAGTGACCACCTGCAAGTCAAAGACCTAAGGAGAAACCAAAACCACTGACCTCCTAACCTGTGTGCTTTAGTACAGCATCCCTAGCAGACTAACACACTAGATTTGGTGTTAAATTACTAAACTAGAGTCAAGGTCACCTCTTCTCACTGAAGCCAGATATAGCAAAAATGGAATAGGCAGTCAGTGCTTGTTAGGATTCCTCTAAAAACCTCGCTAAAGCAACTGGCTCTAGTGAACACAAAAATCACGCAAAGCCTTTCCCTGAGAATACTGGGCCTAATGACTTACCTGGAATTCTATACCACCTGCTTCCAAACCACTGTCACAAGATGGTGATGGCCAGACTCAACAACAATGGATGCCCTGGTTTACTAGTTCAAGTACAATACGCAAGTTCTAATACTAACCAATCCTCTTCCACAGCACCTTTGGCAGTAACTTGGAATGTCCTTATCTGCCTCATATTACAGCCAGCTTGATTTAAAATGACCCATGGTACACTGGCAAGTAAAAGTCCAAACATCCAGACTAAAATCCTAGCCATTCAACCAGGAATTAGGGAAGCTCTGAATTATAGCTCTTTTGAGCAGAAGAATAAGCAGTATAAAATCTTTAAATAGGTTTAGATAGCCATAGTGTGCATCAGAGTGCTGCATTGGTGTGTGTGTGGCAGGGGAGATTTTCTTTAGTTATCTTCGATATGGTTACCTCTGGCCTATTCTGAGCAAAGATGCCAACAAATTGGTCTGGTGAGGGCTTATGTCCTTTACGCAAGAGAAAGGAACCCAGGTACTCTGCTCGATCAGACACCTGTTGCCGGGGTTGGGGGAAGAAGAAGAAAAAAGAAAAAGACCAAATTATGTCATGTACTACATACATTAGCGAAAGAATCTTTCTAAAACTGTGGGCCTGACTCACCTGTTTGTAGGACAGCCATCTGTAGGGTTGGTTTGGTTTTCTGTATCCCAAGCAGGGCCCATTGTCTAAAAACAACATTACAAGAAAATCAACTGTAATCTCTCCAGTTGCAAATCTTTTGGACCAGAGAAGATAAAACAGGGTTCAAAAGACACTAAGACACAAAGGACAAGTCCAGCAAAAATCTGAACTTCTCTTACGTGTTCAGGAAATTCGAGAGCAGTAAATACTCATTTCTCAAAGGCAGAGTCCTATAAACTACCCTTGAAACATTTAGGAAATGCAACAAAACAGGGGTGGTTCAGTATTAAGTCTGTGACTTGCCTCGTGACATGGGCCTCCAGAAAAAGTCATCACTGTGAACTAACCCATGTCACGTGACCAAATAAAAGCCCACAAAGAAACACAAAGAGTCTGTACTGAATGATCTTGGATTAAGTTTTCTTATAATAAAAGAAATGTATGGTCATAAAAATACAGAAAAAATCAAAATATGAATCATCATTCTTACCACACAAATATCATGATTAACACTATCTCCTTGCTTAAGTTCTTTGCATACTTTTACAGAGTTACGTTCATTCACATATTTAGAATGAATATGATAGTTTGCTATGTTGCTTCCTTCCCCAGTTTGATATAAATACTTCTATATTATTTCTTCTCTGTAGAGATTTCAATGGCTTTCTGATGAAGGGGTCTACTATAGTTGACTTTATCTCATTGTGGGTGTTTAGATTGTTTCCCTGTTTGACACTAGTAATGTTATGATAAGTATTTTTAAACTGATAAGTTCACATTTAGGACATTATCATGAACTGGGGATTTAGCTCCAGTGGTAGAGTGCTTGCCTAGCAAGTGCAAGGCCCCGAGTTTGATCCCCAACACCCCCCAAAAAAGTACATTTTCAGAAGATAGTCCTCCAGAATGAAATAAACAGTTTGAGAAGGAGAAGGGGACTTTAGTTGTACAGTACCAGTACCACACTGCTTAGCAGAGAAGTTGTGACTGTTTACTTTTCTCCCACCGGCAACTGACGAAGTTCTATCACATTCTCATGAATAGTACTAAATTGTGTCTTTTGAAAAATGTCTTCTGGTTTGATAGGTTTGAAAAATTATTACTTTTATCTAAGTTTCTTTAACAGCTAGTGAAGTGAAATGCTTTCTCATTCTGTTTTATTTGCTCTTCTGAATCATCTGTTTATGTTCTTTGCTCGCTTATATGACAGTGTCTTCTAAGATAAAGAATGACAAGAACACACACACACACATTTATCCTCAATAGTTTCCAATTTGGGTTCTACATCTGACAATAAGAAAATGTGTGTTCTGAACATCTAAACTACTCAGTCTTAGTTCAAATTAAAATAAATCTGGGAACCTCTCTTTCCTGGAATAAATAGCTGTGACAGCTCTTAAAGCTAAGCTCGGGAAGTAGTGTTAATAGGCTAAGAAACAATCCAGAGTGGCTGAGAAACCTCCACACTTAAGCCAGGAGAAGTCCGTGTTATAAATAGAAAAAGAGAAAGAAGGAAATTTTACATAAAGGATCCAGCCAAGTTGCTGAGAGGAATTCAGGTCTTGCCAAAAGGAAGCATTGAGGAGAGTTACTAGGAACTCAGGGACAGAAAAAGCCATTTTCTTGACTAAGTGATGGCGGAAAAAGGAAGGAAAACAGGAAAGAGACAGCCACGCTGATTACAGAGATATGAAATGTGAACGACGAGACTGTCCACAGGAAATATTACCACTTTTTTCCTGTTGAAACAGCTGCATGAAAGCCCCCTAAACGAAGTGTCAGCCTGTAATGTTTCCTGGAGGATGACAAGTCCCCATCCACCAGCTAGTCACAGTCACTGCTCCAGGGGCTTGAATCAGTCACTAATAGTAGCTGCTGTTTATTGAATGCCTATAGTGAGCCTCTTGTGTCTGCTCGATGATTACCACCCCCACTTGGTACTAAGAATCATGAAGGATTGGGCTAAATTCTTCAAGCTCACCAAGTAAGAGGAAGAGTTGAAGAACGTGGAAGAAATAGACTGCATCTTCTTATCGCTTCCCCACTAATGCAAGGCCTCTGGTTAGGGAACAAGTCAAATAATTGGCCCAAAGGGGAAACAACCCAGATCTCATTCAACTCTGTCCCTAGTCAGCTTCAGCCTCCAACAGCCTAGCCCAGTGATGGCAAACCTTTTAGAGCTTTCAACGATAACAGCCGGCTGCGGCACGTGTGCCATAGGTTTGCCATCACTGGCCTGGCCTTTGATTAATCTGTTCAACGCAGACCTGGCTCTGCTCAGAGCGCCAAAGAGCCTACCCACTTAGAACTTCCTGGTAGAGTAGCTGACTTAAGCTAACTAGAGTTTAAACTCTGGTAGGCACACTCTCCAAAGCTTTGTATTTTTAACACTTTTTGAGGATTATTAGCTCTCACCATCTGGGATTCTGATTCAGTGGAACTAAGGCAGAACCAGGGGACATATATTTTACAAAAAATATCTTGGTGATTCTTAAAATAGGTGAACTACTGGCTAGGAGTTAAAAGGATATACTGGGGCTAAAGTATTCAACCCCAGGTAGGGTCGGA
This sequence comes from Hystrix brachyura, assembly GCA_016801275.1. NCBI lineage: Eukaryota > Metazoa > Chordata > Mammalia > Rodentia > Hystricidae > Hystrix > Hystrix brachyura. The sequence continues at coordinate 2,161,186 of QZML01000037.1, forward strand.
AGTGTCATTTTTCTATAGAAATAGCCAAGCCATTTCTCATGTGTACTTGCATAAGAAACCATTTATTTATTTCTTTGTTTATTTTTGAGGAGGGGTCTCACTTTGTTGCCCAGGTTGGCCACCTACCTCAGCCTTCTGAATAGCTAGGATTACAGGTATGTACCACTGCACCCAGTTTAAGAAGCCATTTTAATCTTACTACCTTAATTTTAATTTGGTATTAAAAAACCCCTAAATGAAGTGTCTTAATTTAGTATTGAAAAAAATCCTAAAAAGCCACATTTCACACACTAAGTGACTTGTTTTTAGTTACCGTAACAACATATGCTCAATGAATAAAATTTCCAGGAAATTCTACTATTTTAGCCGTTTTCAATCTTAAGTAGCCAGCGAAGTAAAAAAATCAATTTTGGTTTGGTTTTTGTTTGGTTTTGCCTGGAAGTCTAAAAGAATGCTAATTTGGACAAGAAACACTAAACAGTGGGCCCTCGCAGGGCCGTGAATAGAAGTTTTCTTTACAATAAACTTTACATCATCTTGTCCTCAAGATGTTATATAACTGCTTTTATATAACATGTAAGAGCTGCCATAAAATAGAACAATCATCATACAGACAGACTTAGGTTTCAGTATCAGCTCTAACATTTTCTAGTTTTGTGACCTCGGAAATGTCCTTGAACCTTTGAATCTCCATTTTCTTATCTGAAAAGCTGAGGTTGACAGGGACTAACTCCTAGAGATTAAGGAAAGATTAAGTAGATAAAATATGTGCAGCACCTGTTGCACAGCTAGCACTTGATGGGAGTTGGCTACAAACATTGCCATGGTCATGGGCAACAGGGAGCAGGGAAAGGAGGGATATAAGGCCAGAAAATTATCCAAAGGAAAAAAGGTATAGAAAGACCTGAAAAGTGATTTTGAGAGGAAACTTGGGCACCTGGCATTGTGTTCAGTGATATAAGACAGGGACCTGTTTTAAATGAACTAATCCAAGCCAGTCTGGTGTTTATAAGAAAGCCCAAAGACAGCTGCCTTTTGCTATGCAAAGAGTGGTGGCAGGACCAGGAGTATGATACTGGAGTCAAGAATGAGGTAAGAAGTTAGGAGTCCCAGCTGACCATCCTGCCTCAGATTTTTCATGTGTAAATGCAGGGAGTACATTTATGAAAAGCATGTTCCTAAACCAGTATAGTAACAAGGTAATCAAAATACTCTCTGACATGTGATGGTCAGATTGACTTTTTAACAACAGCTGGGCAAGGAGATGTCTACTTGTCTTAAGTGAGGAATAGGTGAAGAGAACTAAAGAGGCACACAGCAGGAAAAGGAAGAAGTGGTTCCAAACTCATATCTCCCTACACTGTTTCCAGCGTCCAAACTGACACTGCGCGGTGTCGTTTCTATCTTCTACATTGTGATTCTACCTGGACCACGTGGAAACACTGGGGGTTTTAGAAGTGACAGGGCAGAGGAGAGGAGGACAGACCCCACCTCAGGCCGCATATAGGCCAGGACAGACCGCCATGCTTACCAGACACAGCAAGTCCCCTCTGGAAGATTTCATACACTGTCTTGGCATCTGGGAAGTAATAACGTATCAGGTCGCTCTTCTGCAAAACGGATTTCCGTGCTCCTCCCTAAGACACAAGACCAAGTTTAGGCCAAATCTGAATCTCTGCTCTTTCCAAACTTTTATGCATCGAACTGAAGAGAACATACTTGCCAATTTTTCAGGTCACAGGGATATATTCTCCTTACTAATCAATCAAATTTTAAAATTGTGGTATGTTCACATCATAGACATTTTGAAAAATATAAAAGTATAAAAAAAGACTTTTAAAAAGTGGACCTGTAATCCCACAATCCAGACCATCACAATTATGCTGTAGTAACCACACTGGCATGTATATGTATATACATACACAGAGGATGGGTTATATACACAACTTTACATCCTTTTAAAAAGCCGTATCAAGTTTAAACACGTACTAAATGTATACTATATATTCCACACACTGGGAAAACACTGAAAATGGGACTTTAGACAACATAGCTGCTCCTAAGCTCCTCATAAACTAGAATTTTTGGACTATGAATAGGTAAAAAGGGAAGGACATGCAAATAAGATAATGTACATGCTGTGCTAAAAAAATAGATGTACAATAGGGAGAGGAATGTGTGAAGAAGAAAGGTTACAGAGGAAAAAAAGATATTTTAATAAAGCCTTTAAGATAAATAAGCATTTATCAAAAACATGTCATTTGGATAAGGTAGAGGAGAGAAAAAAGAAAAATCACCCGGAATGAAAGAACAGTCTGAACAAAGTCACGAAGACAAGAATTGGCTCACAGAGTCTAGTGGGAAGCTAGAGAGATAGTGCTGGAGAAAGAGAAAGCAGCGAGGGACCCCTCTGAGCTAGAGAATCAGGCCCAAGGGAAGGGTCTTGTAGGTACAATAGGAGCTACAGTGTGGCCCAACTCTCATGAAAGTTTGTCTAGAGAAGAACAGCCATCAATTAGATAAGCATTAAAAATGTAAATTACTGAGCAAGATACAGATTATAAAAGTACAGAGTAACACGTGAGGCTGTAACAAGAGGTCTGATTTAACCTAGGACATTAGAGGAGATTTCCATGAATTAAGGCAAGATATCAAAAATAAATTCCCTGTCCAGTGAGGAAGAGAGGGTCTTGCAATTTGTTTATAGGCATCGGAGGAGGAAGATGGAAGAATCAAGATGATTTGATTTAGAATCTTAACTGTAAGCAACTGGATAAGAACAGACAGCTTTAACTGAGACAGAAAATGGGTGGGGAGGAGAGAGAGAAAGGCAGAGCCATGTGCTCTAGTGCACATCCACAGTGACAGCTACTCCAGAAGCTGAGGAAGGAGCTCAAGTTTGTTGCCATCCTGGGTAACTTAGTGGGACTCTTCTCCAAAATTAAAAGAAGTGAAGAAATATGCTGGGCTTGATTACTTGAGCATTACTGAGATCAGAATTAGAAAGTCAGGATTGGGTGCCATAGCCTTTAGATACGTTTTCAAGAGGTAGGAGTGGAGATCTTTTCTCAGCCTTGAGGATTAGAACAGGAATTGTCAGACTGCAACCAATGGGCTGAGTCTGGCCTGCCATTTGCTTTCATAAATAAAGTTTTATTGGAACACAATCATGCTCACTCATCTACATATTGTCTGGTACTTTCATTCTAAAACAGCAGCATTAAATAGTTGCAAGAGAGGTCATGTGGTCTATAAAACCATAACTACTTACTGCCTGGCTCTTTCAGATTGTGTTTGCCGATTCCTGCTTTAGCAGAATCTCAGAGGTACTAAGAAGGAAACTCCAGAATAAAGTAAGGGAAGAACTGAAGTGACAATTCATTGGAACAAGGAAAGCTCCTCACTGAAGGGTTATTATGAAAGGTGCAAGGAGGAGTTTCGAGAAAGAATTCTGAAGTCAGGTGAGAAGGAGGCTGGGGGTAGAGTCACTGAATTAAGAAAGTAGGTTACAAAGGACCCAGAGCATTTCAGAGACGGTAGTAATGATCAGAGGGCATCCTTGGGGAATTGAAATTCAGAAAAGGAAGTCAGTAAACGGATGACTCCTAAAGACCTCTAGTGAGAAACGGAAGGATTGGACAGACAGGGTGGCCTGAAGCAGCAGGACAGGAAGATGGTAAAAAACATGGAAATGTACTAGAAGAATTGGGGAACCAAGATGTAGAGAGTGGAGATGCCTGGAAGTAAGATGCCTGAATAGATGAAAGAAGATTGTACAAAAATAGATGGGGCTAGCCTGCAATGCGACAGGGATTATTTTTTCTCTGAAGAGGCTATCAGATGAAAATGGATGATGCTATTGATGGAGGATAAGGAAGAAAAGATGGAGAGAACATCACTGGGGCTTTCAGAGATACAGGAGGAAGAGAACATACCTGGAGCTTTCGAGAGACACAGAGGAAGTTATATCTCACTGACAGCCAGGGGAATGAGCCCATGTCAATTTCTGAGGAGGAGGGATAGTAACTCAAAGATAGAATTGAATTCGAGGAAATGCCTTCTTTGTTCTCTGAACTGGGTATTTCTATGAAAACGTTTTCTCACTCTCAAAATATGAGCTGGCAAAATTTTTCTCTAAACAGCTAGATAGTTTAGGCTAGAATATTTCAGGTTTTGCAGAACATACATAATCCTCTCCCCCACCTTTAAAAATTTATTCCTTTAAAAAACATGAAAACAATTCAAGGCTTGCAAGTTGCACCAAAAAAAAAAAAAAAAAAAAAAA
>QZML01000037.1:2181529-2198511 GCA_016801275.1 Hystrix brachyura
AGGAAAGCACAGGGCGACAGGAAAAGGTTGGAATAAGAGACCAGCAAAGAAAGGTTGTCCTTTCACGCTCACGGTGGGTTAATGAGGCCGCCCGCTCATGAGTTGTCACTCACAGCCTGGGAAGGCGGAAGTGGGGAATCTCAAGAGCTAAGTTACCTCCCCACCAGCGGAGGATCAAACCAGAAGGAAACTGAGGCAATGCAGGCTCGACATTCCCCTCCACACATGTAGAGGGGGGGATCAGGCCAGACTGTCCCAGTGAAACCTGTCCTCTGCTTTGAGAGTGACAGCTGCTCTAAGAGCATTTAACTACCTGGCAGAGTAACCACTGTTTATTTGAATTCCATAAGAGGCAGATGAAAACCTGAGCTGTCTAAAAACACATACAATAAAAATCATTACATAGCATTTTACAAAGTCACAATTTGTTTAGTATCAAAAGACCACTACGGAGCAATCTAACATTCCTTTTCAGTTGCAGTCCCAAGCTAATGAAGCCACCAAGATGAGTTGCAGTGGAAGCTAAAAATAAGTACCTTTCCTCTTTTTCTTGCCTTTCTGTAGCCCACCCTCAATGGGGGCCAGTCTAGAGTGTTGGTTCCAGCTAATCTGTGGCCAACAACTCTGGGACTGGTCACTCACTTACAGTATTCAGATGTCTTCTATTAAGTTGCCTGGTCATGTACCAAAATGTTACATCCGGAGGTAGACTGTGAGCTGCTGTCCTGCTAGAAAATATACTTCCCGGAGATCATAACCCAGCTACAGTAAAGAGCGAGTTTAAACTAAGAGAAGACAATTTGCTTAAAGGTGGTGAAAAGGGGGAAGAGAGAGAAGATAGAGAGCTACTCAACAAGTAGGGAGCATTCGAAAGCGAAATACTCCCTGAGTGGCCTTTAATAGGATACCCTCGTTAAGTCAAACACCAAGGACCTCTTACCTCAATCTGATAGGACAGACGTGGAGCCACTCCTGGGGTGAAGGCAGGAAGTGACCACTCTCCTTGGTGCTCAGGTTGATGCGGCCAACCTTTATCTACCTCTGTGCTTCAAACAAATCCCAGTCCAATAGTCTTACCCAAGGGAAGCCTCATCAAGGTAAATAGCCTCAAGGGCACCCCAAGCCTATTGCTGACAAGTGAATTATGAAAAAAGGAAGGTAAGGAGAGCCAGCACCACAATCACACTGTGTTTGATAAGAGGGTCTATAAAAAGATACACCGGACAGAGTGCCAGATCCCCATTGACACTGCCAGGATAAAGACCAGGTGATGCAAGAGCATGTGAAAGAGGCCTTTCCGCCTCACTTCTGTGCAGAATCTGGCTCGTGCTACCTGGCTGGAACAATGGTCAAGAGTTACCAGGCTCAAAGAACAAGCAGCCAGCTTTTTTGCCAATACCCTCATTTTCAGAGGCAAACTTCTAAGGCTGCCACTTCTCCAGATGGCAGAGCAGCAGCCCCACCGTTTACCAGCCACGTGGCCCTGAGGACAGTTACTTAAAGTCATTGAGCATCAGTTCTCCTTATTTGCATACAGAAGGGATAATGTATGTAGTAGCTGGTCAACTATCAGGTCCTCAGTAGACAGTCCTCAGTAAAGAGGGACTCTTTCCTTCCTCCATTAGCATCAGATGTTCTGTTACAAAAGAAGAGATGATCTTGCTTTTCATTCCACTTACATGCAAAAGTCTTTTAAAAAGCTCCTTGTCTCTATTTAAACAGAGCACTAGATTCACTTTGGCAGCACGTATAATAAAGTATTAAACAGAACACTGCTGGTTGGAGGAGGCATGGCCTTATCATGACCCAGGCCCTCTTCCTTTCCCAGCATCCTCCTAGAAACCGCTCACAACCCCAGCACTCTTAGAATAGAATGACTGGAGGAGACGGAGAGATCTATAACCAGCTCCAACAGAAGATTGATCCCATAGCCGGGTAACTGCAGTACTTGGATTCTCTGATCTTTCAAACTCCAAAAACTCATACATTGATTAAAACGCTAGGATTTGAGAACCTACAGAGTGTCTGACCCTGTGCAAGGGGGAAGAGCTAATTTCTGACTTCAGGATTGGAGGACACCAAGGGCAAAAACACAGCTCAACACATTTACAGACGAATGTGGTGATAACCGTGATGGCTAAGCTCACGGTTGCTGGGACAAGGCTACTTTGCAGGGTTCAGCCAGACTCAAGAGTCGCCTGTCTGGCTGCACCCAGTGAGGGTCAATGTATCTACTGGCTGAGCATGTAAGACAGACAGAATAGGAACTGCACTCCTAACTTCTAAAAAAAAAAAAAAAAAAAAAAAATCCTGATTTGGAACACATCTGCTTCGAGGTGGGAGAATATTGTTTTAGGTGTAATTCACATAACAAAGAACAACCATTTTAAAGTGAACAGTTCCAAGAATTTAGTACATTCGTAGTATTGTGCCACCACCACTTCTACCCAGTTCTAAAACATTTTCATTACCACCAAAGGAAACCCTGTGCCATTAAGCAGTCAGCCCCTAACACTACCGGCTCTCAATGCCTCTCAACTACCCACCTGCCTCCTGTGTCTATGGAGTTGAGACAGGAGGGTTTTCAAAAGACAAGTTTCTTCCTGTTCCTACTTGTTTGGCCTGTGTACTAAAATAGACTCAACAGAAATTGAGGCAGGGATCACCTTCAGAACTAAAAAAAAGAGTTAACTTTCAGATCCAACCTAACCCTGGATTGTTTAACGTCTGTATTGCTAAGCCCCACTTTTCTCATGCATGAAACAAAGTATCTACTTCATAGGAATGTTTTGAAGATCAAAAAGTAAAATCCCCATAAAACACTGAGCACAGTTCTGCCTTAAGGAAAGCGTCCAATGAATAATAGTTGTAATATTTGTGGCTCTAAAAAAATTTTCCATCTGAAACATAGATTATAAACATGTGAACTCAATACTTAGTGTCCAGGTCATCATACTTGAAAATCTTTTTGCAAATTAAATTTTCTAGGAAATCTCGAGGAAGGCTAACCCTATATGTGAGTGGATGAAGGACAGTTTTTCAGCATCACAATGACAGGAGTTTCAGTCCCAATTTGACAACTTGCTTGCTTTGTGACCTTGGGGATGTTGCTTTACCTCTCTGAGCCTACTTACTTTCTCAGTAAGTAGAATGACACAATCACCCATCTCAAACGATTGGCTTGATTAAATATGAGTACTACTATGTGCTGGTACTTCAGTGGCTTCATCATCCCTCTCTCCATTCACAGTTCTCTCCTTCTTTGACCTTCACAGATGTGTAGGATTTAGGGATGTAACGGTATACTCATATTGTTATAGCTGACTTTGTTCTAGAGAGTTATAATATAGCCTGGGAGAGAATATTCCTTTAGGTCAGAACCTAGCCAAATGCGAGGCTGAAATATTACCTTTGGTCTGGATGGTATATTTTTTTTAATGGCCTGTAAGTTTGTATAATTTTGGGCAAATGTTAATAAAAATCTGTTTTAAAAAACCAAAAACCAAAAAAAAACTTGAACTTGGATGTGTTTATCTGAGGTACGCCTCCTCTGAATTTTTCTAGCAACTCACCAGTGAACAACTCCTTACATACCACCTACTTTACTTATCCATATCACCTGCTTGTTCCTATAGACACTTACATTTGTGATTCTCGTTTTATAATTTTATTTCTTTTATTGTGCCAAGCACACAAGTGATGCCCTCGAATTTTTATACCATGCCTCTCCCAAGATGTATTCTATTTTCACCTCAAATACCTCTCACTTGGAGGGGGCCTCCACAGAGTGATTCCATGCTAGAAGGTGGAGGGAGAGGTCAAGCAGTAGTAATTGGACCATTTGTATTCTTTGAGCTAAATAGTTCATTTGTTTTATTATTTTTTAATACTTTGCCTCTGTTACAGTGAGGCAATCTGAGGTTGCCCAATCACCCACGAGTTGGAGCTTCAGATTCATTCCTACCTTTCTGACCCCACCACCAAAAAACGGTTGATACCCACAACGGAAAGTACAAAGCTTCAACCTCTGCCAGTGTGACCTGTGGCCCTACCCCTGAAAACAAACCAAACTTAGTCCAGAAACCTTCCACTTGTCTCATCCACTTCTTCACTCTCATCCATCAGCTCTTACCATATGAGAGAGTCAGAGTCGAATGAAAATTGAGGGTAAATCCCCAGCCCACCACAAGAGAGCTGGCCAGATATTCAGCCCCCCATTCCCACCCCAAGAGGTCTGGGCTTCAGCTAACCTCCCTAAGAGAGGCAGCAGAAGAACCCATTTATGCCCAGACGCCTCTTTCCCCTCCTCCCTCCTGACACAGGGGCTCCAAAATGGCATTTAGAGTCCAGGGGGAGAGAGAGCATGATGTACCAGGGGACACAGCAAGCTCTAGTCTCCCAAGTTGCTTTGCTGAAATTGGAGGACAGGATACCTCTCTCACACACTCACAAGACCCCTCACTGAACAGGATTCCCTAGAGGTTCCCTTACCCTGAGAAGGGGCCGAGTGCCTTGGCGTTTCCAGTGAAGGGGGCTTCCTGGCTCCACGTCCCTCTTTTCTCACCGCTGGCTCCTCCAGGGACAGGGTGTTTTCAGAGCGTCCATGCACGCAGGCAGCCTGTCTCAGAGCGTCCCCACTTTTGCCCTGCTCTGAGCTGTTCTGAGTCAGGCTATGGCCGGGCTTTCTAAAGTGCTCGGGGACTTCACTTCCTAGTTTTATTTTCACAACTGAAAGTGGAAGTGTTGTGACCCCTGAAAGAGAAGCTGCCCAAGCGCCCCTGGCTCCTTTTCAAAGCCTTTAACTCCAGCCCCTCAGGGCTGAAACAAAAGTGAGCTTGCCTCAGTACAATCCAACCTGACCTCTGACTAGCTGCAAACCAAGAAAAACCAAACCCAAACAGCACGAGGTACTTTGGACCACTAGTGTCACAGAAGCAGAGGCATCACCTTGCCTGCTAGATTCACAGGACAGGAAGGTCCAGCTAAAGGGACCTCTGCCCTCAGATTCATCTTGAGACTGTCATCCATTCTCTTCTCCAGGGAACGCCTCTCTCTAGTCCCCCAAACTGCCTGCCTCAGGCCCCAAAGCCAGCAAAATAAACAAACAAGTCCGGAATGACAGCAGCAGTGAGCCATTAAATTGACATGGTTCATTTTCTGCTGACATACCAGCTTGGCCTCTCCCACCTCCAAATTTATTAAGAATTTTAAGAATTCTCATTCATTCTCTCTCTCTCTCTCTCCCTCTCTTCCTTTCTCCCTCTCTCCCTCTCTGCAGGAATAACGCATGAGTTCTCCTGCCCCTTCACACCTCTCAATCACCCCACCCGCAAAATCACAGACATCCGGGAATTAAGCAGCACTTTCCCCAGCCTTGATCCTTCCAAGAAGGCCCACAAGAGTTCACTAGAGCTAGGTTAGTATTTGTTCTTTCTGTACAAAGGAGGTCTTTAAAGCCTCCAGCCAAAAAACTCAGGGCGAGCTGTGCCACAATCTTGGAGAATGTACAGGCTGAACCTCGGCCTCCTTGGAGGGCCCTTTGGTTGTGGGAGAAAGATGAAGCAGAGCCCACTGACATTCCATCTGCTGGGGCATGTCATGCGGCAGGAATCCTTTGCTTTGGTCAGTTTCAGGAGCTCAGCTCAGCAGAAGTCACTTCCTCCCTGAAAGGGCAGTGGCCACGCGGCAGAAGAGATGTCAAGCCTGGGTCATTCTAACTCTACAGGCTTTCTTTGGACTGACTGTCTTTGCCAAACAGAGGCAAGGACTTAAAGCAAGGAGGAGAAGAGCATTTTTTTTTTTTAATTACTCTTCTCTGAATTGAATCCTCAAGTTCAGAAAGGCCTGGGTCATTCTAAAGTCTCATCAGAGATAAATTCCTATCTTATCCTACATCCACAGGAGTGACACTCTGATTTCTAAGAATCAAAGGTTTTGACAGACACTCAAGAATTCTGCCTGTGAAGACAACACGCAAGAATTCTGTCTGTGAAGACAGACTGGTCAGGGCTCCAACAAGCCATACCATGTCTTGGCTGTGTAGTCCAGGATATGGTATTTGATAGCCCAGAGGCGAACTCTTCATCTGTAAAATGGGAATGATACTACCTACCTCACAGGAAGCAGCAAGCCAATAAGGGAACATGTATCATGTTCCTGGTATGGTCCCCAGCACTTAAATAGAATGTCTAACAAGGATTCCTTTCTTTTTCTCCCTTCCAAACAGGGATCTCTGCCATCAACAGTTGGTGAACTGACTGGGACAGAGTTTTCAGAATGGAAGCTTTAAAGATTTTAAGTCTGGTTTAGTGCATTTGGTAGGATTAACAATCTTTTCCAATTCTGTCTCTCGTTAGCACACAGGCAGCTCTAGAGTTGTGACAACATACAAGTTCGCCACTACTCAGTCAAATGTAATTTCACATTATAAAAGAGCTTTTTGCTGAGCGTAGATGCACATCTCACCTTCTCCATTACCACCTCCATCCGCATTATCTCATAGACGTGTAAAATATAGGGCGGTTGGGATTGTTAGCTTACCTCACAGGAACACTGACCAGGATCTGACCAGTATCCTGGGAGAAGGAAAGCTCCTTGCACAGCTGGCTGTATTGGCTCAGCACCACATTTAGTCACACCTGCCCTTTCCACAACTCCTGGAACTGGGCCACACCTTGAGCTACTGTATCCATTCCTGAGAGTGCTCGGTGAGCTCTTCTAGAAACTTGGAACCTGTTGCAATCAAGGTCTAAAGGTAGAAATCACTGTTCAAACACTCATAATAACCTCTGACAGACATGCAGAGTTTGGCAAAAGGTTAAAACAAGAGATTGTTGTGCAACAGATTTAAGAAAAAAAAAAAAAACAGACTTCAGCCCTCAGCTCTAACATTTAATAAGACAAACCTTTCATAAAGCCCAGACTTTAGGAGACAGGGAGGTCTTGGATGGGCTTTGCATCTACTTTTTCAGTGAAATCTTTAAGGTTGAGATAGGTCTAGAAAAGGGGAAGAAAAAAATACTCCTTGAGTTTAAGTTGAGAGAGAGAGAGAGAGAGAGAGAGAGAGGGAGAAAGGAAAGAGAGAGAGAGAGAGAAGAGAAGCCACTCTAACTGGCTCCAGCTATAACTTCAAGATTTGGATTCAGCAGAGGTCTGTATTTGGGGACAGCTTTCTAGGAGAGGCCACTGTCGCCTCCAGAATGAAACTCCCCAAGACAACCAAATAATCTATATCAGATTGAAGTCTAGCATGTAGAAGAGCGACAAGCCTATGTGTGTTTTGCTGAGGATGCAGAATAGTGGGTACAGTTTGTATCATCCTGGTTTGGTAAGGCACTTGAACATGCAAAGTAGCTGTGACTTTACAGCTCAGCCTGCCCTCCTCTCTCTTTCTATGGGGAAGTCACTTGTCATCACTCATGATTCCAATATCATTAAGACAGCAAGGCTTTTAAATGTTAAAATGCAAACACTGAACATGCTGGAAGATAAGATAGGTAAAACTTGGAGACAGGCATAGGCAAAGACTTTCTGAACAGAACCTCCACTGCACAAGAAATAACATCAAGAATCAACAGATTATACCAAATTAAATTTAAATTTAATTGTATCAAATTAAAAAGCTTCTGCATAGCAATGGACACAACTGAGTAAAGAAACAACCTATAGAAAGGGAAAAGAATTTCAGCAGCTACTCCTTGGACAAAGGACCAATATCTAGAGCATATGAAGAACTGAAAAAAAAAAAAAAGACTTCCCCAATAAAAGAACCGATAAAAAGGGGCAATCAAAATGACAATAAAAAGGGGCAATCAAAATGAATAGACACTTTCTCAAAGAAGAAATGCAAATGGTCAATAAATACATGAAAAAATATTCAACATCACTGGTCATTAGAGAAATGCAAATTAAAACAACATTGAGATTCCACCTTACTCCATAAAAAAATGGCTATCATCAAGAAATCAAGGAATAACAGATGCTGGAGAGGCTATGGGAAAAAGGAACACTTCTATATTGTTGGTGGGAAAGTAAACTAGTACAACCATTATGGAAATCAGTATGGAGAGTCCTTGAAACACTAAAACACTAAAACACTAAAAATAGGAATTCCCCTTGACCCAGCTACTCCTCTTCTAGGTATCTTCCCAAAAGAGTTAAAGACATTATATTACAGTAACACTGCACACTCGTGTTTATAGCAGCACAACTAAACAATAACTAAATCTTGAAAGCAGCCTATAGGCCCATTGACAGATAAATGGATAAGGAAAATGCAGTATATAGACATAATGAAGTTCTACTCAGCCATAAAATTATAAGGATACATTTGAATCCTTTGTAGGAAGATGGATGCACTTTAAGACCATAATGCTAGGTGAAATACATTACACATACAGAACTTAAATATCACATGGTTCCCTTTATATGAGAAACCCAAAATATAAATAAAGAGTAAAATAAAAGATAAATGATAGGAAACAGGGAGATAGAATTTATGGAGGTGGGAGTGCAGGGAGGAAGGGTAGGAGAGGGAAAGAGAAATAAAAATGATTAAGGTCTTATATAAATATGTAAAATATGTATATAAATATTATATATATTCCCCAAGATGAATGTTATTAATATGTATTGCAAACTAATTAAAAATTAAAAAGAAACTGCAAAATGATTTTTTTGGCAAAAGACAGCAAGGCATTAGTAAATCACGGGCAGAGGTGAAGATGCCCTGCAGACTGTGTACAACCTGTACTTTACAGATGAACCTTTCCAGGTAGAAGAAGTCACTTGACTCACACAACCAGTTAGATGGTAGTCAAGGCAATCTAACTGGTAGTCCAGAGGGCCACAGCTAGCTGCTGCCATTCCTTTGTCCCTCTATGGTGCTGCTCACGGATAAGCATACATTCAACCTCCAGCAAACCCTCAATGCTTGAGCACTTTTCATGTACCAGGCCTGGAGAAATTTGAGGAAATGCTGTATTAAATTTCTTCTTACTATATTTGATCAGATGGTAAGTGTCAAAGTCTGAAGCCAATACCACTTCCTGCGCAGAGTGGTGAGCGCATTACCGTAGAGGCCTTAGCCCAGGTTCTTAGGTTCACTGACTCTTGAAGATCACCTCCTGCTACAGAGTCCTAGTCCTTCCTTAGTATGGGAACAAAAGGAGCATCTAAAATGTGACTCAAGAGGGTACCATTCAGCAGGAACTGGGGATATGGATTAATGCCAAGTTGTGTTAAGCAGTGACCCACTGATCACCTTTTGATGCCACACTTGTCAAAGACAGAGCTGCCCCAGTGCAGTGGTTCCCAACTTCTGTAAGTGTCACAATCCCTGGGAGAGCTTGTTACAATTTAGTGTGCTGGGCCCATGCTAGACTTGGGGCCTGAGAATCTGCACTTCCAGCAATGCCAGGTGGTACGGGTACTGCTGTTCTGGTGGCCGAACTGAAAACACACTGAAAGCATCATTGCTTCACGCAGTCACCCTGCCTGCAACGGGTCCAGTGACTGAAATGTCCACAGGGAGAGTGTCTTGGCTATGTTGACCCTGCCATTGTGGGGGACAAAACAAGCACACTACGTGCTGTAGGACAGAGGTTTTATTCAAAACCAGCCGGCAGCCCAAGGCCCGGAGTAAAGCTCTGACACCAGTAGGAGGCGCTGCCACTTCCTGTCCCATTTCTCCTTTACATCACAACTAGATAACCTAAGTGGGTTTGAGTGTGGGTGAATGATAACATCATCTGACCTAAGAACTTCCATATTATTCCCAAGGGTATCTGAGCCTCCAAAGGTAAAGTAGCTGACTGTGTGATGCGCTGATTTGGGAGAGAGGTGAGTCTGGAGACCAGGTCTCCAGTGCCCTAGCAGGATGCACTATCTCTTAACCATCCATTATTTCCTATGGAATGTCTCTCAAAAAGTCATGTATTGGATAAGGTTTCTTTGCAACACTTTTTCTTCTTCCTTCCCATCCCACAGCCACATACATTTAGAAACCAATAATAGAAAATATTCTAGTTAGATTTGGGCATCTACATTCACTGAAAAGTATAAACCTTCATTTTTCAGGTCATTCACAGGTGAAGGGCCTGAGGTTTGACCAAGAGGCTCAATTCCGACCCATGCTCACACGTGGTGTTATTTGGTTAACATAAAGATCCCTTCCTTTGTCTTTCCCTTTTCTTAGGGACAAAGCAATCATATGTTCAGTATACAACAGTCCCAGGACACCAGAAGCTAACATTTCAGAGTTTTGTAACACAACCCGGAAACAGCCAAGATACCTCTTAGGACAGGGGCTGGCAGCGATTCGGAAGCAGAAAACAGGTTTCTCCCATGTTTTGAAAGCAGGGAAAGACAAACAATATGTGCAGGCCAACTTTACAGGGTCCCATTATGCATCTATGTAGCGCTTCTCAGTTTATAAAATTCCTCCAGACTTCCTCCTAGCCCACCTGCAAGGTGTTAATGCAGACAGTACCATCAAAATCCAAACCCTGGTGGCTGATGGCAGCCAGGCCCAAAGGTAAGTGTGTATTCGATCCTCACAGTCAACTGGATGGTAGCTAGAATTTGGACAGATGAAAAAGTACAAGCTCAGGTTATGTTGCCTTTTGGAGAACCTGTACCTTGCTAATAAGGTGATGGGAAGGCAAGCTCAATTTTTGAATGATTTCAGGCTATTTTGGAAAGCCAAGGGATTCGTAGCTTGTCTTTAAAATGCAGTCCTTCTTTAGGGAGTGGAGTTGGTGCAGAGCAGGTTGGAGGGGGCGATGCGTTTGTCAGGGCACCAAATGCTATTTAAAGATTCGAGAGGATATTTCCAGATTCTGGACAGTACTGTGCCTAACGAAGTCTTTGTAAAGGGAGATAAAATTTCTCCTTTTAATGAAACCTCCCTCCTTAAAATCTAGAAAATTCATCTTGAGCCTCTGGATCCCCTTCTTTAGACTATTTCATTGGATTCCGATTATGGAATAGCTGCGAAATGCTTACCATAAGCATCTTGGGTAAGGGCAAGGAAATGAGGTGTGATAAGGAAAAGCGAAAGCACAAGATGCCTTCAGGAGCGGGGGTGGGGAACCCCTCTTTAGGAAGGGTCTTAGGCTGTAGACCACTGGTTCAAGTCAGGTAGTGTGGTCCAAGAGGAAAGAGAGTCGGGGCGCTAGAACTGTAGGCTGAATCTATTCATTTCAGCTTAGCAATGATGAATCAGGAAGAAAGGAAGTGAGACATCCCTCCCTTGTGTTAGCTAAATAGCAAGACGGAGGTTGTGATGGTGTTAAGTGGGCAAAAGTACACTGTGATGGACTGACCTTTAGCGTCCCACATGGCAGAGCTGACGCTGAAGTTTGTCCCTCCACTGAGATATGGAAAGGAAGGGACCAAGTTCTTAACCTCTTTCTCAGTAAAGAAGGGCGCCATCACTGGCCATCAGAATTTCATACCCATCCTCTCCCTGGTTATCTGATATTTCAAAACGCTAATGACACTCAAAGTACAGCTTCCAGGGCAGCAGTCAAAGGTTCTCATCCCAGATCCTCTTTGTAGGCTGTCTAGATTGTCACAAGGGTGGACCTAATGGCGCACTTACCATATGACAGCAGCAGCTTTGTCGGTAAGATTTAGTTTAGCCTCACAGCAGCCCTGTGCAGAGATTATTACTTCTCTCGAGAACAAGAGGCCGAGGAACTTGCCCAAGATACATAGTTAAGAGTTGACAGAATCTCAGGCCCTGACTTTGAGCTAAGGGAGTTTGGGGTCTAAAACCAAGCACATATCTATCATTAAACTCCATCCACTCCGTGACTTCCCTCCAAACCTTATGCATTTATATACACATTTGTCTTGGGGATTTTCATGGGTCTCTTGGAAAACAAAGCAAGAACGCTTGCTCTAAGGAAGGAGGATCCAATCTCAGTCACGTAAACCTGATGCTGAAAGTGGGAAAGTAGCAACCTCTCCCCTCCTCTGAAGGACCTCCTGTCAGCCTTGACATTCTTCCTGTCACTGAGGTCATTTCCTGCACAAAACCTTGATTTATTGACCGGAGGGGCAACGCACCACATGTACTAGCTGAAAAGCCTTTCCCCACCTTCAGCTCTTTCTCCCTAGTACTCTGTTATGCCCTGAGTGCCCACAGCTCCATTCCAGGTCCTGCTGTGAACTCTGCACCAGCGGGGCTTCATAGAGCACAAGAGGGGAGCTGACTGCACAGCTCTGCATCTGTAGGTGCTCATTTCTTTCGATTTCACTCACTGACAGCAACAGCCTGGGCACACATGTTCTTGAGGCCACTCGTTCATTCTTTGTAGGAAGGAAGTGTTACCCAAGCACATGCACTTGACTGACAAAAATGGTGTTTACACAGATTGCAATAAAAAGCTTACTCCAACCCCAGGTACCTACTTCCACCTCCCCAAATAAAACGCATGAAGCAAATTGCCTTGTGACCTTGCACTTAACCTTCCAAATTGATGAGCCACAGCACACTGGTGGGTCCAGAGATACTGACCGCCTCACCCTCACAGGGACTGGGGGCAGCATGGGCAGCCTCGCTTATGGGTTCTATTGAACCATATAAATATTATAATTCTCAGTGTCATGGAGTGAACAAGATTGGGACACAAAGACATAGCTAACTTGCTCCTTTATCAGCAGGAGCTTCTGAAAGGCATTAAGAATTAGATGGAGACACAACAATCCCACTTCTGGGTACCAATCCAAAGGAAATGAAATCAGTATGTTGAGGAAACATCTGCATTTCTATACATGTTGTGATGTTACTTACAATATCCAAGTACAGAGTCAACCTAAGTGTCTATATATAAAGTGTGTATATATGTCCATATAAACATAATGGAATACAACTATTAAGACATAAATAGCCTTAAAGAATATAAGTACAAAATCCTGTCATTGCAACAACATAGATGAAACTGGAGGACACGGTTAAGTGAAATAAGCCAGGCACAGAAAGACAAATACAACATATGCTCATTCATATGTGGAATCTAAAAGAGTTGATCAATCTCATGAGAGTAGAGAGCAGAACGCTGGGATATGAGGGGCTTGGAAGATGGGAGATGTTGGGCAAAGCATCTATAATTACAGTTAAACAGGAAGAATAAGTTCAAGAAATCAGTTGTGCAGCATGGTGACCATAGTTGTTGATCATATATTGTATTCTTGAAAAATATGGAGCATAAATATTAAGTGTTCCCACCACAAAATTGATCACTATGTGAGGAAATGCGTGTGTTAATTAGCTAGATTTAACTGTTCCACAATATATAGATAATTCAAAGCATTGTGCCGTAAAGAACAAATGCATACAATGTTATCTGTGTAGCTTTAGAAATCAGAAGCCAAGTACAAAGCCCCTGAGAGAGGCGTTAAATTCCAAGACTTTTAACAATCCCGTAGGAGACATTGCTGTACTCAGCAAGTTGAGAAAGCACTCAGAGAGAAGATTTAGACTTGCGCAGTCCTGTACTATAACCACTAGCTACATGTGGCTCCTGAGCCATTGAAAGGAGCTAAGTTTGAATTGGGATGCATTTAAGAACAAAATATACACCAAATTTTGGAAACTTAGCATAAATAAAATAACTTAAAAATCTCAATTTAAAAAATGTTGATTACATATTAAAATGATAATATTTAGGAGTGATAATATTTAGGATATTAGGTAAATAATGTCATTGCTTTTGCTCTTTTAAGTATATCTTCTAGAAAGTTTTAAATAACATATGTGTCTGTATCAGTTGGGGCGAACTGATGGCATGCAGGCCACAGCGGGCTGTTTGAATCACTGAAAGCTCTAAAAGGTTTGCCATCACTGGTCCATATGATTTAGAAGCCAAAAGTTCTTTGATTTAATGCCTGGAGAATATAAACACAAGGTAGTGTCATCAGGTGGAGAAACAAACATATTTTAACTGTTACAGGCACATGTTTTCTTTTTTCTTTCCAGGGACTGGCCAGAGCTTCACTGTTCTAGTGATTGTTTGTCAGCTATATACGCGGGTGCATGTATACATTAAAAATTATTAATCCAGGCATCTTCAGAAACCTGTGGCAGCGATGTCTTTTACCCATTCCTCTGGAATCTACAGCAACAGTCATTTATTCCTTTGGGTGAACACAGCACCCGTCCAACGAAGTTTGCATTCTTCTTGATGGCAATGGCAGCCCCTTGCAACACCATGCTATGTGTTCTATGTCGATTACTCCATTTAATCCTCACACAGATTGCTGGAGAAATAGCAAATCGGGAGACCGAGGTCAGACAATATATAACTTGTCCAAGCAAGCTTAAATCTCTTTGCCAAAGCGATACTGACAAATATTCAGCAGTGCTGCCTCCTCCTACAGGAAAGTAGTGTCGAGAAGCCTTCGATTCTGGGGCAGAAGTAGGAACATCGGTACTTGGAGTGGCTGCCAACACCTTCTTCCTCCCCAAGCCTTTAAGTATGTCGTCCTCTGCTTTGCAGCCTTGGTTCCCGGGCTATCACAGCCTGGGGATAGCCACCCTGAGTGCCTGGCCGACAAACTAGCTGGGAGCCTTTAACTCAAGCAGAGGAAATTCCAGGAAGTGGGAAGGCTCTGGTATTTCCAGACAGGACGCTGAAGTGGGTGGAGGAGTCAGAAGGGACATCCTGCCTGGTGCTAGATGGCTGCACACCAGAGAGAAGGGCCAGACGCCAAGCCTGCTGACACACAGGTCACACAGGATGGAGAAACATGCTCATGGTTCAAAAATATGCCATCAGCAGAGAAAGACGTATAAAGTAAGATACCTTCTATTCACTCGATGTATGGGACAACAAAGGATTCTTGGAAAACCTAAAATTGTATGTAAGTAAGATACCCTCTATTCACTCGATGTATGGTACAACAAAAGATTCTTGGAAAACCTAAAATTGTATGGGAAGTGGCTTGGAATTAATAACATCATTGTTAATCAGTGAGTCTCACTGAGTACTGATCACTGGAGCAGGGAGCTTCCCCTCTTCCCCGCTACTTTCTGAGAGATTTTGCTCCTCATGCTAGGATTTTATGGCCAAGGAGTAGAACAGTAATCTGGGGGACAGGAGTGACTAAGAAATAAATATTCAGAAACTTGGCATTCGGTCAAGGCCAATCTGCTAAATTTCAGATTATACTGGTGGAGAAGACTTGATTATTGACAGTATTGACTAGAAGCCACAGCTTTCCCAAAGCACCCGACCAGGTATCAGAGACGCATTCCTCGTGGAAACAGGTCTGAGCAGCGCAGGGTAAACATCCGGTTGCCGAAGCGCACAGGAAGCAGCTAGAGCCCCCAGGAGGGAGTTCTCTTCCTCTTGTATTATCCCTTTTAGGAACAAGACCCGACTGTTCTTATCTGTCAGCTGGGTCAGTGTCTTGGCCTCAGCCTTCTAGAAGTAGTGTGTGCATGCAAGGTTATCTAAAGGAGTGGCTTGGAATCCTGAGGAATTTGCTTTGCTACAGACCTAGGACACGAGACGTCCAAGTCAAGGTTAACTCCACTTCTTCCAGTTCCTCAAACCTTGGCTGAATAGAAGCCTCATCTTCAGAGATGCCATAACAACTATTTGCAAGAGTTCAGGATACAACATGGAAGCTTTGGGTCACATTTCGACAGGTGATTGACACTTTTACTTGCTCTTATTTTGGGGATGGTTAACAGAAGGCATACTATACAGTACCTTCAAGAATGTTCCCAGTAAGAACCTGTAAGCCAGATATGAAAGGAAACTGGCTGCCATCATCCAGCAGGACACCCAGTGATGTTCAGGAATCCACCAGAACCCTGGGATCTTAGGGCAAGAAGCTGGTAAGGTCTGAGATCCTCTGCCCTTTCCCCACTTCACAGATAGGGAAATGGAGGCTCGTACAGTCTGCCCGACTTGGGGAAGCCTGGAGTTGATGCCTTTTCCCAGAACACACCAGGAGATGTAAGTATGTGCCTCTTGCCTTTACCTCTCCTGCAGACTTTTGCAGACTCATCTGGTTGTATCTTGTGTCATTCCAAGGAGGTGAAAACCCTTTTCCTGCCTCTCGTCTTCTTAGAGAAGTTACAGCTGATGCATTCCATGCTGGCATTTTCCCCCTAGGCTTAATTAGGTCACTGAGTTACAGATTGAAGCAAAGCAAAGGATAAACAGGAGTCCAGCTAGAAGATGCGGGAGCTTTTATTAAAGCCCCACCATCCTGCTTACAGCTAATTTTAACTAAATCTCCAATGTTGAAGAGCTGGCTATATCTGGCTTCTGGCCCAGGCTGATCAGCATTGAGGAGACCATAAATTGAGTGAACTCTCCTATAAGAGTCTCTGCAGGCAGTAAAGAGGAATAAAGTAGTTAGGAATCAATGATCTGTCCTACTGATGTAGGAAGCCAGGCTCTGAACCTCTGCCGGCCAAGCTCAGACAACTTTTGTTCAAGGTCATCATCTGATGAAGGAATGTAGCGCTGTAGTACTGGCATTGCAGGCTGAAGAACTTCCTAGAAGGGAGGCAGACTGGAGAAGGGAAGGACAGCAAGCCCTCTTCAGTAGCTATAGTCCTCTGTGACTCTCTCTAGCCTAGTTTTAACCTCAGGCCTTTTCAATCTACCAGATAGAGCAAATTGCACAAAAACAGTTTTCCAGCTGAGAATGGTCATTACCTGGACCGATGCATCCCGTTTCTGACTCCCCATGAGGGCAAAGGGGAAATGGCTGAGCTCAGCAGAGGATAATTAGGGCCCACTGTGGCAAGCCAGGTGTCTAGAAGTGCAAGAGCCCAGGTCGGCGTGGGCTGCTTGTGACCTGGCTTAGTTAACTAACTAATAAGCTGAGTTAACTAACTCCCTGTGATTTTTATTCTGCAAGTCTCTAGGGTTTATTTTTTAATTAAAAGATCACTTTCTTCCTTCCTGCAAATGTTAAGGCAAAAAAAAAAAAAAAAAAAAAAAAAAAAAAAAAAA
>QZML01000037.1:2198789-2210672 GCA_016801275.1 Hystrix brachyura
CCTGAAAATGTAAAGGAAAAAAAAAAAAAAAAGAAAAGAAAAAAGAAAAAGAAAATTTAAAACAAGGGAAAACACCAGGTACAATTTCCATTCCCTAAAATATCATTTGTGGGGTGGAGGATTTAACTTAGTGGTAGAGTTCTTGTCTAGCAAAGTGGGGCTCTGGGTTCAGTCTTCTAGCCAAGATTTTTTAAAACATCGTTTTTAATGATTGTGGAATTAAATCATGTAGATTCACTACATGTTATTTATCCAGGCCCCTAAAAAATTTTGTCTAGTTTTTGACCATTAGAAATGAAACTCAAGTTAAATCTGATGTGATCTTATTTGTCTAGGATAGGCCCTCAAAATTGGAATTTCTGGGTCAAAGACGCATTTATTCTTAAGGTTTGTGGATGTATATTGAAAAGTTGCTATAGTTAACCCTCTTACTAGCAGTGTAGACCTGTTTCTTAAACACTCACTAGCACCAAACATCATTGTTATTACCTTCTGTTTTTGGCCATGCTCATTTGTAAGCACTTTAGAATACAAAATATTTATGATTAGTATAAATTGGTATGCTTACAGGCCCAACATAGTGCTGGATCTGCAGCTCCAAAGAAAGACAAGCAGTTACCTGGCCTCAAAGACTCTCAGGAGAGAGGAAATCTGAATACACAAAGAATCAAAGATTACCCAGAGCGGAATACAAAATTTTGAAGTTTGTACATGAAAGTGTAAGAGGAGACATAGAGTATAAAATAATCTACTTACCGGCATTATAGTTTTGAGATCATGGTTTGTGTAATGACACAGCCATTATCAACTCTTCTTTACTGAGGTTAAATCTGATCGGATTCCTACGAATACTGTATGATGTGGTATGCTAGTAATGTAATCTCACAGTATCTTTGCAATATTCTGAGAAGGATATTATTATGCATATTGTGAAACTGAGGAAACTGAGACAGAGAATTAGCTGATTTGTCCAAAACTATGTAGTATAATCTGATAAACATCTGAGCCAAAAAGATCCACTGAATTCTGTGATTAGAGCAAGGAATCTTTGGAATCTTTAGACTCAGGATATCTGAGGGGCTCATCACTGAAGGAAAATAAGTAGATAGTGGCTATTGGCTATTCTTTTCCTCTCATTTCAGACTGTAAGGGTTTCTCAAACTTAGTGTATTTAGGGATATATGAAGACAGATTCAATGCAGATTGTCATAGCAATTTTAAAATATTTTAGTTCAGAAGGGCGGAATGAGGCCTTGGAACTATATTTCTAACCACCAAGGGAGACTGGGATAGGTCACACCTTGAGAGTCACAGAAGTTATACTGTGCTAAAATGCCTAATCCTGAGATGAATGTGAGATGCCAGCCCCTTTTCTGCCAGACAGACCCATGAGAGAAGGCAGTTCGGCCTCGTAGACTGTACCTGGCTCATGGCTGGGCCCTGGGGATAATATTGGCCCCCAAGAGTACCACCATCCTTGTGATCCATCAGAAAATGAATAGCTTCCCCTGATCCATGTAGATGGAGGTTACTATTCATCCATGGTGTGCTAAACCCGGGCGAGGGAAATAGACCATGCCTGGTTATGAGTCAATCTTGTCAGAGTCATTAGCACACTCATTCTAGAAAAAGTTTCTATAAAATAGATTCAATAAACGATAATAGCTGTCATTAATTATCTTCATCTCTATTAACTATCATCATCATTATCATCATCACCACTGCCATTATGAAATCTAGTATTGATGGAATGACTCTTTGACCAGACATTTTACCAATGACTAGACTTGTATCATCGCTTTTAAACCTTACCATATCACGTTAGCAAAGACTTCATTACAGTTTATCATCACTTTACAGAGGGGAAGTAGTATGCCCTAAATCACACAAGTAACACTTGGTGCAGTCAGAATTGTAGCACAGGCCATCTGACAACATTTGAGTGCATCTCATGACTGTCACTTTACAGAAGGAGTGTGGGCTTGTAGTGACTGGCCCAGGAACAGGAAAGCTGTCAGTGGAGTCACTGGATCAATAACTAGATCGTGTTAGGACAAACTCGGGAAGAGAGACTTTCAGTTAATTAGTGGCACTGGATAGAAAGCAAGTTGTGGTCCTCAGGGAACTGCACGTTACTCTATAAGTTCCTGCCTCTCAGTCTGCAGTAACCTGTGTTAGATGCCATTCATGGCTCCCAGAATAGGCCCTAAGGCCCCTCTAGGATCAGGGCTCTGCTGGGGGACTGACTGCCATGTAGGCCATACAACACTAGTGCTGATGCTGTTTGCCACTATGCTGGTGACTTGGCTTGAAGCTGCTAAACTCACCGTGGGCTTCCATGCCCCCTGGAACATCTCCCACCCATTCAGTGTGCAGAGGCTGGGGGCAGGCCTCCAGATCGCCATGGACAAGGTCAACGCAAAGCCAGCAGGGCTTGGAAACTTCAGCTGGGAGTTCACTTACACCAACTCGACCTGTAGCACCAAGGAGTCTCTTGCTGTTTTCATCAGCCAGGTCCAGAAAGAACAGATTTCTGCCCTGTTTGGACCAGCATGCCCAGAAGCAGCAGAGGTAGAGTACCCAGCCTTCTGAAAAATGGTGGCTGAGTTTCCATTGGAAGAGGTGGTCTTAAAGTTGATAGCACAGATTTGAATAATCTCTTGACAAAGATCACATTGTTGTAATAGCTGTGTAAGGCTTAGGTACCATTTTTTAGATGCAATTATACCATGTAATTAGAACAGTTAAACAGTCTCTTTTTAGAAAGCCTTTCAAATAATTGTTAGTTCATATCCCCTCTTCTCCCTCCCCTTGCTGACTGTTTGAACTTGGTGCTTCTGTGTAGAGACTGATATTATTCACTCTTTTGTTGTCAGCTACATGGCTCAGGAATATTACAAGGAAAACAAATGAGTGGTTTTAAACATAAAACTATCAGTTGTTCGAGAGGTTTTCCTTTGGCATGTGTAATAAATTATTCAGTGATGGTGAAAATAAATGAGAAAAGATAAAGTATGACAGATTGCTTTAAGCTAGAGCCAGAGGATAGGGAAATGAATGCTTCGTATTTGTCTGGTTAATGAGATTAACTTTGTTTATGTCCTTAGGTATCACGTTTTTTGAGAGATGTTGATGCAAAGGGCGAATAGGTAGGAACTTCATAGCTTCATAGGTCTCACCCCCCTAATGCTGAAGACTGTCATTAGTTGGTGCTGTAAAATTAAGTCCACATTTGAATTTGAATCTGAATATGAATCTTGATCTATTTTAGAATTTCCCATTTGACACATTCCTGGCTGTCTAAAGCCTATCTCTTCTTCAAAGTCAATCTCGCGTGTCATAGCACCACACTCTCCATATCCCTAATTCCTCAATTAAAAGTAATTTGTTAGTTCCCTAAACTCCTGTATTCTACAGGTTATGTTTAATTCTAGAGCTATTTTTATATATCTTAGTTCCTGTAGGCCATAAGCTTCTTTAAGGACAAGGTTTCCAAAGTTGCTTGTAAAGTGTAGGGGCTATGAGTGTGGGCTGTGGAATGATATTGCTTGAGTTCCAACACTGCTCTACTTTTCTTTAGCAGTGTAACTTACATCTTTGTGCCTGCAAGCTTTCATTTTTAAAATGAGACTAATGATAATACCTACCTCATAGAAATATTTTAAAAGTTGAAACATACAAGCTCTTAGTAGAGTGCTTAGCACATAGTAAATGCTCAATAAAATTTTGCCTTTGTTATGCTTGTCTTCTGAAGTCTTGCTTCTGCAAATTGGATCCAAGACATTATCATCAACATTCCATAAGAGAAGGTCCGGTGTGATCTTAGATTCACTGAGTCTCAGTTTATGCAGATGCTTTACACTGAAGTTTGAGTGCAGCATAAATTACGTTATGGAAAGACATTCTTTTCATTGCTTTCAAGGTTATTGGTTTGCTGGCCTCTGAGTGGAACATCCCCGTGTTTGATTTTGTTGGACAAATGGAAATACTGGAAAACCATTTTTTGTATGATACCTGTGTGACACTTGTGCCACCCAAGCAGCAAATTGGTGATGTGCTCCAGAAAATTTTCCAGTTCCTGGGCTGGAAACACGTTGGGATGTTTGGAAGCTACTCTGGGGCTTCCTCCTGGGATGACTTGGATAAGGGGTGGAGGGTGGTAGAGGAGGAACTCCAGTCCCACTTCACTCTTTCTGCCAGCCGTGACTCAGCCCTCCTCCAGGAAGGTCTCAGAAATGTGTCATCACTGGCCAGGGGTGTTACGGCTCACCTTTGGAGAGAGAAATAGGACAAGCAGATTGTTTGAGTAGGAAAGAGTTCTCCACGGCTCACCTTTGGAGAGAGAAATAGGACAAGCAGATTGTTTGAAAAAAACATGGAACTCCTTGTTTTTCTAAGAGTACAAAAATCTGATAGACCCAGGGTATAAAATTAACGATACATAACAGCAATTTCCTACTTTGCTTGATATCACCAGGAATTTTTTTTTTTTTTTTTTTTTTTTTTTTTTGTCTAAAGTGAAATCTCAGATGCTATAGTGGCATAATGCAGAGAGTAGTTCTAGAACCACATTCTGGGGGCAGGTCCTGGTATTTGGTAGCCGTTCAGAGCGTGGGCTCTGGGATAGACCCACTTGGGTTTGATTCCGACCTCTGACACCTGACAGCTGTGTGTTCCTGGCCAAAAACTTTAACCTCTCTGTGCCTGAGACACTTTATCTGTAAAGTGGAGACAATCGTCCTAGCTCTTTCCTACAAAGGTGAGGGTTAAGTAAGGTCATGCATGGAAAGCATTTATCCCGTATGGACAAGCAATTGGTGTACAGGTGGTAGCGATTGTTTTGGTGGTGTTGCTGTTTAGAAGCCTGTTTCTTAGTCACTGACTCTGTTCTTCAAATAAACTAAGCTCTTTATGGCCCCGGGACTCTGGGACTTGCTGATTCCTTATCGTAGAGTGCCATCCACAGCTACACCCCACCCAGCACTCCCCTTGCTCTTCGGATGTGCTTTCTCTAGTTCATGTGGAGTTGTTCCCCTCCCTTTTAGAACACAGCATCCTCTCCTCCCTCACTACCAGGAGGGCCTTAAACGAGCACTTTAGTTTTTCTGCTTGTGCACTGCTTGTCTGTCCGTGACTCCCCAGGTAAGGGCCCTTCTGCTTTGCTCCTGCTGTACCCTAGTGCAGTGCCTAACACACGCTTGGAGCTCCAATAGATAGATTTACCTAATCTAAAAAGTAAATCATGACTTTAACTGTGTGTTCTCAAAGTGATTGCATAAAAGAGCAATAACTTGGCTACTTCTCTGGGTCCTTTCCCAGCTTAGAAAGCTGGAATGCTTTGATTTGAGATACTCTATGACCTCCTTCTAACTGATGTATAGACGATGAATCACAAACCCGGTCTATTTTTTTGTCTTTTAAAATTTATTTTTATTTATGCACGTTTGCGGTACATGATGTTTACATTCTTTGTATGGAGTTGGTACAAGTACACAGCACATTTTAATTCCTGTCTTCATCCCCTATCCCTCCCCTCCATCCTTTTCCCTCTATCTCTTGATCCTCTTCCCATTTGAGAAAGATCTATCCTCCTATCATTCTGTTTTTTTGGACTTGTGGATTGTGGTAGGGGGCAGGGGCTGCCACAAAGACTTTAATTTCTATAGGGCAAAAGTGGCTGGTTTGTATATAGTAGGCTTCGTTTAAGAAATAAACACTCCAGGAACCATTTAGATATTTCTATTTCTTGAAACATGCTCAGAAAGAAAAGAAAGAAAATGTTTGTGTCTGTTTGGAGTGGCTTTAGGCTAGACTTTAAAAAGGGAGTGTGTGTACATTCTCACATGAAAGTGAGTATGACTGACTCTTTTCCTCTCTTATAGTTATCATCTTAATCTGCAGTTCAGAGGATGCAAAGATCATTCTGCTTGCTGCAGAGAACCTGGGGCTCAACACTGGAGAAGTCGTCTTCATCATTTTGCAGCAGCTGAAGGTGGGTGCTGACTACCACTCAGTGGCCCAGGTAAAGAGAGGTGGCAAGTGTAGAGTACTTGTCACGCACGATAGACTAGTTCACCAAATATGCATTACAAACATAGGAAGTAGCCATTCTTGAGTCTTCATCTTAAAATCAGGAAACTAGGACTGAACTGAAGGAATGTACCCAGAGTTCCTTTGCACTGTTAGTGGGAGGCTAGGCTGGGCCTCCAATGAGGTCACAGACTCTGGAGACTGGGCTCCACACTCTAAGTCAGCAGACGCCAGCTGAAGGAAAACTGTCATTTCTAAAGGCGAGTGATGCCTTCCCATAGAACTATCAAACCCAAGTGGCTCTCACTTATTTTTCTTCCCAGCCACCTCCCTGTGTCCCTACTAAGTAAAGTCCCAACAAAGCCATGGAGAGAACAACATGCTGGTGCAAGGAGGCAATGTATTAGTCACTTTCCTGTTGCTGGGACAAAATACCCAATATTCACAATTTGAAGGTGGAGAGGTTTATTTTAGGTCACAGTTTCAAAGGGTTCAGTCCATGGTTGGCTGATTCCAAGGCAAAAACAACATGGCAGAAAGGCATGGTAAATAAAAACTGCTCATCCCATGGCAGTCAGGAGAGAGAGAGAGAGAGAGAGAGGGAGAGAGAGAGAGAGAGAGAGAGAGAGAGAGAGAGAGAGAGAGAGCAAGTAGAGGAGTTAGGGACAAGAATATACCTTTCCAGGTCATGGTCCCTGTCCAAACAGGCCCAAGCTTCCAACAGCACATGAATTACTAACCTCAACCAATGGATGAATCTGCTGATGAGTATAGCACCCCCGTGATCCAAATCATCTTCCAAACACATGAAACTTTGGGGGGACATTTTAGATTTAAACTATAATAGGTATTCCCAGGTGGTTTGGCTTTCTGGTAATGACGGAAATGGCTAAAGTATTGTATGCTTTTTATGAGTACTGAGTTACACATTTCACATGAATTGTTGGACTTGATAGTCCCAGTGGCCCTGTGAGGCAGATATTACATGTGTTACTGCACTTAACATTTCCAACAGCCTTGGAAGATAGATATGATAAACATGCTGACTCCCAGATAGAAGAGCCGAGGCTCAGCTAAGTAAGAAACTTTGCCTAAGATCTCAGTATTCTCGAGTTGCATAGCTGGTGCTCCAAACTGGGGCTTTTGTCCACCCCACACGCCTGCCTTACGGAATGCTTATGAGGTGCTAGGCCCCACGGTGAGTGCTTGGTATAGTAAAACTAATGTCCAATCACGACCACCCTGTGGGATAGGCATGTTTTCAAGAAAACAAAACTGAGGCCCATGGAGTTTATATAACTTGCCCAAAAGCGGACAACTAGTATGAGGGAGGGCAGAATTCCAACCAGCATCCTGGCCTGAGTGTCTGGATGTCCAAACAAGCCATTTGTCTTTAGCTAAGGATACATTGTATAATTTTTTCCCAGAAGTTTTAGCTTTCTAAAATGAGCTTGTTTTATATGATACAAGAAGTTGGGGCAAAAGGGAGTAAAGGAAGAAATAAAATAATGTCCTAGATGTCTCTTATCACAAAATATTTTGGATGGCTGAAAGAGTTTCATATTTCTTTGGGTTGCAGCTGAAAGTCTAAATATATGCCAGATTTGCCAGCGTATCATCCTACCTTCTCTTTTTATTGCCACCCCTGTGGCTTCCTCCCTAAACCTTGATGATCTATTCCAATTAGTTTGAAGTGGCAGAAAGAGCAGAGAACTAAAAGTATACCATGCAAAGCCCATGCAAATTGAATTCATGCTGCTTTTAGGTTTTTTGTTTTTGGTTTTGGTTTTGGTTTTTTTTGGTGCCACTGATCAGGGCTGTGTGCTTGCTAGGCAAGCAGTCTAACCACCAAGCTAAATCCTAGCCCCTCATGCTGCTTTTAAAAAGAATGCATAAATCTATTCTGTAAAAGCGTCCCTAGTGTAGGATTAAATGGAAAAAAAAATATCAAGTCTCAGAACCACAGAGTAGTGTAAAACAGGCCCACCCACAAGAGGACATCCACACACACACTCACATTCACACACACACACACACACACACACACACCTCTGTACCTACCTGTATTGTTTGGATATCTCTCAGGGTGGGGAGAGAGGGAGCAATAGGAAAATATACAATGAGCGAGTGTATAGTATTCGTGATGGTAATGACGTAGGTAATGACAGCAAAACAATTAAGCACCAAGAAGAACACTGAGAATTAGATAATCCTAAACTCGTGAACTTTCATGCTCATTGCTATGAGATAAGCGTTCTGTATCTTAGCCACTTGATGCCCCAGGTATGTTTTTATTTTTTATTTCATTTTTGGCTTCCTTCCCACTACTTTTATGGTGGCTAGAAAATGTGGACCTTGTATTGTAGGCCTTCTGGAAGGACTGTGTTTCCAAGAACTAGTGTGCAGCAATTCAAGTTCAGCATTGCCTTGCATGCAGTTCCTATTTCCTACAGAGTGGTGACATTTATTTCATTGCTGTTTAGGACAGATTTTGGAAGGAACTGTTGACAAATCCGAAGGTGACACACTTCCCAACTGTCTGTAAGTCAGTGTTTCTTATCGCCCTCAGCTCCTACGGAGAAGGCCCTGGAAAGGATGACTTCCGGAAACAAGTGTACCAAACGCTGGGGGGGGGCCTTCCACAGCTCCATAGCCCTGGAGGAGCAGGTCTGACGGAGGCTTCCACGTGGGGCACCACCTTCCATTCCTTGACCGTATTTGTATTTGGCT
This sequence comes from Hystrix brachyura, assembly GCA_016801275.1. NCBI lineage: Eukaryota > Metazoa > Chordata > Mammalia > Rodentia > Hystricidae > Hystrix > Hystrix brachyura. The sequence goes on from QZML01000037.1 coordinate 2,207,550, forward strand.
TTTGCATTTCTCATCTTATTGCCCCTCTTTACCCTCTTCCCCAAAACACACACACACACACACACACACACACACACACACGCACATATATATATCACTGTAAAGTATTTCGATCAGAGTTAGATTTTTCAGTGCATTATCACTAATATTGGAAAAATTCTTAAGTCTTGTTTTCTTGCAGTTCTGAGTCGATGCAAATGCCCTTTGTGTCCTGAGAGACGTGGTAAAACGGTCCTCATACGTAGTTGCTGCGAGTGCTGATGACTTGCCTGACTTCCTCAAAGCTGTTCCTTTCGGAGATTTGTCTGCTGTAGTAATTAAACTCACGCAATGGCCTGAGAGAGACCACGTACTACCTCCTTCCCTGCAAGAGTTTTATCAGTTTCCTGGATTCCGTGACTACTATACAAAAGTACTCGTGTAATTTCTGTGGCACCATTTGAGGACAATTTTCACGCGCACTCTGACCATTCTTCCCGTTTGTAATAACTCTAGTAACAAGAAGATTAAACAAGCCCTTTGTACACGCTGTCCCGTAGGACTCCGTGCCTTGCTCCTGCACGCCGGTGTGCATCAAATCCAAATTCTCCGCTCCTCGGGAGCCAGGCACTGCTGGCGACCCCGATTTCCTGCGCAGCTGTCCAAGGCCCCAGATAAACATTGGTATAATGCTTGCCTGTGAAATGTATACCCCACAACCACAGCCGGGGACAGAGGTTACAGGATGAAAGGCCATTGACCTTGAGGTCAGATCCTTGGGCTCCCATCCTACTTCTGCTGTTAAGTAACTGTGGGACTTTTTTTTGAGTGAACTGCTTAACTTCCCTGTGCCTCTGTACCTTCATCTGTAAACTAGGACTGCTAATGGCATCCACCTCCCAGGCTGCTGTTCTAAGTACTTAGTAACATACCATGTTAGAAATAGCCAAACAGATAGCAATGGGTACTCAGACCATGGGGAGAGCCAGGAGGGAGCAGCCAAAGACATGGGGCTAGGGTGATCGAGGCCTACAGAAGGGCTGGATTGCGGGGAGAAAGGCAAGAAAGAGCATATCAGCCCGTGGGAGTCTGAGCACGTATGAATGATGAAGCGGCTCCCATGGAGAATTTTTCAGAGAGAGTGGTGGCCAGAGTTGGAGCTACTTGTGATCCTAAAATACATGACACACTGATCAGTCAGTGACTGTGTGGGGAACAGCCTACTAAACATCAGTTCTTCTCCCGCGCTGTAGGAGAACGGTGCCTTGCACTTGGTAGGCTCTTGTATTTTCATGGACTAAACCAACATGTATTGAAGACCTACTATGGGTCATGGGCACTGCAATGGGTAGTTTACCAGGTTTGCTTCACTTAGCTATAAGCGGTTTTATTCCATTTTATAATCAGAGAAGTTATAGAATTTACTCTTGTGTCATAGCCAGTAAGTGACAGGGCCAGCCTGACCCCAAACTCTCCCTCTTTCACTTAAACCTTACTCTCTGCTGACTGTGGCTTGCAGAGCCGTTCCCAAGCTGACAGATCCTGGGATCTAGCTGGGAAACCGAGGCCTGAGAGGGTGGGTGGAGACTGGGAAAGCTAGCCTTAGCAGCACAGGCCCAGACCGAGGTGGTCTCCTCTGTCTGTGGTCTGGAAGAAGAACTTGGGCCTGCTCCACTGCTCACAGGGTGGAAAGATTCCTCCTAACCAAGTGATGGAGGCCTGGGTCTGTCCTCACCTCCTTGCTTCCTCTTCCAAGGTGAGCCCCTACTCTGCCTACCTGCACGATGCCCTTCTGCTCTATGCGCGGGCCGTGGAAGAGATGATAAAGGCTGGAAGAGACTTTCGAGATGGGTGGCAGCTGCTCAGCACCCTGAAAGCCAATCAGATCCCACTGCAGGGTGAGCAATTTGATGGAGGGGGTTGGTTCTGAACTCAGCTGCTGCCCCAGTCATTTGTGTCCTGCAGGATGCTGGGGGAATGATCACAGGTCTCCTGGAGGGCCTGCCTCACACCGAGCTGCAGAACTCACTTTTCTCATGCAGCTCCCAGTCCCTTGAAAATGTGGTTGAGGTTAAAATCCCCCAGCTGCCCGTGGCCCACTCATCCTGCCCTACCTGTTGCAGGAGGCCTCTGGGCACCTCACCCTCTTTCCTTGGGAAGTCTCTCCCACGGTTGCTTTCTAGCTGCAGCCATCACAAATAAAACTAAGGATGCAAGGCCTGTCTCTGGTGATGTGTGTGCAGGCAGAAGTTGGGGCCAACAGGGAAGCCCAGGACTCCTGGCTCCGGAAGGCGCTCAGGCACCGTGCCTCCAGCGCCCCCTTGCCCACAGTGTCAGCTGGGAACAGACCTGCGCCCATTGTAGGTGCTTCATAAATGGTACTAGTGTGTCCTGTCCTGGGTGGGATGATGTGAATAATTAGGCCTTTCTAGAGTTAGTGTACTAGCTTGGGGTGTGGAGGAGCTGTACTTTCCTCCTCAAGTCTCTGCTGTGTTTTTCTCTTTGTGAGTGGGGTCGAGAACACCGTGAGCAAAAACAAGGAACATACTGGCAGGGGACAGAGTGCCTTGCACAAGCCTCGGTGCATAACTGAGCCAGCAGGGAAGGGCACAGCCTGAGAAAGAAGCTTGCAAACCTGTGTGCCCCTGGGGCCTGGCACTGGAGCAAAGGAGCCAGGAGGATGGCAGGGACTAGAGGAGGCAAGTGTCAGTCAGCTGCTGCTGTGCGGCCATCGGGCACATCTTATTGTTTGTGGGAAACTTGAATCTGAGATTTTAAGTAAAATTGACTACAGACTGCTTAACCTCTTTTGTTGTTGTTGTTTTTGATGCTAAATGAGTCTTGCCCATGTAGGATTAACAAATAGCATCTGCCTGTCCAGTGTGGCCCTTGAAGCCAACCAGGAGGCTGCCGCTAAGCGGTCTTCTTCCCTGCACTGTGCTTGTTGACTTTGTCTCAGATGCCTTGAGATGGCAAAAACCTCTCATCTGGCATTTGATGGGAAAGGGGCTGCTGAGCTGAGTCAGGGCAGAATGTCATTTCTAACTAAGAGTCATTCATTCATTCTCTGCCTCTCTGTCTCTGTTTCTGTCTCTGTTTCCCTCTCTCTCTCTCTCTCTCTCTCTCTCTCTCTCTTTCTCTCTC
>QZML01000037.1:2211069-2223920 GCA_016801275.1 Hystrix brachyura
CTCTCTCTCTCTCTCTCTCTCTCTCTCTCTCTCTCTCTCTCTCTCTCCCCTTTTCTTCCCCCTCCTATTCTAAATCTTCTCTTTGCAGGAATAACTGGCCCTGTGTTTGTGGACTCCCGGGGAGAAAGGCATATGGATTGCTCTGTCTATGCCCTACAGAAATCTGGAAACGGGTCCCTTTTTCTCCCTTTTCTTCATTATGACAGCTATGAGAAAGTAATCAGGTACTGCAGGGCATTTCTGCAAAATTACATCATGCTACAAGAAGAGCCCCGGGGGAGAGGGGAAGCAGGGATTCTGCTGGGAGGTCAGATTGTGACCCAAGCCCTAGAATCCCCCACCAAGCAAGTAGGCCCATACTCCCCGAACCCATAAAGGTGGACTTTGAGACTTGAAGGTGATTTTGCCCTAGATTGTGGCCATTTCAGATTCCAGAGCAGACCTCAGCACCCGTAACTGCACCTCCATAGAGGCAAGGCCTTCTCTGCCGCCCCAGGCGAAATAGGTCCCTGCTCCCTCCAGGAGGAGCCTTGGCTTCAGGGAGTGACTGAACACAGCACCCCCTGTGGGTTGGGCTCACAGTCAGCAAGACGGCTCGCCTGCACAGCCTGACTCCTAGAGATGCATGTGGATAGCGGGATACTCTGCTATCCTGGGTTTCAAGTACCCAGGGATCCCTGGGAGAAACCTCTGGCTTTGTTCACTCAGCTACAAATCAATGAGAAGACAAAAAATAAACCTAACACTTAATTCAACTTCTGTTTGCCCCTACTGCTACCACCCTGAAAGTCTACTTGAGACTTTTTCTCCCTTTCTCTTAGGGAAGATTAACATACCAAAGTGGGCTGACCCAGACTCAAAGCGTCTGTGGTGAACCAGGTTCTCGTATTGTAGGAACAGGCATATTCCATGGAGGGGAAGACGTTTGGGCCTGTGAAATGTCAGGTTCTATACAATAAGATCTGTCTGTGTCAAACGTGTTTGCGAATTCCAACAATAATGGAGAATTGTCACATTATTTTTGAAATCAAAAGAGACATGGTTTAAATCCAAAGATTGAGGCAGCTATTTCATTCTGCAAAGAGACATTGGATTGGATGAATTAGATTAGCAGAGGCTGGACTGGGAGACTTTAGGGAAGGTGAGAACTTGGGATCAGGCAGCAGAGGTTTGCAAATACCCTGCGTGTTTCAGTTGCTCCTGTTATACATAGGTAGAGATGAGTAGAATACATCCAAGGGATGTTGACCTTTGTCTTTTCCTTCTTAAAAGACCCGTGAGGAATTTCTCCTATATTACTTGGCCGCATGGCCTCCTTCCTGAAAACAGACTCAGACCTGGCTGCGGATTTCACCGTGAGCTCTGCCAAGTGGAGCCTACTTTCACAGGTAAGCGCGGCTGCTCACAAAGGCAGCAGGGAGGTTTGACTCCCCCAGGACCGTGGGGAGCTGTCTTGTGCACTGTCGGATGTTGAGCAGGGTCTTCAGCCACTACCCACTACATGCCAGGAGCAACCCTGTGGTTGTTGTTACTCTTGGGTGTTTGCAAAAATGTTCCCAGACTTTGCCAGATATCTCCTAAGGGGCAACATGGTGCTCCTTCCCTGTTGAGTATCTCTCTGGTGGGGAAACCTGGCTCCTGAGACTTGAGTCTTAGAAACTTCCTTTCTAGAGAGATGGGAAAACTCTGTGCAGGAGAGTGTTGCCTGGTGGTTAGGTGCCAAGCCCTGGAATTAGATGAATCATGCCTGGAGAAGAGCCCTTCTAAGAGCACATGGTAAAGGTATAACAAGCAGTCGTGGTTAGGAACCACCATTATTATTTTCCTACAGTGGAAATTTCTACTCATACGGGGAGGTGGGTGTGGTTGCCATGGGAACTGGAGGGATATTCAGGGAGAGATTCTGGGAAGGGACAAGTCTAAGTGGACCCAGTGTGTCCTAACCTGGACCACACCTGGGTAGCTTTCAGGCACCTGCTGTGCTCACTTCTGCTCCTTAGCAGGCCTGAGTAGTGACTGTCTCTACTATCCAGGTGTGACTCTTGACATTCTCACCATGATGCTCATGGTCATCGTCTTGGGAGCTGCCATTGTGGGTCTGGCTATAAGGATGCGACAGGGGAAACGGCAGAGCCAAAATAAAGACAGCTGGTGGCAAATCAACTACGAGAACATCACCATTCTGCCCCAGAACAAGGTGAGGCCACATGCGATCCATCTGTCCACTTCCCTGGTCACTGCTGGTGACTGGTAGAAGGGACCTCATGGAGAACTGGATGAGAGCAAGAGGCTGGCTCATTTATAAAGTGAGCACTCAGTGAAGAGTCTGGAGACCTGAGTTCTGATCTTAGAGTCCCACTTACTGGCTGAATATCTCAGAATATAACTTCACCTCCCTAAGATTCAATTTTTGACTATTTAGAAAGGACTAATAGTCTTTAAAGTTCCTCTGAACTCAGTTACCCTGCAGGCATAAAGGTCACATATCCTGCTCAAGTAGTACAGCCTTTCCTTAGTTATTTTTAAAATTACATGAACTCCTGGGACGTGGTGGTGCACACCTGTAATCCCAGCACTCGGGAGGCTGAGGCAGGAGGATCAGTATGAGTCAAAGGCCAGCCTGGACTACATAGCAAGAGCCTGTCTCAAAAAAAAACAAAAACCCAAAATTTACCTTAACTCCTTTAATCTGATGACTGCTACAACAAGGTTCATAACACTTGATGACCATCTTCTGTGGACCAAGCATAAAGCAAGGCTTGGGGACACCCCACGAATGAGATGCCTTCAGAGGGAGACAAGTGTTCAGAGAGGTCTCCAGAGTGAGACAGAGTCCTGCAGACAGATGGACTGACATTCTCTGCATCTTGAAAGCTTCAGAGAAGTTGTGACATTGGGAAGCGTGAGTTTGCTTGTGGTGACGAGGAGTGAAGTCACATAGGATATGCCAGGATGTGGGGTGCTGAAGCTAGGAAGCTCGGCTAGTTCCAGGCCCAGGAGTTTCCACTGCACTGAGACAAGAGACTAGGGTCCATGGATCCCTCATTTCCGGAAGTCCACGGGGAATTTAGAGCCTTCCTCTCCCCTCTTCGCCCACAGGCAGCTCTGTTCTGATTTGCCTGGTTTGTACATTAGGGGTTCAGGGAAGCATCTCCCTAAAATACAGTACCCCTGTGCTTTGAAGATGTTCTCCAGAGGCTGGGGAGGCACTGAAGGCATTAAATATGGAGCTAACAAGCGTTCATTTAGGAAAATGGTTCTGGCCCCACATCTGGTTAAGTGCCACAGCTGGAACTTAAATCTGGGAAGACTGACCTCAGAGCCTGCTCTTATATCCTACACTCTGTAAGGTGGAACAGATACCAAGAGTGATGTAGAGAGCAGGTAAGCACTCACGCTTAGGGTCAGAAACAGATGAATGGATAGAGAAAATGTATTTATACACAGTGGAGTACTACTCTGCTGTCAAGAAGGACAAAATTGCATCTGTAGGAAAATAGATAAATCTTGAGACCTTAATGTTAAGTGAAATAAACCAGACACATAGCTTAAATACGACATTATTTTTCTTATATGAGAAATCCAAAATATAAGAAAAGAACAAAATAAATGATACACAATAGGAAGTAGAGAGATAGTTCTTTCTCAAATTGGAAGGGGATCAAGAGATGAAGAGAGAGGCGAGGAAGGGGAGGGAAGCGAGGGGAGGGAAATGAAAAAATAATTAAGCTGTGTTATGTACACGTACCAGCCCCCCAAATGGAATGTAATCATTGTGTGCTGCAAACATGCAGTAAAAATAAAGAGACTATTAAAGCGTGACCTTGGGACTCAGCTTATCCATAAAGCGCACAGTCCCTTCTGCACCTGGCCACACTACTGAGGACATGGATCCTGTCTCGTTTGCAGCCACCACAGAGAGGCACCCCCGTGTCCAGAGGCAGCAATGTGTCCAGTGGGATGAGCTCTGTGGACCTCCGCTCCTTTGTCGAGAGCCAGCAGGGGGAAGAGCTCCTTTTCACCCCAGTGGGGCTTTACCAGGTATTTCTGAGGCCAGGTGGGTCTTAACGTGTACCTCTGCTCAACGTCGTGCTTGCTCTTCAGTCTGGCACGGTGTTCTGAGCAGGAGGGCCTGCTCCAGGCTGAGGCGAGGTGTCTCGTATCTCCAGACTGGGGCTTCTCAAACTTTAGTGTGCATGTGAATCCCGTGGGCTCTTATTAGAAATGCAGGTAAATATATACAAACATTATGCACCAGTTTAAAAATATTTATCATGTTTTAGAATTGCAAATTCTGGGTAAGTATGGGTGAAATCTGAGATTCTGCATTTCTAACCAGCTCACAGGTGATGCCTACATCAGCTTCTAGTTCAGACTCTGCCTGGTGTGACAGAACTTTCTCTAAAGATGAAAGTGTCCCAAATCTGCACTGTCCAATATGGTAGCCACCAGCCTCAGAGGACAAATCAACTTTGGTGTTGCCTAGGGAACAGGATTTAAAATTCCATTAATAAAAATGTACCTTTTATTTAATTTTTATTAATTTAAATTGAAATAGTGCCGCGTGGCTAGTGGCTACCTTATCAGACAGCACAGTCCTAGAGTGTGGGCTGTTCCATCCCTGGCACTTTAGCCACTTGGTTGTGGGTGTGGTGTCTCTGCAGGGCAGACGAGGGCAGAAGCTGGAGCTGGGACAACATTCCTGCCCATCCTTTCCCACCCTCCCTTCAAGACCCCAGACTGTAGACCTGCTGACTGCGCTTCGAAAGCCTTTTAGACACTCGGGCTCCCTAGCGGAAAGTGATATAAGAAAAAAAAAAAATTCTTTCTTTCATTTTTTAAATGGAGGTCCTGGAAAATAAAGGCGGAGAGCTCCGAGCAAGGGAAAAACTGCTCATTGCTTTAAGCTGGGATTAGAAGAGATTGGCGCCAACTCATTTCCTATGCAGCCCAATTTATTTTTCTAAATGTCTTCTTACTTAAATTTGCAAGCTACAGAAACCTCTTGAGACATTGCCAGAACTCTTAGGACCATCTTTCATGAAAAGCTCTATATTTTGGTCACCTGACCATTTAGAGAAAGAAGCCAGCAATTCACAGTATTGCCCTCTCTGATTAATCTTCTTGAGTGTGTGTCTCACCACTGGATTCTCCACTTCTGCTGCCTACATGTTAGCGTCTGACACTTTTACTAAGTGACTCAGTCTTCTGGCTACCTGGCCCCACCTTACTCCCAGAAACTGCTCTTTCCCTGGTCTAACTCTTACGCTCATCCGATTGATCATGCTGGTGATGTCATGCGTGTTTCACTCTGCGACCGTCCCATGTCGGCTGCGCCTTGCCTGCCCCATTTGGACTCAGAATAAGCATCACCTCTCTTGACAATGCTGAACCCCACAGGCCTCCCCTCCTCCACGGAAATCCCATCGCGGTGCCAGTCCTCTGCAGTTCGTTTTACAACGAAAGTGGTGGGTCTGGGGTTGACGTTTAACTCATACTGAAGCTTGTCTTCTCTCCGGTTCAGGTTCTATTTCTTCTTCTACTCTGTTTTTAACATACTAGTATATTTTTTTGTGGTGACTGTCTGACTCTAAAAGCAGAGGCACTAACAATAAGAGATGACACTTAATGAAAACTTCATGTGTAACAGGCATCGAGTTTCCAATGTGATGTTTAATAACTGATTTAATCTTCACAATAAACTTATAGATTGATGTTATTTTAATTTCCATTTTGCAGATGGGGAAATGGAGGCTGGGAGAAGTTAAGTCCAGTGGTGGCATTGGGCTCGGAGCCAAGCATCTAACTCCAGACTTACATTTGTGACCTGAATACTATGTCCTCTGACTATTGGGACATTACTGCATAATAGAAAGAGTGTGGTCTTAGACATTCAAATTCTGGCTGTATTACCTACAAATGTGCGACCCTGGACAAGTTGCCCGACCTCAGTGATCCCATTTGGAACTGGGCTAATGAAAGCCACCTTGCAGGGCTTTGATGCCAGAGACATGAGGGCTTGCCACTGAGTAGCTTGCTCAGTGCCTGGACATAGCGCAGGTGCCACCTTAGGGGGGGACTGGGTGGTGGGGAGTCTGATGATCTCTTCCCCACACAAGGAGGATTTCTTGCTAGCTAGTCTTCCTGTTCCCCTTCCTCGCCCCTTCTGAATAGAGTTGTTTCTGGATCATCCTTGGTTAAGAACATTTTACTTCGTCTCTGATTTCAGGGCAACTATGTAGCCATCTGCTATGTTGGCGACCAAGCAGAAGCCTGGGTTAAGAAGCCGACCGTGCTGCAGGAAGTCCGGCTGGTGAGGCCCCTCTCTGCCAGCTCCCCGTGCCTGCCCATGAGGCTTGGCCTCCACCCCGAGGGCGGTGGTGGGAGGTGGCTTCCATAACTGCCCACTGCCCGTGCCCCAGGAACCTAGTTTTGGACCTCAGACCCTTGATCTGACCCAAGCATGTGGAGCCTGGATCCCTCCTGCTTCTGCTTTTTCCTTTCATGCTTCATGCCCTTAAGTCTGGCCCTTTGTCTTCTGTCTGTCTCTGTCTGTGAGGCCTGCTTCTTAACCATGAAGCTGCCCTCTGGAGGGAGTCTGGCTTCTTGTTCTGTATTAGTGACCTGTTGTGACCCACATGCTGGCATCGATAGCAGTAAGCAGGGACAGAGAGCTGGCTGTAGTTTAATTACTGTGATGTGGTTTAGTGTAACTCGTAGCTAAGAGTAGACTTTGATCATTCTATTGGTTTACCTGCTGGAGGCAGACTTTCTGGGTACCTTCCAGCTTGGCCACTTGTAAGTTAAATGATCATCGACAAGTTCTGTTACCTTATGACCATTGCTTCCCTCATCCGTAAAATGGGAATAGCAATAATTCTTATCTCACAAAGTCTTTTAAAAAACTAACTGAAAGTATGTGACACCCATAGCACAGTCCATGCCTCAAAGACACACTCTACATGTGCTCTTGTTATCATTATTTTCAGATGTCTGAATTAAGGCATGAAAATATTGTTTCCTTCTTTGGTATTTGCACGGAACCACCTAATATGTGCATTGTCACCCAGTATTGCAAAAAAGGAAGCCTTAAGGTAAGGAAACTAGGCAACCTTGGGTTGGATTAGTGGGAGCTAATAAAGAACCTTATCAATGCTTTCTTCTGCTCATCCAAAGAGAGCTCCTCTTGAATCTAATTGCAAGACCTGAATTACCTTGTTGAGTTCCCTGCTGGGCATCAAATTAGCAGGGGAGTTGCCAAGCGTCTGATTTTCTTTGGTCTGAATGGAAACTATGTACTTGGTCTCTTCTCCTAAGATGTCATGGCTTCTTCCAAATGGCATTCTTGGCCCATCATTCCCCTAGTATGTGACTGTGAGATTTATGTCAGGTACAAGGAAGTGTTTGTAAAACTCCATTGTGTACTTTTCCCATCCAAGTACTAGCCAGGTCTGACCTGCTTAGCTTCTGAGGCAGATGAGATCTGATGCATGCAGGTTTGACTGCAGACGTACTTTTTCAATACTGAGTTAAGCTACGGTATTTCCTAGGAAGATTTCTACTTACTTAAGTTTCATGTGTTCTCCTTCACATTACATTAGTTCTAGCCAAAAATATCAGATATCCTAGAGTCAACTTGATAAATGCATGATGCTCATTTTGCTTCAGCTTGGGTCACTAGTGATATTTGGAATAATTATGTTTTCTAGGATGTTTTGAGAAACTCAGATCATGAAATGGATTGGATATTCAAACTCTCATTTGCATATGACATAGTCAATGTGAGTATACCATATATTTATCGAAAGGATAAACACAAGAATAGGGCAGGAATTTTTGATCTCTAATTTTCAAGGCTGATTATTTTCTGGCTAGGTCTTATTTTTAGGTAAACATGGGGATACGCATACTTTCCAGTACTTTTATCAACTTATTTAACTCTCACAAGAAACTATAAGGTAGATCTACTGTGACTCCCTTTTCACAGATGGGAAAATGAAGTACAGAAAGTTCATATCATTTGCCCTAAGTCTCATAGAGGCATTTGTGAGTCTTACACTCAACTACTTTACCACACTACTTCGTGATAGGTAGAACTAGTGAGTTGTTTTGTGTTTTGCAACAGGGTCTAGTAAAAAGCACATGTAGATGCCCATTAGTAGCAGTTCAGGGACAGTGCAGAGGGAGATGGAGAAAGGGCCATTCCTTCTTGCTGCCATGAAAGAATGTGTGTGTGTGCGTGCGCATGCGCAGAGGCATGGTAGCAAGTTGACTCAGGACAGGCATGCACCTAGCAGTGAGGGGTGGAGGGCAGGGGTGGAGTGAAAAAGATTAGCTAAGTTGTGGGGACCAGCAACCCAAGACTGGTCTCCTCAACCCGAGCTACCATCCAGTGAGCTGCTCTAGGTGCACACTTTTACCATTAGAAGGGACCAAGCCAATGAATGAAGACGCCCCTCAGATTGACACATGGTCAGCAGGGTAAGGGCTGGTCCTTGGTGTCAGTAAGGAGTCCAGTTGCCAGTCAACATTTGCACCCAACTACCAACAGACCCCATGGAGAAGACCCCACTGGAGTGTTGGGAGGGGTACAGGGGAGAAACATGAGCTCTGCCCTCTTGGAGAATTGGGCCACTGACTCATTGAGTGACTTTGCCAGGTCACAACTCTTCTTTAGATCTTGACTTTAGTGTGGACATAATGAATGAGGTTGGCCTGGTTGGCATCAAAGAGTTTTCCTTCCTCAGAGATTTTACTGCTTTTTGTTTCTAAGAAGTTGAGTCTTAAGGCCTGGAGAGAGTTTAATTTTCTAGGCCGTAGTGGAAACCCAGCATCTTATTGGCAAGTAAGGTAGACAAACAGAAACCTCTCTGTGATTTGGTCTCCAAGGACAACCTTGGACCACTACTGTTGTTGTATTAAAACTTTAATGAGCATCTCTTAAAGGTTTATTCTACTATGGGGCCCTTTTGCAAAAAGACAAGGACTTTTGGCTATCGCATACCAGTCATTAAAAACAAGTCTTCTCAGCCAGGCACAATGGCACATACCTGTACTCCCAGCACTGAGGGAGGCTGAGGCAGGAGGATCACCTGTTTTAGCTCAACCTGGGCAACTTAGTGAGACCCCATCTCAAATTTAAATAAATAAATAAATGAAAAGGGATTGGAGATGTGGCTCAGTGGAAAAGCACCCCTGGGTTTGATCCCCAGTACCAAAAAAAGTCTTGTTTGTCTATTTGACCAGCACCGCCTTTACACCAGATACCAGAGAGATTCTGAGATCCTGAAGGCTTTTCACACCAACAAACACATTGGGCTTCTGTCTATTGGAGTCTGGCTGGAGAAATTCCAGAGGCAGCCCCAGCTGGGCCCTCTAGGTCTGGCTGTGTGGGTTGCCATTTCAAAATGTGAGTCTACTTTCCCATCTCCAAAACAAACAAGCCAGGAGGACAGGGGAGCACACGCAGTCTCCTGGTTTGGGGGGATGGGGCGGACCATGTGGGAACTCTCCCAGGTGTTTATTTATAGCTTGGTAGATGACCCCATATTTCCAAAGCAATATTGGCCTCGGGCTCTGGGTTAAATGGGACCATGCAGACTCAGCCTGTCAGCAGCGTTTGAACTGGTGCCCAAGGTGCAATCGTCTGTGGAGGACATCCATGTAAATTCCTTGTTGCTACACTGCCGTGGGTTTCCTGAAGTCAGTCCCGGGCGGGACTTCCCTCCCCATTCCCCGAAGCCTCTGAGTTAGACAACAGGACTCTCAGTCCATTTCCCTCTCCCCTGGCCTGGGGACCTGGGCACGTTGACGTCTATGTCTCTTTGACGTCCTTCATGCCCTCTCCACTCCAGCATTGCTGGGAGGATAGTATGAGCTCCAGTAAGGGACTTAGATGGGTAGCTGGCAGAGGTCAGCACTATAACTAAAAGGAAAACACAGGACCCCAAAACCAACCACCCAACAAAGGGACACTGCCGTTTCTGTCACTCACAGAGGCACTGTCATTCTTCACTCACTTTGACACCTCTGGGTGAGGTGGGCACGAGGCTGCCCAGGCTGCTGAAGGAACAGGCTCCAGGGCAGCCCAGTCCTGGGGACGGACTGAGGCTGCTGGTTTTCTCCCAGCTCCCAGCAGTACCTGGGAAAGGGATGATTCGGGGATTCTGGGTAAAGGTAGATAGAGCTTTTACATCAGTACCCCCAAATCCAAGAAACTGCAATTTTAAATAAATGTTAGTGCCTTCTTGGTGCAGCCATTAAAGAGGGTAAGGAAAGCTAAACAGGATAAAAGAACCAGCGTCGTGTTGTGCCCACCCCGCCTTGTGCTTCCGAAATGCATAGCTGGCCTTTTCCCCTGCGCTTTCACATCGCCGCTTCCAGGTCTGTGCTTGGAGATTCCAGAGAAATGCAAACACCCCTTTCTCCGGGCATGGACTGGGAAACAAGTATGATTGTTTTCATTTTGTGAAATGATCTCTTCCCCTTCCTGCCCGCCTAGAACTTCTTTCCTTCCTCAGCCCCAGACCTTACTTTGGCCCCTTTCCGCCCACAGAAAGACCTCTCCCTCCTGGCGAGTCTCCCACCCTTCGCTAAATGGAGCTTTCCCGGCCTCTGTGGCTCATGTCCTTTAGCAAGTGTCTCCTGACGAGACAGCTTTCCCCATTCAGATGCCTCTCCTGCTTTTGGGTCCTTATAGCTCATGCTTGGCTTGGGCCACTTATTGGTGCCCAAGCATTGTGTGTTGGCTTGGTTTTTAGCTCCCCAAGAGATTCTAATGGGCAGCCAACATTGGACACGATTGACCACGACAGGTCTTCTTGGATCACATGCCCATAAATCCCCTGGGACTCTAGTTCAAACGCACAGTGTGATTCAGTTGGTCTGAAGTGGGGCCTGGGATTCTGCATTCCCATTAAACGTCCAGGCCATCATTTAAATTGCAAGCATCTGGGAAGTCCCATTTCACAGATGGGAAAATCAAGGCCTGGTAAGGGGAAATGACTCACTTTAAGAGGCAGATTAGTAAAGCCCAGGCTTGAGTACATGTCTTCTGACTTGAGGATTTTCTCTGCCTTCTTCCTAGCATGTAACTGCTAAGAACACAGACTATAATAATGATAGTAATAATAATAATATAAATATAATAGAACTGTAATTATAGTAGATGACAGAAGAATTTTTCAGTGTTCCTCATTTTATTGCTTTTCGCTGCAAAATTCTCAAATAGGACTTTTAGGTGCATATAGCAGTATATAATTTGTAATATGTAGGCAATAGTATGCTTCATTATGCAATGTCTGTCTATTATTATTTTTATCATAGTAATGCATTTATCATATTTATGTATTTTTAATTATAATTTACATCGGGTATTTGCTTTGTATCATGTACTGCGTCTGACATGTTGCTTGAATTATTGCATTTAATCTCCACAACCATGCTATGCAGCAAGTATTGTGGTTTCTTCCATGTTGAAAAGAAAAATAAGGCTTGCAGGGATAAAGTAACTTGCCCTCTGCAAAATGGTGGAGACGGGATTGAGCATGGGGAATGTTCATGAGTCTGGGTTAAGCTGGCTTGGTCTTCTCGGGCCCGTGCAGGCCACCTCCAGGGACAAGGGTTGTCCCGATGGCTCTTGCACGGAGGCGCACAGAGATGGCCGGGTTGTCCTGGCTCACTCGTCCGTGCGTGATTCTGTCTGCCTGTTCACCTGTTTCTTCTACCAGTGCCGTGGCACCTGCCCTGTGTCACTTGCTCATCGTCCCCTTGCAGGGCATGCTGTTCCTTCACGGGAGTCCCCTGGGGTCCCACGGCAACCTTAAACCCTCCAACTGCCTGGTGGATGGTCGCATGCAGGTGAAGCTGTCCGGATTTGGGCTGTGGGAGCTCAAGTATGGCCAGACGCACAGAACATACGAGAAAATCACTGACCACACAGGTAGCCATTGGCAGATCTCGTAGCCACTAGCTGACGGCTAAGTTATCAAAGGGTTTCTCTCTGCGTCTTTGCTTTCTGATGCTCGCTTGTCTAGGTACCCACAGCTGGACCTGTGTGTCCAGCTGTGCCACGGGACTGTCTCATTCACCTTGGGAGAACGACAGAGAAAAGGTAATTGCCCTTCTTCTTTTGTCCTCTATTCCTTGCCATATTCACACTATATTCTCGGTGTTGACCTTGAGATCTACCAGACACTTCAAAGACCGCCGAGTTCCATTTGTCTGCCTTTTAGGTGGCAGGCCCCCCTTCCCGTATGAACAGAATCAGAAGACCTGGAGGTGGGATCTGGGCACCTGTATTATTTTATCAAAGCGCCCACATTATTCTGAAGTACAATTCAAAATACGACCCATAGCCCAATTCCACACGAGCAATTCAGAGCTCAGTGAGTCTTTCTACTTGCCCAAAGTTGATTTCACGCCCTCGATCCTGGCCTTCTTGTGATCTGAGGCCCCGCTGAACCTGGCACCCCAGGCCTGCGTGCCTCTCTGCAGGGGCAGCTTCTGGGCATGAACACGGGGAGGTTTCTGTGCCATAGGACAAGATGACGTCCTACAGAAAGGCAAGGCGGAGGTTTTCAAAAACTGCTGGTAGCCGCTCCTGTTTCCCCAGCCCCTAATATATTTTCTTTTAAAGACTATAAGCTATAACAAAATGAAGCATGATTGAAAAATATGGGGTGTGTTTACATTTAAAACATTTCTTACAGTAAAAGACACATGGCTATTAATCCTCGTCAAAATACCCTTCCTGGCTTTGAACACACTTATCTCATTCTTGCAACTCTCTGAAGCAGTTCTAGAAGTCCTCTTTCGTGGGCGTCTTTAACTGTGCTCTACTGACTGCCTCA
>QZML01000037.1:2225780-2245477 GCA_016801275.1 Hystrix brachyura
TAACAAAATATATACCTTTCACAATTGCACACAAAAAAATACAATACTTAGGAATCTATCTAACAAAAAAATAAAATACTTAGGAATCTGTCTAACAAAAGAAGTAAAAGACCTTTACATCGAAAACTACAGCGCCCTAAAAAAAGAAATTGAAAAGGATATCAAAAAATGGAAGGACATCCCATGTTCCTGGGTAGGAAGAACCAACATCGTGAAAATGGCTATACTTCCTAAACTACTATACAGATTTAATGCAAATCCAATCAAGATACCACTAACATACTTCAAAGAATTAGAAAGGACAATCATGAATTTCATCTGGAACCAGAAGAGACCAAGAATACCAAAAACGATCCTAAGCAACAGTGCACTATTTTTTAAGATGAAGGCAATAGGCAAAAGGAGAAAGAATGGAAACCACGGTAATGGATAAACTGCTCTACACTTCTTAGTGCATAGCTTCCTGGCTAGTTTCTCCATTCTCCCTCCATGGACCCCTGTTCCGTCCTTGTCAGATGCCCCCTGGGCCGGCTTCTCAGGGGCTGGCTGCCCCCCATTCTCCATACTCCCTGAGAACGAAGCAAGGCCTCCAGTTTCTCAAGTGGCTCTCTCTTGCTCCACAAGGCCACCCCATTGCCTTGCAGAGCTCTACTGGACAGCACCAGAGCTCCTGTGGCTTCCTGAAGTGCCCCTGCTGGGCACCCAGAAAGGAGACGTCTATAGCTTCGCCATTCTCACGCAGGACCTGATCCACCACCAGGACCACGGACCCTTTGAGTACCTTGATGTGGCGCCAGATGGTAAAGCTGGAGGCTCCTCTTGGGAGGCTTGGCGGGGGGGGCTGGCTTGGCAACATTTGCTCATATTGTGCCACTAATTTATAATGCATTCCATTCTTATTTTTTATTTAAAAATTTATATTCTTTTAAATTAGATGATGAATTGCATGTGGTTAAAAAAAATCCAGGGACTCAGAATTATACCATATAACATATTGTATTGCAGCTGCTAGGCTGAGCCTGTTGGAAAATGAGTCACTTAGGACCTGATCCACCACCAGGACCACGGACCCTTTGAGGACCTTGATGTGGCGCCGGATGGTAAAGCTGGAGGCTCCTCTTGGGAGGCTTGGGGGGGGCTGGCTTGGCAACATTTGCTCATATTGTGCCACTAATTTATAATGCATTCCATTCTTATTTTTTATTTAAAAATTTATATTCTTTTAAATTAGATGATGAATTGCATGTGGTTAAAAAAAATCCAGGGACTCAGAATTATACCATATAACATATTGTATTGCAGCTGCTAGGCTGAGCCTGTTGGAAAATGAGTCACTTCTTTGCTCGGAATCCTCCCCTGGCTTCCCATCCGGGGAGTTTATACCAGGTCCTTCCTATGGCCCAGGACACCACCGAGGTCCTCTAACGTCTCTGGCCTCTGTGTCCTATAGTACTAGTTTCCTGGGGCTCCTGAAACAATTACTATAAACTCGTTGACTTGAAACAGCAGAAATACATTCTCTTGTAGTTCTGGAGACCAGAAGTTCAAGATCAGGGTGTGAGTCAAGCCCAGGTCCTCACGGAAGCTCTAGGGAAGATTCCATTCTTTGCCTCCTCTAGCATCTGGTAGCTGCTCCAGCATTCCTGGACTTGTGGCCACATGCCCCATCTCTGACACCACTTTCAGAGTCCCTCCTTCTGTGTGTGTGTTCTCTCTGTATCTCTCATAATGACATTTGTCATTGGATGTAGGCTCATATGGATATTTCAAAATGATCTTTTCAACAAAGACCATTTTTCCAAATAAGGTCACTCTGTCAGATGGCGAGGATTAGAACATGACCATATCCACTACACTGTCCTACTTCTCTCTCCCATGGCTCTCCCCTTCCATCACATTGGCCACCGTCAGGCGCCTCCACAATGCCAGAAGCATCTCACCCCAGGTTCTTTGCACATGCTTTTCCTTCTGCCTGGACAGCCTTCACCTCATATTCCTATCTACAAATTTGCCTCTTTTCTTAAGAACTGTAGAATTTTTCATGGTGAGACTGTGTCATACACTAGTCATAAATAAGTACATTGTGTCTCATTTTTTGCTGTTACAGATTACAGTGATGACCACACGATTGAATGTTTCTTCAAGATAGATCTACAGCCACGGAATGGAAATAATAACATAATATTTTGAGTGTATTTGAAATTTGTGATAAATGCTGCTCACCCCCCCATCAACAAAGGATATATTCAGGCTTTTTTTTTTTTTTTTTTTCTGATGTCTCTTAAATGCAAGTGCTTGGATCTCATTTCTGGGGATTTGATGTTATTGTCTGGGACATGAAGGTTTTAGAAGTTCCCGAGGAAATTCTAATATCCAGTTCAGATTGAGAAATACTGTCTCAGAGAAAGGATGTGTGTACGAGAGAGTGAATTTCTAAGTAAAGCCTTCAACTATTTCTAGCCCATCTACACTGGCCTACCTCGAGGCTCATCACTAGATTATCATATAGTCTCTGAAAACTTTTAAAGTCAAGCGACTGCACTGTATTCAGTTGCTTTAAAACAGGATTCCAGGTTCTAAACTGTGATTAAAATAAACAGAGGTGAGACTAATCCAAAAAAGGTAACCCAAGATCCAGGTGTACCTGACTTTGGATCCAAACTGACAGACAAATACTGAGCCCAGGCAGGGCCCACCTGCAATCCCCAGGCCCAGATCCCACCTGGTCTTGTCAGTCAGGATCTGAGCGTGGGCTGGGAGAAGTTTGTGGACAATGAATACATTCCTCCTTGTTGTGGTCCTCATTAAAAGTAAAGGAGAGCCGGTCCCCTGGCCCTGGAGTGTGTATACAAGATACGGCAACCAGGAAAAATACAGTGCGTACTTAATTATGGACAAACACAGGTCTTTTGTGAACTCCCCACACTTCCCTGCAAACAAACTTGGTGCCAGGAACTGAGTAAATATTAATCTTGTGTGCACAGCTGGTGAGTGCTTCTGAGACTGTGCGGGTGCCAAAGCCACCTTCAGGTTCGCTAAAGCACGGAGCACTTGGCCTGTCCCTCAGGGGCCTGACTCAGTACGAAGACTGTGCATTTCCCCCGGTTTCCAGGTCTGTGGCCTTTGTGGTCAGTGGGCAAGCACCCAGTATCACTCAAGAACTTACCAGATATGTGCATTTTCAGGCCTCGCTCTGGACCTGGTTCGCTGGAAATGTGCGTCTGGGTCCAAAATACTGTATTGTATTTTTACACCCCTCTCCCCCACCCCATGGAGCTATTGCAAAAAAAAAAAAAAAAAGGGAGGAAAAAAACTACTCAAGTTTAATTATAAAAGAAAGTAAATATTAAAAACTAAGTTAAAATTATCAAACACCCGTCCCTGGTACAGGCCTATGGTGTGGATTTGCTGGCAAAGTTCTACATCATTTCACTGACTCTCATGGGATTTTTTTGGGCCATTATTGTGCCTTATCTTGAGTTGTGCTTCATCTGGGAAGTAAAACAACACTTGCCCAGAGTACATTTTTATAAAGATTCTTGCAGAATATTTTTAGGCTTTAAGATGCAGATGTAAACAAGAGCATATTTTACATACAATTTTGCAGCCTGCATCTTTAAATATATTAATCAAAGTTCAGAACGTATTTAGTTTTTCTTGTATGTCCTTTTCCTGTCCCAACATCCTACCAAGGGTACCACATTACATTTAGTCATCGCCTCTCCTTAGCCTTCTCTGGGAAAATGTCTCAGACTTGCCTTTTCTCAATGACCTTGACTCTGTGGGAGTTTTTCTTGGTTAGATATTTTGCAGGCTGTCCTCAATTGTCTGTTATTTTTCCTTTTCTTGTGGCTAGACTGGGGTTGTGAGTATATTGGAAGAAGACTTTGGAAGTAAATCGCACAGTATTAGAGGGAGATACTACCACAGGTCTATCATGGTTGATGCATTCCTCAATCACCCGCCCGAGGCAGGGCTTGTTGGTTCTCCACTGCAAAGTTATTCTTGACTTTCCCCTTCTATATTGACTGTAGGAGAAAGTCACTACGAGAAGCCCACAGTTTTGTTTTTTGTTGTTACTTTTAGTTTATTAGTACATGTGTGTAGTACATAACGTTTACTTTCTATACGGGAAGTTGGTGCAATGACATAACACATCTTAATTCCTTTTTTCATCTTCTTTCATTTCCTGCCCTTTCCCTCCACCCATTCGTCGGTCCCCTTCCTTTGCGTGTGTGTGTGTGTGTGTGTGTGTATGTGTGCATACATGTTCGCGATACATAATGTTTGCATTCCATGTGTAGAGTTGTTACATACACATAACACATTCTTTCCCTTATCTCTTCTCTCCTTCCTCTCTCCCTCCATCTCTTAATCCCCTTCCCCTTTGAGAATAATCTACCTCCCTCCTTCCTACTTTTATTTTGCTCTTTATTTTCATGCTTTTGCTCTTTATTGGGTTTCTCATAAGAGAGAGACCAGGCAATATTGGCCTTGTGTATCTGATTTATTTTATTTACCATTATGTTCTCCAGGTACAACCATTTTCTTACAGATGACTCAAATTTTTCTTTATGGCAGAGTAGTACTCTATGGTGTGAAAATACCAAATTTTCTTTTTTCTATTCATCTGTTGATGGATATATGGACCAGTGAAGCCCTTTTAAGGGAAGGAGGCTCCACCTCCTCGAAGGAAGAAAACCTACAGAAATCTGGAATTCATCTCTGTGGCAGAGTTTTTTACTCTGCTACATTTGTATATTTTCTTGTTTCTTTATTTCTATCAGTATGGTTTCATGTCTATTTATTTTATACTTGGGTTATAATCGAATGCTACTTTATTTTGTTGCTCAAATTGTTCCACCTTTGGCTATTCAAATTTCACCTGGAGTCTGGTTCTCTTTGGCATGTAGCCCTTGCTGTGATGTTTTGTTCTGTTTTGTTTTTGAGCACTTTCCTACCTTCTGGCATTACTGAGTGCTCCAGGCTTGTCTTGTAGATCCTCTGCCCCGGCACTAGAAGCAGCAATTCTTCAGAGAGTCTTGTCTTTTTTTGTTGGAGGATTGTGTTAGAAAATAAGATGTAGACTTAGGTGTGCTTTTTGCTGCTGGGATGTAGTTGCTTCTAGGCCCTCTCAGTGGACAGGCAAGTTCAATCGCAGTTTGTTCAGTTGCAGGGTGTGTGTAGAGGCTGCAGTCTTGTTAGCCTGTACCTCCATGGGAAAGGATTAGACACAGTGATTATGGACCGTCCTTTTGGTCTTTCCTTGTCCCATTGTATTTTGAAAAATGTGTGGGTCAGCATCTATCCACCCGGCCCCCTTCAATGAGCTTACATCATACATTTATAATGCAGTTAGATCCCTTTGTCACTGTTTGCATTCCATCGTTAGGTCTTCTAATTTCCTGACTGATTGTTTTTCAACTTTGCATTCCGCAAGGTCCACTCTGTGCTGTAAAGTTTTGTGGGTTTGGGCAATGACGTAGTGTCACGTGACCACCGGCTCTAGCATCATATGGGACAGTTTCCTCATTCCAAAACTCTCCCCTGCGCTTCGCCTGTTCAGTCCTCTGCCCTCGCCAAGCTCGCAGCCACCTCTGATCTGTTGACTGTCTCTATAGTTTTGCCTTTTCAGATTGTAAAAACAGAACAATACAGCATACGGCCTTTTCCTCCTGGCTTCTTCTACTTAGTAACATGCATTTAAGATTCATCCATCTTGTTGCAACCATAGTAGTTTTATACCAAATATGTGTACATGATTCTCAGAATACTCCTACCTTTACAAATCTGGTTAAGCGAAATGCTTAGTAAATATCGGTAGATAGCAATGAGGAAGTAAGAGAAAGTGGGTTTATGATACTGGATAGAGAGGTGGTTGGTACGTGACAGTTTTATTTGTTACTATTACTTTTATGTAGCATATTATATGGAATGCAAAATTGGATACAGTGTATTTTGGTGATTTCCAAAACTAAATGCTTATCTATTCCTAAAATCTTAAGGAGGTGTGATTCCCTTTAAAGAAAGTTCTACGTAAAAAAAAAAAATCCTGATTCAGAAACTGATTAATTAGGGAGTGCTTATATATTTCCATTAGAATTCTTCATTTTCCACAAGGATTCAGAATGTTATGAAGTTATTTAGATTGCTCTGGAAATCTAAATATTCCACTTATTTGAAACTCAGTTTACGAATTTAAGAGCACAATTCGTGTTTATAGGGAGGTATACTGAGTGACAAAGTTCAGACCTTCGGTTATCTCAATCCCAAATGAATTTCAGAAATCATCAAGCGAATCAGGGAGCCGGAAGCAGTGGGGCTCCTGGGACCTTCCCTGTCTGAGGAGAAGGGCGACGAAAAGATCACGGTCATGGTGAGGGCCTGTTGGGATGAATCTCCAGACAGAAGGCCCACCTTCCCTTCCATCAAGAAAATGTTACGAGAAGCCAGTCCCAAAGGGTGAGTTAGATGTGCAAAAGAGATTTTCTCTCTTTTTTCTTTCTCCTAGTCATTCAACCATTAGAGTTTTAAAACCCAAATGTGCCCCTCCCTCCCTCACTCCAATTCTCCCTCCCTCCATCTCTCTGTCCCACCCTCTCTTCCTCAGTCGTGTATTCACTCAGTGCCTACTACACACCAAGCTGGGCTACCCGATGATTAGAGTAAAAATGCTCCCATTATTTCATACAAATGTGTCAGAGGTTAATTATCTCACTCCCTTCTTTGTCTACTTCGGACGTCACCAATCAGTAGAGGCTCTCTTTCTTTCCCAGGCAGTTTTGACATAGCCTCAGAATCTTTTCAAATCAGCATTTCAAGGCCCAAAGTGAATCAGTTGGAATTGGACTACGGGATATAAGCTAGTCACCAATTTTAAATTAGGTTTTCCCCCCTAATTCTTTATTTGTGTGTGTGTGCAATGCCGGGGATCATACCGAGAGCCTCTCATGTGCTAGGTAAGGCTCACCACTGAGCTACAACCCCAGGCCTAAAGTAGGTTACTGACTTCAGATTATGCATGCGTCTCACATCATTTTCTCAATGGTAGCTTCATTCATATGCACATTATTGTATCATTGTTTGATACATTGAATGTATGAAGATACAACCGCGTCAGAAATAGCTTGAGTTGGTCGAAGGAGCCAGGGGCTGAGGGTCCTAATTTAGACTCTCCTATTTGGACTCCTAATTTGGTCATTTAGCTATGTGAATATCAGTCCTAAATTTTCCAAATTATAGTTGTTTTAAAATTCCTCATTTTTATATTATTTCTAACTGATGCATGAAAAATTGTTTGTATTTTTGATATAAAATGTGGTGTTTTGATATATGCATACTTTATGGAATGATTAAACAAAGCTAAATTAGCATAATGGTATTCTCAAGGCAGTAAATAATGTCTTGACCTTTTACTTTTTACTCAAGGAATATGGTAATATGGTCCCTTTTTTTTTGGAGGAAAGGTTTATTTATTTTTTTGTGTGTGTTTTTTTTTTTTTTTTTTTTTTTTTTTTTCTATTTGCATCTTACTGGCTTAGTGACAGCTTTATTTGTTTCTCTGAAAAATGACTCGATCTGCTCATTACCCCTCTGGGTGGCGTGGCAGACCTATGGTCCCATTATTAGGGGGATTTCTTATTTGAGTTTTTGTCTCCTCACCTAAAAGATGAGGAATTTAAATGACTTCCCTGAAGACCCCTCTAAAAGAAGAAGCTATAGGATCTAGACGTGTCCTTTATGTTGGACATTCTGAAAAGCATGGTCGGTTCTGACATGCACACGTTGGTATGGGTCGTGCTGGGGAGGGAGAAGGGTCGCTGAAGCCACAATTCGCAGATGCCAGCTGGGTGCCAGACCCGGCCCGGGACCCTTCATGAACACTCACTCGCTGCGTTTTCAGAATCACCTTGTGAGATACGTAGTATCCTCATCTTCCAAATAAGTAAACCAAGGCTCAAAGAAATGAGGTCTGCAGCCTGAGCTCACAGTGCTGGGAGCGGGTGCCCTCTGTCCTGCCATGTGGCCTCATCGTCATTGTCATTTCTCTGCTGGGCACCGACAACACGGAGGTAGGAAATTACAGGGGCAAGAAATGCGTTCTTGGAGGGCGCAGCTGCAAGCCGTGTCCCGGAAGGAGGTGTTAATGTCTGGGTCCTTTTAAAGCCAGGTGAACATCCTAGATAGCATGCTGAGCAAGCTGGAAGCGTACGCCAGTCACCTGGAGGAAGTGGTGGAGGAGAGGACCAGCCGGCTGGTGGCGGAGAAGAGGAAGGTGGAGAAGCTTCTATCCACGATGCTGCCCAGGTAACCCCAGACACTGGAAGTCTTGACAGAGAAACTCAAGAAGCGACAGCCTTACTATGAAGCGGACTGCAGAGAGATTATTTCATTGTTCTTTTTATACGAGATTTCAGTTTCTTCTAAAAAAAAAGGCCAACCATTTTTTGTGTGTAATTTGGTACACACTGTTAACCCCTCGAATCTGTAGAAACGGAGATGGTTGTACTACCTCGGTTTTTAATGTGCGAGATGGTGGGTGAAGCAACAGATGAGGGCCACGAGAGGGCGCTCGAGTTTCATGACTCGAACTAATGACCAACGGCGGCATCACAGCTCCTACCTACAAAACCTTTGCAAGTATGTTACGTACCGTGTCCTCACATTTGAAATGTATCTTCCGAGGGCAGCTGGGCGGGGGACTGTAGACGAGACGAGTGAGATCCTGTTAAAAATGTTCTTTTCTCCAAAACACGAAAAGAAAAAACCCGAATGATCTAGTCTCTGGTTTCAGCTTCATTGGAGAACAACTCATCGCGGGAAAGTCCGTGGAACCGGAACACTTTGAGTCCGTGACCATCTTTTTCTCCGACATTGTCGGATTCACAAAACTGTGTTCCCGCAGTTCCCCCTTGCAAGTGGTGAAGCTCCTAAACGACCTGTACAGTTTATTCGATCACATCATTCAAACCTATGACGTGTACAAGGTGAGATCCCGGCTGTGCAGCAACGCGTGCCGCTGGCTAGCTGTGCCTCGCACGCCAGCCCCTGTCTCCTTGCATTATTTTTAATCTCACAGGAAACAGTTTTTTGGGGGGTCGGGGGATGTCCAACCCAGGGCCTTCGCCCTGAGCTACACCTCAGCCCTTTTTACTTTTTACTTTGAGACACGTCTGGCCAAATTGCTGAGTCACACAAGTTGGGCTCAAATTCCTGATCCTCCTGCCTCGGCCTCTTAGAGTGCCGGGATTAGCGGCTTGCACCGCCACGTCCAGTCCAGCTAGTAAAGAGGTTTTTAAAGAGGCATTGACCTTCTAGCAGCTAATTTCTTCCCTTTTCTCCTGATATGCTTCTGCTAGGTTCAGGGAGGCTCGTATCTATTCTCCTTTAAAGCCTGCCATGGAGTCTAGCGTGGGTCTCACTTCCGTAGTTGTGATCCTCAGCAATTCGGGTGAAGACAGACTCCCCACGTTTGGACTGTCAGAGGTGGCAACAATTCCCTGCCTGGCGCTCCTCAGGAGCTGCGCTGATGTGGTCCCTGAGAACGGAAAGCAGTGTGGGAGGAGGGTGGCAAAAACATTAATATCACACGATTTCTTTTATCTGAGAAACTCAAAATATAAATAAAGAGCAAAATAAAAGATAATAGGAAACAGCAAGATAGATATTTTGCAAATGGGAAAGGGTCCAAGAGACGGAGGGAGAGTGGAGGGGCAGGGAAGAGGGTGAAAAAAAGAATGAAGATGCGTTATGTACCTGGACCAACTCCTGAGAAGCGGACATGTACTGATCAAAATTCGGAAGTCGGGCTTTGCTCCGGTAGTGGAGCTGCCGGCTGCTTTGCGAGGTTTCTGACAGCTGCGGTGGGGTCAGATCACGGTGTGTGCTGTGTGTCTGCGATCACACGCCGCTGGGGGCAGCTGCTTGTGGCCCTGCCTGACCGCGAAGCCGGGACTCTGCCTCTGCCCACCATCCTGGGAGCAGCAAGATTTGGGGGACAGTGTGGCGATAACCCCCAGTGACAGATCCTCAGTGCATCCCCCAATATCCCCACAAGTGATGCCCGCTTTCCTGCTTGGAACGGCGTCCTCTGGGATTTTCTTAAATTACTTTTTCAGCGATGCTAAAATTGCAACCGGGACGGCGTCCTCCGGGATTTTCTTAAATTACTTTTTCAGCGATGCTAAAATTGCAACTGGTTTTTATTTCTGAAGAATGGTCTCAGGGTGGGGAGATGGCGCCTAGAGGCAGGTTGGGCTTGTGAAATAGTTGACTTTTCTGTAGTTTTGGGTCAGCAGGACAGAAGTGTTCTGACTCCCTGTCTAATGCTCGAAGATCCACCTTTCCCGTGTCGTCTTTGGACTCTGCTGAATACCGTTGTATCTGGAAAGGGCTGAAGCTTTAAGCTTCTAATTGTCATTTATTTCTCTGTTATGAATGCAAGATTTGAAAACTGACTTTATTAGAAGGATCGAGGGAGGAGACAGCTAAAGGAGATGCATATGTTTCTATTTATCTAAATAAATACATTTTGTGTGGTGTATCATGTGGATGTATCTAGAAATGTATTTAAGAGCCCTGGTGTGGGGTGAGGACGCTTCAGGTTGGGTAGGATGCGTCTACTTGACGAATCCACCCAATCCTTCAAGACAGGCCCTGTCAGTACGCTGCCGCCTCACTGGCTCTGCTCTTGGGCTGGGGAAATCCGGTCACCAGCGCTGTCAGCTTTAGGAGGTGAAGCTTTGGCTGTGAGGAGGAGGCGTCAGGGAAGTTGGGCTTATGGGAGAACCGGAGTGAGAATATGGATCTACAGCTTTTTTAAATTTGGTGCCGGGGATGGAACGCAGGGCCTTGTGCTTGTTAGGCAAGTGCTCTACCACTGAGCTAAATCCCCAGCCAGAATGAGAATATGGACTTGAAGAAACGCTGGGACTTGGATGGGGTGGAGATCAGCAAGTGTGAATCCTCCAATATGTTGCCTCAAAGCAGGGATAAGAAATGAGAAAACTTGACCTCCGACCCCATCCCCACCCTCACCCACTGCCTCCTTCATGGAAAACAGATTTTCTTGCTTTATTTTCAGGTTGAAACCATTGGAGGTGCTTCCATGGTGGCTAGTGGACTTCCCATCCGCAATGGGACCCAACATGTCGACCAGATTGCCACCATGTCCCTGTACTTGCTCAGTGCCACTATCCACTTCCAGATTGGGCACATGCCCGAGAAGAAGCTCAAGCTCCGGATTGGCCTCCACACAGGTAGTCGGAACTGATGGCAGGTGACCTTATGGTCTGGGGGTAGTGGCAGGTAGTTCTGGGTTCGAGTCTGCTCCGGATTGGCCTCCACACAGGTAGTCGGAACTGATGGCAGGTGACCTTATGGTCTGGGGGTAGTGGCAGGTAGTTCTGGGTTCGAGTCTCAGGTCTAAGGCTTTTAGGAACACAGTCACTGAATAGTAAGAACTTCATGGGGAGCAGAAGATTGAATTGTCTTTGCATGTACATTTCTGGTTAGGTAGGTTGCTTGGTGAGAATAAGGACACACGGTGACTCCAAGATAGTGAACCAAAAATAAGAAGAAGAACAAAAACCAAGACGGTACTGGGCTAATTTTCCTCCATGTGTCTGTATCTAGCGCCCTTTTGTGTGTTCTATTTTTGTTAAATTCCTGGGCATGTGACCTGTGCAGAAGTGAGCCCCTACTTGGTTTAATACTTTTCTGTCACTGTTTTGAAATTCTTAATATTTTCTGAACAGAGCCTCCTATTTTCATTTTGCCCTGCACCAGTGTCTTCCTCAAATTCATCCTTCAAAAATTGTGGAAATAAAATTTGACCTCCAATCGGAATTGATTATTTCCATGTTTGTACTACTGTAGGCTTTGTTTACATCTCTAGGTCTATATGAATAGACATTGTCATTAATTAGTTATGTTGCCTCCCACCAGCATGTGAGTTCCTAGGCTCCCTCTTTGTAAACTAAGACATACTGCCAAGCCCTGCCCCAAGAGGGCACTTAACAAATATTTGTCGAATTGCCTTTGTTGACTTGATGTGCTCCCTGGAGGCAGGTTATGCCCCTTGGTTCTTGCATCCTCAGGTCCTGTGGTGGCTGGTGTGGTGGGAATCACCATGCCCAGATACTGTCTGTTTGGTGACACTGTGAACATGGCATCCAGAATGGAAAGCAGCAGTTTGCGTGGGTATCATTTACAGCAGTCCGTGAACCCAATACCACTGTCCCTCCAGGCTCCTATCTTATACCAGATGGTATTTTTAGAAGACTCATTTGCATTTTTCTCTTGTTTTCCATCTGGGAGATAAGATCATGATTCACTTTAGACGACACCTTCGCAAGGTGTATAGACAGGGTTTTGTACTCTGCTCTCGTTGGAGTCTGCTAAACACACGTGCTGCCCCCCAAGGCTTTTCCTTGTAAGCACACACACATAATAGAGGAATGGGAGAACTTTGCCCGAACAGGGACAGACAGTAAACATTTTTGGCTTTATGGGCCACAGAGCCCATTTCAATTACTTAATTCTGCTATTGCAGCTCAAAAACAGCATGGCCATATTCCAGTGAAACCTTATTTGCAAACACAATGGGCCTGGTATGGCCTATGTGTACGACTTTTCCTATCCCTGATGTATGGTCTATTCGTGGGGGTGCAAAAGATCTCTATGACCAGTAACTCCAACGAACATCACAGTCTTTTGCTTTGTAGTAATTTTATCGCCTTGACTATTGCTAGACACATATATACCATTCATCTGTTCCCACACGGAAAAAAGGAATGATCGGTAAAGAAATTTGAAAGAGTTTAGGTTAATGTTGTTTTGAGTTTACAGATTTCCCACAAGATATTAAAAACAGACCCGTAATTTCCCCTCTGAGACCTTTTTTGTCTGTTAATCAACCAACTCTCAAACATAGATTTAAACTCTCTCTTATAAGGAGGGGTTCTCAGAAGATGGTTGCTTATGTAGACTCCAAACCTGATTCTAGTTGTATTTCTTGTTGCAAGCAACATGTTCAGTAATATGTCCCAGCTTACCCGGAAAGTCCGGGGAGCCCAGTGAGCCCCCATCCATGGGGATTACCAACATGATACTGAGCCACTACTCCCTTCCACTTCGAAATTGGACACGCAGGGTTTGAGCAGACCCAACAATGCCTGGATGGTTGGTGTTCCAGGCTTCAGCCATTGCTCATCCTTTGTTTAATGAGAAGTCCTGGGGAATCAAAAGGTAGGAATAAGTAGTGTCCCCCTCCGAAGCAGCCCCCGTCCACTGACGTCTCAATGGCAATGGGATAACAAGGCAATGACTGGTTTATGGCAGCTCTTTGGATCCATGTCTCTCAAAGCACTGCAGGCGCCCTGCTGGCCATGGGAGGGTACCATCTGCAAAGGAGAGGCACCATTCCAGGCAAGGTAAGACTAGGCCAGTGTGCCTCACCTGCCCAGTTTGTGTGCCTCGTGGAGATGTTGAAGAACTTGGCAGGGTGGATGAATGTCTGCGCAGTGTTGCATGAAGACCAGTTAGGTGTCTGCCAAGCCTTCTTCCTTCCGAGAAGCCTATGCAGCACTCTCGGAGGCTCACATATGGACTGGCCCACAGGAAACACCTAGACAGATCCCCTAGGGGACACCTCCTGTCTTTGCCACCAGTGCTGCCATAATGTCCACTTGAACTCTTGTCTCCCACACAGAGCGGTAAGAATTATAGTGCCCATCCCTCCTCTGTGTCCCTTCACCTGAGAGTGAAGTGCCCAGGTAGAGGGGACAGAAGTCCATTGGCTTGGCTTGGGACATTAGTAGTATCTCGCCTCTCTCCATTCGTTTCTCCTGTCTTCTCCCTCAGCCTGGCCTCTTTGTGTCCCTGGGAAGCACCATGATGCACTCTTGTCATTCCCTTGGGGTTGGCCTTTCCTGGACAGGGGCACCCGGCCCTCTCCAGAAGTTCTCAGGGGCACACTAGAGGTGTGCACATGGGAGCAGTGGGTGGCTGCTGTGACATTGTGGGTTTTGGTGAGGGGGACCGGCACGAGGAGAAGTGGAGGAGAAGGAAGCAGCATCAGCTCCCTGTTTCACAGAGTGTGGGCTGGGTACGCTGCACCCACCCCGACTGGGGCCAGAGAGTGACTACCCAGAAGGCGGCAGTGCAGACCTGGCTTGGGATCCTACCCACTCCTCTGTAGCTGTCTAACTGGGGACCTGGGTGTGTCACCTGTAAATGTAACGATGATAATGCTGGAAATAAGGATTTGATGTCAGCAGGTAGGGGAGGTGTTTCAGCTGGTGCCCAACTCATACTAGAGCTCAATAGATTGTATGACTATTTTAACAAAATGTTTGCAACTCCCTGGTTTTAGTCCCCACTGCCCCTCCCTCCCAGGGCATGACTGACTGTCCATCTAGACTGGTCGGCAAAGCCCAAGAAAGTCACGGAGATTCCATCTGCAAGGAGGCCTGGGCCCGCGAGGCCGACCTGCCGGCTCCCCAGCAGCTCCTCCTCTGTGACTCACCAGCTGCTCCTTTGCCTCCCGCAGGGCAAAGGAGAACAAACAACCTTCTGGCTGAAAGGCAAAGAAGGCTTCGGGATTCCACTTCCGGAGTTTGCTGAGGAAAAAGCTAAAGTCCCGGAGATGTTGTGAGGTGGGTGTTTTCTTTCAAGATGTTAGTGGTGTCACTTGAAAGCTTCCAGTGTCGCACTGAAGAAGTGTAATTCTGGAACTGAGTTGGTCTCCCATGAGAGGGGCCGTCCGGCTGCCTCCTCATCTGCCCCAGCCTGTGCCGCCAGCTTTGGCCTCCAGCAGCACATCCTTAGGTGGGGTTGCAGGAAGGGGTGAGTGGGTGGGGTGCATGTACTGTGAACTCGTTTCCCGGGGACTGCCAGCGAGCCTGCCCTCGCTGGCAGAAATTTTCAACCCATTAACTTGTGAATTTATGGGGAACCCATTTCATTTGGGCAAAGGATGGAGAGGAGAAGCCACCTTTCCTTGTGAGACGCTGCTCCCTCCCCTGAGTGCTTTGGAGCAGATCAGCTTGCGAGGGAAAGAAACCCAAATCATAAGGCACCTTAGAAAGCGCTCGGGATAAAAGCTGTAAGGTACGAGCAGTCCCGGCAGGACGAAGCCTGTTCCAAGAACACAGCCCCGTGGCAGCGTGGCAGCACTGGGGGGCCCGAGCTCACACCCTGCTTCCTGCGAGCGCCACAACCTCAAATGGACAATGACCCGGTCTCGGTTTATCATCTAATTTCCTTCCTGTATGCTGAACAAAAACTCTTGCAGCCAGAGCTTGAATTTTAAGTGGAAGTTTTTTTTACTCATTTACGAAGAGTTTAATTAAAAAAAAAAAATTCCCAACAGATAAAGACTAGCCCATCCATTCCTCTGATAAATATTTTCCCTCTATACAAACAAACAGTAGGGTTCCATGTTGTTTTATTCAATGGTTCTTTTTTTTTTTTTTTTTTTTTTTTTTTTTGTGTTCAAACCAAACTCAGGGCCTTGTGCTTGCTAGGCAAGCACTCTAACCACTGAGCTAAATCCCCAGCCCCTCAGTGTTTCTTTTAATGGATTTACTGATACATTTATAGTACTTCTTTCATCTTCCCTTACAACTCCTTGCATCCATGTGGCTTCCATGTGGCTGCTCCGAGTGTGGCAAGGAGTTGGAATGAGACTGTTTGTGGTTGAAAGTCCCATGACTGAAGAAGTGAGACCCAGTGGGACAAGTTAGGTTTTCTTTCCTCCTGGACCTCTGAGCTGACTTCATGGAGATATTTTTGAGTTCGCCAAAATTTGGTACCAAATTTTAACAAAAGGTGTGGTGGATTCTTGCTTTTCTTCAGGAAGTGGGCCAAGAAAAGCACTTTCCCAAATAAACCCATCTTTATTGAACCCCCAACATTCCCATCTGCAATCTTTTGTTTTCCAGAGTCATATGAGTGAATTCTATAACCCTCACAGAATTCATTTCTATAATACAGTTTTGTTTTTTATTGTGATAGGCTCTGCTCCTCCCCAAAGGCGCTCAGCACCAAGGACTGACTGCTTTAGGATTATACTTTGAAGGAAGGAAGGCAGAAGACATTTACATGAGGGGTAAATGGGAGCTTTCCCCCTTCTACGCCAGCATGGAGACAATGGGCCAGTTTAATTTTTCATTCTCCATATCTTCTTCCCTTGTGTAGGATCGTGGCTGCTGGATCCCAAATACTTTTGTCAACCATGAAAGAAAATAAGTCTGCCTCGGCTATGAGGCCTCTTAAAAAGATAGGCCAGTCCCCATCTGACATGACTCCCGAGGGTCTTGGGTGGTGTAGACGCCCCTGGTGAGAGTGCCAGGCACCGAGGTGGTGCCAAACCTGGGCCCAACTCCTGCTCTGATGCAGAAGGTTGAAGAAGAGTCAGATTGAGACCAAAAAGTGCCAAAGTCCAAGTAACTTTTAATGAAGCAAAACCAAATATAAAGCTGCTGTCTCTCAGTGAGAGAAGTAGGGGCACCCGAAACTGGGCCACCGTTGGACATAGCCTAGGTGTACAGCTTTTATAGGTCTTGACTGTGGGCCCACTCTGACCTCTCTTGACTGAAGGTGTCACTACTTGATTTGTTAATTGGGTCGTTATTAGGGAACATGGGGAAGGGTCTTGGAGACTCTCTATTAGGGTCTGGAGTCCAGCTTTCTTTTTTTTTTTTTCCCACTTCTATAAAAGCAGTCTTGCAAGGTAAAATGTACAGAGGAAATGTGACCACAGACTGCCATCCTCGCTGGCAGCATTAACTACAAGAACTGCTACAACCTGTTTTTGTTCTTAATAAAGTGTCTTATTTTTCTTCTTTGGGGGGCTTCTCATTCCAGCCCTGGCTAATGTTCCCCCTTTCCCCCTGCCCCCATCCACCCATCCATCCATCCATATGAACTTTTCATTAATTCAAGAGGCATTTATTAAGCACTTATTCTGTGCCAGCTACCACACTGGGGGGCACGAGAGAATGTGAAACGTTCCTTGATTTTTAATCTCACAATTTAGTTGGGAGAAGGAGACATACATAGTGGTAACGCAGTATTAGCGACTAATGGATCTATGAACAGAAGTGAAGTAATCGAGCAATCCAGGAGTGTTACATTAAAAGGACATTAGAAAATAATATTCACACACAGGGATGGAGTTGGATAAGTTAATCGTCTATTATTATCTCATCTTTTTATTTGCTTTAAAGATGTGTGTTTCTTTCCAGTGCTAACCCACATGCTTACATAAATTGTATTCATATAATATAGATTTTGTTATTCTGCCTTCTTCATTGAACATTATAACATGAACACACATACAAAACATACACACACATATACACAGACACCCATATGTGTACGTGTACCCATACACATGTACACACACATATGTATCAGGGAACACACACAGGGTGGGGGAGACAGAGACAGAGAGACAGAAAGTGTTTAATGATAGGAACCAGGAATTTTGATAAGCTTAGTTTCCTAAAATCTCTATCCAGTATTTTTTCTATGTCAACCAAGGTTACCTAAGGGAGAACGCATGCGTATGTTTCCTCCTTCTCTTAATGTCTGTTTTATTTTTAGCACTAAGAAGATTTTACAAGAGATTATATCGAGGGTGCCTTCTCTTAATCCCTCAATAAAAAAGTTTTGAGACAGGAAGGGCGGACCCTTGCTTGCCTTGCTGCCTTCTGCCTGTCTGCTGTGCCACCCTGCCTTGGACCCAGCTGACTGTGGACCAAAACCTCTAGAAACCGTATGAACAGTAATGGCACCTATTTCACTTCCAAGTTCCTCGGTAGACTGTGGATTGAATGGACTGTATCCATCTCCATCATGATATACAACACCCAGTCTTGTCACCGAGTGGCAAATTAACCACTATTAACTCATCATATAATGGCAATGACAGTGCCTGCTAAGCAAAACTATCAAAAGATCTCTTATAATTATTGTAAACAAAGAAAAATTCAAATACTGTGATAATGCAAATTATTAGGAAATATATTTATGTATTAGCAATAGGTTGGTTGTACCAACATGTAAAATGTGTGCCTCTGGAAAGAGATCTTATCTGTTGCAGTATGAGAAGCCTGCTCTTCTTCCTAATGTGAATTCTATGTTTAATAAAAGCAATAAGAAAAAGTGATCAAGAGTGGGAATAACCAGGCATCACCTCCATTATTAATAAAGCTGAAGAAGAAACTTTTTGGTTCATATCAGTAATGAAGAAAATTTCCTAATACTGCCTCAGAACTCGATTGGAAAAGCTACACCGGGTCAGGTGTCTCCCACAGAATGAGTTGGACCTTTGAACTTCCAGAATGGAAGTGTTCAGAGGGAAAACAAAAGCATTACTGACTGCGGGCCCGACCAAAATGAGTTTTAAGATGATGTGTGGAATTATATGATTCGCCACTGTGTGTTATTTTACTGATTTAAATGAATCTTCAGATCCTTCTAAAGTTGGATACCTATTTCCTCCCAGAGAAATCAAAAGGATGTTTATATTTTTGGTTTAAGAAACAACAAAGAAAGATCAGGATGATGCTTCTAACATGGAAAAGTCAGAAGCCACTGCTTCTCCTGGGGGAGAGAGTACAGCTGTGACAGATTGGAAAATTTTTTCCTTTTATTTTTTTCTTTGTGTTGGTTATTAAAGTCAAATGGCATAAAAAAGAAATAAAATAAAAAAGACAGGAAAGGCAACCAAACACCGAAGCTTTCAGTTACCTTAAGCCAAAACACCCAGTTGCCGGCAAGAGCCATGATGGTTGTGTAGACAAGAGACCCCCCCACATCATAGTCATTCAGAATGACTTCACTGCCCTGTGCGGAGTGTTTGGAGTGAAAATGTAGGTCAGAACAGTGGAAAAGACAACTGTGGTGTATGTGTGAGTCTGAGACACGCTGGTTGTCGAAGCACTTGGGAGGATTGAAGAATTGGCTTTCAACATAATGTATTCATGCTGGAAACTGTAGTGAGAGGTTATTTATTTTATTTATTTCATAGCACCAGGTGGAGATACATGATCATAAAACATAATGATGAAATAAAACCAAACTAACATGACATTGTTTTAGTCTGACAGGCAAAGACTTACAAATTTGGCTATAAGTAAGCTCTTTAAGAGTTTTGGACTAGAATCAATAAAATACATCTTCTGTCTTCCCTGACTACAAAAACTCTGAGTGTACAGAAGAGAGAGTTCCCAGACTGGTGGATACCAGCTTCCAGACTAAGCGTAGATCTACTGAGTCATTTTACTCTAGACTACGGCTAACCACATGTACGCTTCGGGTATCTGAGATTTGATCACTAGTTAATTTCTGAGTTCACTAACGTAAGTTATAAAGAACTACCGAACTGAAGATTTCAAAACTTCTCAAATACAGTAGATACAGAGAGAGAAACTAACATTTAATTTCAAGTTCTAAGCCCACTAAGAATAGAACTCGGGCTTGTCCCATCACAGTCCAGCTAATTCCCCACCAGGGAAGTTTCATTCAGTTTTGTCAGAGGACAATTAATCATGGATGTTTTCCAGATCTCTGAGATGGCCACATTTTGAGGGTATCCTACCAAGTGATTTCACTGGCTGTATTTGCATTCGTGTCTGATTTTTTTTTTTTTTTTTTTTGTTCCTTTCTAGGGAACCTGGGTTAATGTG
>QZML01000037.1:2245537-2263174 GCA_016801275.1 Hystrix brachyura
ATTTTTTTTTTTTGTTGTTGGTTCCTTTCTAGGGAACCTGAGTTAATGTGACAGAAACTGATACTGGCTTGAATATTTTAAGGAAAGGTTAACTGAGGTCAGATCATTCAGTCCAGAGAAGATTTCTTAGTAGAGCAAATAGGGGAGAATTGTGAAAGCATTAAGTGTCATGAGGTGTGCCTAGGGTAGGATCGTGGACAGCCTGTGTGGAGTGGTCCTTCTGCCGTCAGGTTGCAGGCACATTTCATGTTGGCAGTGCCGCAATGTTATAGTAAATGGATGTGAGTTTTATTCCTTTTGTAGCTTCCTCCATATTTAATTAGTAATTTTCTTCTGATTTTTAGAAGTATTTATCAACTAAGAGAATAAGGAGTTTACATCTACCTAACGTTCATCTATATTTAAGAACTGTTATAATAAAACAAATTAGGTTAGTACTAGGGACTCTCAAGCATCCATTTCCTTCCTGTTAACTCAGCTTTGAGCAAAGCTGTCACATTCCACTTTGATTCCCACATTAATGAAAGATTGAAAGCCTCTGCTGGGGGCTCAGCTGTGATCCTTGGGGAGAATAACAGCCTCAAGACGAAGCTCTTGGTGGGCAAAGCTGGCTATTCGGGAGCATTCTGTATTCAGTGCTGGCTTTGTGGGTATGTCCTACATTCTCAAATGCTCGGCTGCACTTGGTCGGGTGTGCAAGTCTTTTAAAGTTGGAATAGCTTTCAAAGAGGTCTACTGTTGCCCTGAGAAAGAAGACTCCTCCCCCTGCTACAGGGAAGGGGCCGCCAGGATCTAGGGCCACAGGAAGTAGCAAGAGGAAGTGGGGCACCAGAGGATAAGGGTCACTGAATTCACAGAAATCACTGGAACACGTATTTGGCAAAGTCTATCCTCTGCTCCCCAACAGTGTCGTCTTCTGTTTGTTCTTTTTGGCAGCACGATAAACGAGTTTGTCATTGCTGAGGAGGACCTTGCGGCAGGAGCTGCAGCTGCCTGGCTAAGTCCTACAACACGGCACAAATCCCCAGCAACAGGAGGAGGCGACAGAGAACATCTGTGAACCAGAGGTGGGAGACGGCACTGAGACACAGCACAGAGGCCGGGACTGCCCAACCAGACTCAACACAGCCTGTCAACTCGTGGATCTTACCCGGCTCTTCATGAAACTCTACACATTTTACACAAAGTCATTTTTGTCCATCTGCTGGGGATTCCGTATTCCACTTTTATCAGCACAAAGAACCTGACCAATGGGCCTAGCTTGCGGACAAGTGGGCATCTGAACTTGGATCATAGAGTAATGGTGCATCTCCCCATAGGGGTCTTGCTATAGGACTTACTTTAAACATGAGCATCTAGAATTGGACTTTAGAAAGCTGATTTACATGGGCTTCCTTTAGTGATGAGTGTATTGTCTGCATCTGTGTGCTTATTTATAAGTGGAGTGGCTTTACTCCAACTCTGTGCATAGCCACTTCCTTCTCAGCAGTCCAGGCTTAGCAGAAATTGTTCTTCCTCTAAGAGGCTTCCCTGTCTGCACTCTGAATCATGTGCACTCTGTCCTGCCCCCTACACATCACGAATGAGAAAGGAGAGGGGCCTTGCCTGTCTTATTCACTACAGTAGCCACATTGCCCCGAACAGTGCCTGGCACAGTCATCCTACTATGGTTGACCCTTGCTGGATGTTTCCCGTGTGCCTGGCTGTGTTTGGTGCCTTTAGCTGTAACCGAACAATCTATATAGAGCCGTGTATTAGCCCAGATTCACAGAGGAGAGCTGAGGTCATTGCTCAAGCTCGCTCAATTAGCCAGCAGTAGAACCACAACAGGGACTCAAATATTTGTTGAACGAACAGATCATCGAAAATCATGATCTCCACGTGGAGCAATCTGAGGTAAGCCAGCTGATGACAGCTTGGCCGAGACTGAGGGGAGCAGGGTCCGGCTCTCCTTTACCCATTTGACTTCCAGCTCCTCCCTCTGGGCACAGAAGCTGCATGGAGAGAGCGCACGGGGTCCGGCTCTCCTTTACCCATTTGACTGCAGCTCCTCCCTCTGGGCACAGAAGCTGCATGGAGAGAGCGCACCTTACCTCCGTCCCACACAGGTGAGAGTCAAAGCATAATTTTCAATTCTTTATGGTTTTGCTGGGGCCATCTTTTGAAATGAATATCTGGTTTACAAAAGCATCGCCCGTGACCTTTCCCAGAAGTGTCTCTTTTCCTTACCTGAGAAACTATAGAGACTCGGAAATCCCCTGCCTGGAGTGGGTAAAGAGAGAGAAAATGCAGGTTTTAAGGGAAGATCATGGAAGCAGAAGTCTCCGAGTTATGCTTCTGAAACATAAACCTGATCACATCCCACCAGCCCCCGACATCCCACATTAAACCACCAGCACCCTGTTGCCTTTCGGACGACATTTATACTGAAGTTTACGAAGGCTTCAGCTTACGTCATCTTCTCCTGGACTCTTTAAGGGCGGGTGGGTAAGCTTTAAGCAAAGGACCAGTTAGTAAACATTTTCAGCTTTGTGAGCCTTACAGTCTCCATCACCGCTAATCCTCAATTCACTGTAGCGTGAACAGGTGTAGACAATACTGTGCCACCTAAATGAGCAAGCAGCTGTGTCTTAATAAAACTTTAAAGGCACCAAAAGTTGGATTTCATATAATTTTTATGTGTTGCAAAATATTTTTTAGATAAAAATGGAAAAAGTTTTCTTAGCTTGCAGGTCACACAAAATCAGGGGGCAGCCTGGGACACGGTACTTGGCCTTAGTGTGGTAGCTATACTGCCGGGTTCCCGGGCTAGAGCTCCTGCCTCCCTGTGGGTCTTGCTCAGCCTTAGGTTATACCAGTCTTTGGGTTATCTTAATGATTTTCCACAGAGGTCTTCCATGAGCCGTGGGTGGAGTTGAATCCTCTTGCCACATACTTTGGCAGCATCCTGGCCACCCCAGCCTTTTAACAGAAATCTGTGCCCTTGCTAGATGCAGGTTCCTTGCAGATAGGCCCCCTGTGGGTCTTGTTTATTTCTCAATCTCCAGTGCCCAGCCTAGTCCAGGCCGAGCTGGAGACTTACTAAAGGTTTTTTGACTTGTACTTGACTTTCTTAGAACATTTTATTTTCTCTTATTTGGTTCACTGCATTATCGGTTTGGAAGCTCGGCACTTCCTAATTCCATAGGGGCATTTGGCTTTGGACTGCAGATAGACTTTTTCAGGGTACAGTACTTGACAAACCTCAGCTCCTGGTATGAGCTGCC
The DNA here is from genome assembly GCA_016801275.1 of Hystrix brachyura. Classification (NCBI taxonomy): domain Eukaryota; kingdom Metazoa; phylum Chordata; class Mammalia; order Rodentia; family Hystricidae; genus Hystrix; species Hystrix brachyura. The sequence goes on from QZML01000037.1 coordinate 2,248,804, forward strand.
TCCTAACACTTGCCAGAAGACTGAGGTGCAGGTGAGAGTTGTGGCCACAGGCACACCTGGTTTGGCAATTCAGTGAAAATGCTCAAACCGGCCGTGCCTGTGGACACAGCCCAGATGTAGGCAACCAGGGAAACAGGCTTACTCCTCAGGGACAGCTCCACCACCAGGACACCGCCTGTCTGGTCCCGCAGCAGGCGCTTCCTTTTGTCGCAGGTCTGAGGAGCCAGGCAAGATGAGAAATGAACAAAGAAGGAAGATGAGAAAAAGATTTTTTTAAAAAAATGACAAACCGGATGGAGTAAAACTTTCCTAATCAATACATACCAGTTGCCTTATATCCATAATTCAAAGGATCCAGGAAAAAAGCTTTATTAACTCTACAAGCTGAAGGAAATCCTGCTGGAAGAGGTCATTACCATTATGTACAGAAAAAAAATCAAGTATTTATAAGGAATAAAGCTTTTACTTAGGTTACTCTCACTACAGTGATTTAAGAAGTGGACACTTGCAAAATGTGCTCTGGCTCATTGCTTTGCTTTCTTTTTTAAAAATGTGGAGGTGATATTCATGTTTTGATCAACCATAAAATGCTTCTTCCATCCTTCCCTGGCTGGCACCCTCTGGCTCCTTTCCTTTTTTCTGTCTGTGCTCATCAAAGATCATTTTCTGGCCAAGTGCTTTGACAGAAGTAGAGAGGATGACCTTATTTCTGCCGTCCTCTGGCACATGGGTGGGCAGCCTTTTGGAAACTCTGAAGCTTCAAATCCAGGTCCTGCACAGGGGACAACGGCTTGGGATTCAGCACTCAGAAGTCTATCCAATCAAGACTATAAATGCCCACCTCTTGAGTTTTGTCCACACCTTGAATTCCCTTGCACTTTTAACTTTTTCAAAGCACTTCCATGTTTGTTAGCACCTTAACTTTATAGCACATGCTCTCTGAAAAGGGAAGGACAATGAGTACTTAGCAATGTTGAAGGCAAGGAAACCAGGCCCAGCAGGTTAAGTGACATGGGCCGCACTGGGTAGGTTGTGGGTGACAGGTCCATAGCCCTCATGCTTCTCTCCCTGAGCCTGGGTACTTTCCCCCAGGATGCCATCTAGACGCAGCCACATTGGCCAGGCTGCACCCTCCTGGCTCGAGCCCAGCTCCTCAAGTGCCAGCCCCCTGGGTGGCATTTCCCTTCAGAGAAAGGTGGCTCACCACAGGACAGGAGAGCTTCTCGCTGTCACAGATGAATGTCTCACAATGTAGCCAGACCTTGGAGAGCTTGGGGATGTTCTGGAACCGGAAGGCATTGAATTGGAAGGTTGCCCGGTGATCCTTCCCGTTCTCATGAACGAGGACTGTTTCATCTGTGGGGCAGCTGGCGCACGTAGAAGAAGGGAGAACAATTAACTGTCACTCTGGGGCCCTTAGGCAAGAACTCGGAAGCTAATTGGCACACAGCAACACTTCCCTAGACTTGTGGGCCACGTACCCCTTCTGGAGCGCTGTGGCAGGTGGTATCTCCCTTAAATTTTTTGATTATGAGGTGAAGTTGAGGGGCTATGAGATAGGCAAGATTGTCCCCATTCTACAGACAAGGTACAACAAGAGGGGAGTGACTTATGAGAAGCCACACACCTGGAAAGTCACTCCTCTATCCTAAAGAAATGAACCCCCCAGGAGGAGAAGCCTTCCCATGACTTGGAACTTTGCAGACCCCCAAGGTGACACAAGATAATGGCCATAGTGCTAGAAGCAGCATTTTCTGGTGCTGCCGTGGACATCCTCTTTCTGCGTATCATGAGATTTTGCCATTGGAAATTCAAGTTTATGCTCCACTATTTAAATTATACCTACATTATTATCTTTGTGGAAATGTGGTCACATTCTAAGCACAGAAAAGGAAAATGAGTGGAAAGATGACCTCAACACGTGTTTTTACTGACACGGAGGCCGGATCTGAGGTGCATCTGAGAGTTCACGAGTGAAGGCTATGGTGACCTCTGAGCATCAATAGAGCTGTGGGCATTTTCCAGATTATAAAACGAAACATTTGTATTGACATTGGGTCAATAAACCTGAGGTCCTTATGTGAACTCAAGATGCAAGGCCTCCAAAATAGCTCTTTGCAACCTGAGTGCCCCAGGCATGGTGACAGGCAGTAGAAAATAACATAAGCAGAACTTTGGGAGGGGATAGAGGCATGAAATAATGAACAGGCCTCGATGCCTTGGCTCTGCTGCCCTCGGGGCAGGTCATGGCACCTGTCCTTTAGTGGCAGCTGCTTCTGGAGGGTGGAAGTTCACTAGGGAGGTTTTGCACCATTGCCATGCAAGTCTCCTGCCCCACATCGGACCACTCTGAGGTGGGTGTGCTATCTACATGCACTCATGTGTACTGGAGAACTCCTGATGATGCAATCACTGTGATCTCCCCAGGAACTCTTGAAAACTGGGATTTCCTCCAAAACGACCCAGTATAAACAAAAAGTATCCTCCCAAGCTATTCCAAGCCAGAGTAAAGTAGGTGGGGGTATTCCTGGCCCCACCTCTTGGCCTTGACTCTATAGAGTGGTACTCACCCTTTGTTGATCAGCTGCCACTGCAGGGGATACATGAAGTCAGCTGAGGGTGTGGCCCAACAGCTGTTCAAAACCACTTTAAACCTGGAAATAGAGGAACATGGCATCACTCTGAGCCATAGATTCTTATGCCCAGAAATGTCTGGTGATTTAAACATCTCTTGCATAGTCTCTATTTCTTCGTGTTTAAAATATAAATACAGAGGAAATACACTTACCTAATGCTTAATCCTTTGGCTTCTACTCCTGCAAATAGGTCAGAACCAATTTCAGATGTCTCCAGGACAAAGGGGGCTTCTTTCTTGGTGGAGAACTTGGCATTCTTTGGAAAGAAATGGATACCAGACATTATGACTTCTTGGACTGAGCAGTTGGGTCTGGCAGGAGCAGGTGAATTGGGATGGGAATGAAACCAAAAGAACAAGCATGTGAGACCTCAGAGTGACTTCCAGGACCACAGAAGCTGTACCTCCTAGGATATTGGTGTCATCTTGGAAGGTGTGAAAACATCCCATATTCTACACTTGCTGGTCATGGTGAGACACAAATGTACAAAAGGGGCCACACAGCCGTCCAGGGAAGTCTCCTCCCGTTAGGTTTTGTTCTGCCCCAGGAGTGCGCCCTAGGACTGACTCTAGGAATCTGATTCTAGAATGAAGGGGCCACAGCTGTCCAGGGAAGTCTCCTCCCGTTAGGTTTTATTCTGCCCCAGGAGTGCGCCCTAGGACTGACTCTAGGAATCTGATTCTAGAATCTGATTTTTTAGATATGATTTTTCCATCCCAAGCTTTTCTGTTTCTTTTTGTCTAAGAGGATTGGTTAGGACTCTTTGAATAAAAGTCAACCTGATCCCACACTGACATCGATACTCAGCTCTAAAGGTAATGGCACTAGCAGCCCTCAGCTCTTCATGTCAAATGGGGTCAAAATCTGCATTCAGGGGGCTGGCTATTTTCTGGAGCACTTACATTGCCAGGCACCATACTAAGTACTTCCCAAAGACTATTGTATGTAATCCTCATAACAAATCTAGGGAAAGTGCTATTATACCCCTACTTTCAAACGCAGAGATGGTGGCCCAGAGGTCACACAACTTGCCCACGGTCACACAACTAGTAAATGGTAGAACTAGTCTTCAAACCAGTGGTCTGGTGGCAAGCGCCATTCTCTTAACTGCAGTGCCACACTCCTTCTGTAAGCTGACCACCCTCCCTTATTGTAAACCAGGAGTTAAAATTACTTTTTGCTGGGAATACCAATCATGGGTCTTTGGCAAAAGCGATTGGGAAAGACATCGGGAGGAGAGAAAGAGGAAGCATGCTGGGTAGAACTAGTGCTTTTAGAGCCCAGAATTTGGAGTTCTCAGAATTCTAAGCAATTAGCAGTGCAAGCAGTGTGTTGGTTCCATTGTGCTATCTAGGCCACAGCTCTCCTGGTAATTTGATGGAAATATATGCAGGGAGCACTTGTTGCTTCAGAAACACACAAGAATGCCCTCAAAGAAGAAAAAGGGAGAAAAAAAGAATACCAGCCACATGGCTTCACAGTAAACCAGACCTATGGGGGGATATTAATCAGTGCACGAGTCTGTGGACCCCACAGACCCCTCTTTCTTGAGATCTGTTTACCTGGGAAGGTTTTGATGGGCCATGGGGGAGGCCTTAGTTTCATTTCTATGATGGTTGAGGCAGAGACCCTTTTATTCTGTCTCTCCAGTATGGAGGGTGGTCTGAGTGATGCCAAGAACATGCCTCTTATTATTTTTTAGAAAAAGGATAAGCTCTTTCTAGGTCTAAGGTTTGATGTTTAGATCTGAAACTTAGCCCAGTAAGGATGAAGGTGGGTGATATATTTTCAAAAATCCTCATGTCTTTCTATTGACAACGGTTGTACAACCTTCACAATCTTGTATTTATAATTTCATCTGCTTAAAGTAACAATTATTTACTTCTGAACCGGGACTCAGTAGTAAAGAGCACCTTTCATCAGGATGTCCGCTGAGACTTGCCAATACATGGTGGCCTAGCCCCACTCTGATGGCCTTCGTCAGGGACTGCAGGGGCTTCTCCACCCTTTCAGCACACAGGCAGCCCATACTGTATTTATCCTCTGATGACAGGTCAAGGGGCTTTTCTCAGGAGCTAGCCACTATTGGACTGTGGCTAGGGGAAGATCTAGGTTTTAGAGGACCTTGAAGTTAAAATTTGGAGAGTCCTCTTTAGCTAAAAACAATAAAAACTTGGAATCCAAAATGAGATGCAGGGCCTCTAAGGAAGGCCCTGTAGGTGAGAGGTGCCCAAACTTGAACTTCCCGACCTTCACAGGAAGCTCAATACAGAGACCACGGTTAGGAGATCTGTGCCCCAGGACAGGCCGCTCCTCCAAGGTACCTGTGCGGTTTGGGGTAAATCCCTCCCTCTGTCTGGGCTCCAGAACCTCATCTGGAACCTGGACCGGGTTATTCCTGAGTTCAGCAGGATTAATGGCTTCTAGGCAGCCACAAAGCGAGTTCAAGAGTTCAAGGGTCGTGGAGTTGCAGGTAGGATAGGATTTCCCTTTGTGAAATGAGTAGTTTGGGTGAGCTGCCCTCTAAGATTGTCTTCTAGCCCTTAAGGTATGTGTTTCCACCTGCATCTTCCTCTACCAGCTGGCCAGGGTCCTCTCTGTGTGCATGTGTCCTCACTGGGGGCTGCAGGTTTCAAACACAAAGCAATGTGTTTCCGCCTGCATCTTCCTCTACCAGCTGGCCAGGGTCCTCCCTGCATGCATGTGTCCTCACTGGGGGCTGCAGGTTTCAAACACAAAGCACCCCTTTTGCACAGGAGGACAGCTGGGCTGACAGCCTTGCATATTTAGTTTCTCTGGAGCACTTGATTGCAACAAAGACTGGAGTGTGCCTTTAAAGTCCACGTCAACACAGGCAGCGGGCCCAAGTTAGACAATGAGGAAACCCACTTACTGAAAGGCCTCAAGGACTACAGAACCAGGGAGCAGAGCCCAGTGCTTACTCTGCTCCTTAGCTCTGTCCCAGTCAGGAAGTTCAAAACTTTCTGCCAATTGTCTTTAGAAGAACCGGAACCTAAGTATAAATACATTTCTGGAATGGGTTGCAGTGGAAACTAACCTGATTAAGAGTTAGACACTGCTGTATCAGTCAACCTTGTCTCAATTTTCTCATCTCTGAAATGGGAAGGTTGGCCTTCTAGCTTTGTGGCACCAGTTAGCTCTTTTATGCTGCCTATAAATCTGGCTTTCAGGTGCATCCAGCCTTTACAGAGGTTTAAAGCTAAAGCAAAGCTTCTGTCTTCATTCAAACCTAGGATGGGGCTCTACATGGAATTTGGGTAAGAGTGGTTCCCAAGGAAGCATCCCGTTACCTTCTGGAAAGGTCACAGGGTGGAAAGGGGAGCCGGACTTACAGTGTAAAAGTTGAGAGACAACTGGCTTTCAAATGTGCCCATGCTCCCGTTCTTCACATGCACGGTGGCCACCCTGAAAAGGGGAGAGAATTTTGCATAAGGACTGAAACACGCCGGTGTGATAGGGACTGCAGCACACCCCCAGGCGGCCAGCCCTCCACTCCGCAGAGCAACTTACCTCTGGTCAAAGGCAGCCTGGTTCACCAAGTAGGTGGAGTGGTAGGTGCAGGAGAAGGAATAGTTCACAGGCTGGTTCTTCACGATAACTGTGCTGTCATTGGAAACAATGTGGCTGTAGAAGTGGTAGATGGGTGGTTTGTACTGGGGGAAGGAAGAAAGAAGGTGGTTAGGTGGCCCTGGGCCCCCAGGAAAGGAAGGAGGGCTCTAGGGAATGTGGGTAAAGATGGCTCAGAGAAAAGCCCACTGGGGAGACATGAATGTTTGCCGCTGATAGTAAAATTCATTCCTTTTCTCTGTGGGTGAGCCGATATCTTTTAAAAGGAGTTCTTCAGTCCCCTCAACTAAAATGATTTAAAATAATGTGGGTTGATACCAAAGAGATGGGGGAAGGAGGAAGGAAGGAAGGGGAAGTAAAAAGAATTAAGGTCTGTTTTGCACATGAACCAACTTCCCATGATGAATTAATCATTACATACACAAACGCTGCATATTTTAAAAATAAAAATGTAAAAAGTCCATAAACTCATTGGGCTTCCACCAAAAAGAACAACTTAAGAATCTCTATTTCTCAATATAACTTCTTATGCATTTTTCCTGTTTGGGTACCGTAGGTGAATGTCTTCACCCATCTCCCAAATCTAGAGTTTTACTGTCTAATTCCTTGCTTTTTCCTTCTTCTGACCATAAATACTATTTCTAAAATTCTCTCCTCTGGGAGGTTGGACTTTGAAATCACAGATGTACAGCTGGAAGGGGTCTGGGACATCCATGGACAGTAACCAACCTGAGCTCAGGGAGGTGATTTCTCGTTCACCTTGCCAGGGTATATCCAAGGATGTGATGCTTTGCTAGTCATACACATGACTCTACCACGAAATCTCTGAATCTCTGGGGCCTTTAGGAAGAAGAGTTGGCCCTGGAAGATCCTTTTGAGACTCTCAGATGTATAATTTTCTGGTACTGAGGCAGCAGGAGTGCTGGGCTGCAGCGAGAGTGTCAGAAGACCTCGTCTCCTATATGACTGTGTCCCTTCTGGTTCTGTGGTCCGAAACTAATGACTTTATTGGGGGGTGTCAGGTGTCTCCTCTGCCACATAAGGATACTTAGCAAGAGGATCTCTGTATTTCCTTAGGACTCCATGATTCCTTGTCTGGATTCTGCATATGACCCAGTTAAGGACTGTGTTAGATTCTGGTCACTCCTTTAAAATGCTTTTCCGAATGCAACTTATTATCACATCTAAGTCCTGGGAAAGGCCCAGCCCAGGAAGAATGGTGGTTTATGACAAGAAGCTCTGGATTCGAAGTGAGTTGGAGGTGAGAAACGTATTTTGTTCTATTCACAGAAGGTGAACTTGTTGGCTCTGGCAGCAAATTAGGAGAATAAAAGTCAAATCAAAAGACTCACTAAACTAGGTAGATTTCGCGAGGATTGACTTTTAACAGGAAATTCTGAATCACCTTAAGGATGGACAGCAAACATGGCATTCTTGGGCCTGGTCACCTTATCTTTTTTTTTTTTTTTTTTTTTTTTTTTTTTTGCGGGGATCGAACTCAGGGTCACCTTATCTTAAGCAACTCTGCATTCTGTGACTCAGCCTTACCTCAGACTGGGTTCCACAATAGGACTTGTTTTTAGGTGATAAGTCTGGGATGACAAATTGGTAGTAACCGCCTTCGTGGACCCCATTGTAGCACAGGCCCCCGAGGGCCAGCTGGTGCACTTCCCATCCGTAGGGGCATTCTGGGATTTTGGTGATGATCGTTTTGGGATAACAAAACACAAGAATGACATCTGGAAGTGCACACACATGGTTCAAATCAGACATGTCATCGCATCAGTCTACTTACAGAGCTGCAGGTTCCAACCACTCCTGGAAAAAATGCTTTTCTGCTGTTCCTTCCCAGCTGTTAGCAATCCCCCCACATTTCAGCCGCTGAAGTTCTACTTTAATAGCTTATGCTACATCTATTTAATAACTGCATATACATTGCATGTATCACGTATATTTAAAACAGTCCATTTTTAAACTTTTGCTTTACTTTTGGGACTGTGCCCGTGAAATCACATATTGGAATATACTGTACGTATCTCTCTAAGGAAATGAGCACATAAAATCCAAAATGTCCATTTCATACACAATATTGTAAAACATTGGTTTATGACACAGGACAGAAATTCGAATAAAAAGAATATGTAGATGTTATATATACAAGAGAGGGAGGAGGAGGAGAAGTGAGTGTTCTTTAATTGTAGAAAGCTTTACCCAGTAATTTTGCTTTCTGTGGGCAAAGCCCATCGGCACTGTGGTCTTAAGGGCTTTTACTTGTTACATGACTGCATTTTTGTAACAATGCCGGCAGGAACACAGAGCTGTAATCGTCCCAAAGGGAAGCTGCAGGAAAGGTTCTTTCCAGGAAAGAGGCCTGGCACCCGGCATACCTGCTTTGTTTGGTGTGCATGATCTTGCCGAGGCTCCCACAAAGACGGCCAGCAGGACAAAGGCCCTCACCACCATCGCTTCTCAGAACTGGGTCTTTGCCAGGTGGCCAAATCAAACTGGCCAAAGACGTTCCTTCCAGGCCCCAATCCTCGATCATTCTAGCTCAGAAATACAAGTGAAAAGTTAAAATCAAGGGTCAGAGCAAAGCAGCACACAGGGGCTGGAGGGAAATTTCCAAGGGAGATTAGAGACAATGTCTCCTCTTCTGGATCACTCCTTGTTGGGATGGAGGGTCACAGAGTGGGGCTCATACCACGGGGACTGTTGGGGACACAGGTGGGCGCTCCCGTTCCCGGCTGTTTCATTCTCTCTGGATGGTGATGCTGCCTCCCAGGCGCTCCCCAAATCTCCGGCCCCAGGGCTGCCTTGACTTTATATAGCCTGAGTGTGTAAAAGAAACCGGCTCCAGATAAGTCACAATGAGCATGCATTATCCACTGTGGGGGGAATAAAAGAGAACCTTGCACAATAATCCGATGGGAAGCTCAATTACCACTTGAGTCTAATTTCTTTTACTTCACAGAATTGGGAAACTGTTTTTTTCTTAACCACTTCAACCAAGCCTGGAATAAAAAGTTGAATTTTTACCCCTTGTACAATAAAACAGTTCTCATTGGAGGAGAACTGTTTCTGCACAGGTCCAGGTGTCAGTTCTGTTTCACTTATGTCTTGCTTTCTTTATTTCTTGCTTTCTTATTTTTGTATGTAGGTGAACTAAACTTTGAACTCAAGAAGACTCACGTCCAGCATTATTATACCTGATAGAAAAAAAGGTTGCATTAATGCAAACCTTTTAAAGGCTATTTTTCTCTAGTATTTTCAAAGTAAATTCTGATGTCTAGAAGTTTATTTGGAATGCAGCTGTAAATTGCATGCCCACTAGTCTTCTAAGCTTTATTATTCTTCCAGAGCAATGACAGTGGAGGAAGGAACTTAGACTTTCCCATAATGCAATCCTAAATCATCCAGTAGGACCCCACTGAAAACAGTAGGGAGGGTGTGGTTCCCATAAAGATTGCAGTGACATTATTGGGGACACATATAATTTCATGTTTCAGAAGCACTGGCTGTATCTCGTAAGAAATATGCGTATGTAATATGGTAGAGTTGGTTATTTCCTCAAAACCTATTGTTAAATTGATGGCATGTTTTACAATGATAGCATTGAAGAACTAAGGAAGTATCTATCTGGCAAGCCATTAAAAGTCTCTGTGACTCAGTTTCCTTTTCTGTAAAATAGAGGCTGTAAACTCTGGACTGATCTCACAGGACAGGAAAGCAAAGCAATGATGTCAAGCCACTTGTAAACTATAAAGTTCTAGATAAATATGTAGACTTACAAGAAAAGACAATTAACAGTTTCTAGTAACATGTATGTGTTCCATGAGATCCTTTTCTTCCCTTAGAAACACCAGGAAGTATCTCATTGTAGACCTAGGATTTGTGTAACGTAAGATTTATCTACACGGTATAACATGCATACAGTACATTTTATGGCAGGCTGAAGGAGAGAGGACAAGGACTATATTTTTAAAAAATATTTAAACACCAGGATTGTTTTTAGTTCAGCCAGGACACATCAGCTTTTAGTTTGTACTGTGTTCTTCATTGTTCATTCCTGACTAGGAAAAAGACATAGGAAACTCACATGTGTAGATTCTGAGTTTCTCTTTCCTGGGACTCAGCTCTAACTCTCTGTGTTTCTTCTTTTTTACTTTTTATTAAACATCTATTGAAGCCCTACACTAGAAGCAGTACACTAGATATTGGATCTGGAAGACATAGGCATCTCAAAAGTCATTTCTTTCCCTGAGGAACTGCAGGGAGGCAGTGCAGAGAGTGACGGGAGTCTATACTGGGAATGATGGAGGGAAAGAGGGAGGATCAGAAAGCTTGATGGAGGAAGGAACAAGTAAGTCAAGCCAGGTCTTGGGAACTTAAAACAGGCCACTTGCATAAGGACTAGGCCCCTGACTTCACACAAATGATTAGTCATCGCTGACAATTCAGTATGGCTCTTCCATGTGGGTTGGGATACTTATTCCTATTCCAAGAGAATCCTTTTCACATATCTTCAAATATGTACTTGTTATCAGCCAACTTGGGCCAATGCAAGTCAACAGTAACATATTACCTCTCACCCAGAAGGACGGGTCCACCCATGGAGAGGGCTGCTGTGGACGTTAGTGCCTTTCTGTCCCCAGTGGGGATGTCTGAGGGGTCTGGCAAGAGGCTATGAGGTGCTGTGGGGTGAGGCTGAGCCATTAGACTCTAGTCTGCCTGGAATTCAATCTGTCTCCATCACTTACTGGCTGTGTATTCTTGGGTAGGTTGCTTAGCTTTTGTGAGTCTAAACTTCCTTCTTTTGAAAGGACATGATAATGTCTACAAAATAGCGTTACTCAGAATATGAAATAAGATATATGTATGTTTGCATAGACATGCCTTGTTTTTCCCTATCAGAACAAGTCACCTGGATAGCCTTTTGTCTCTATGCTAAATTTTACTTGCGAAATCAAAAAATCAGAGCCTATTAGGAGTGAGTCACTACTCTAGAGCACAGGTTATTGTCTGCAGGGCTGGATTATGTGACCCTGGAATTAGAGGTTGTAGTTCTGTCACATTTTCAATTGTGTGATCTTGGGCAAGTGAACTGCAGCCTTCCAAGCCTTCAGTTTCCAAGTCTATAACACGGCTGTTGCAAGGACACAATGAAATAATCCCTGTAAATTGCTTAGGCCAGGCCAGGCACACAGTCAGCAATAAAGACTCGCTTCAGAGGCTGGTGTCTTCAGGCTGGAAGGCCGTGTTGATAGTGTTCCCACATGGACTCGGAGCGTGTTTTAATGGTGACTCTTCTCCTTTTAGGAGCCCGCCCTAACAAAAGAGTAGGTGCTTTTGATTTCCAGAGAAGTCCGAAAATGATAAGATTGTGAGACGGAAAGAGATCTGTCCTGCCATTTCTTGGAGCGGAGATCCAGCTAACAATCAGGTACCTGATACTCCTTTCAAGGACAAGCTGAATGAAGTTGGGGAAGTGCATTCAACTTTTGTGGCAGGCTAGTCTCTAGATGTTTAATTTGCATAAGAAACAGAATGGGACAAAATGTACTTGGGCCAAACAGTATTTGATACTTGCTCTGATAAAAGGCGGGAGGCCTCTATTTTTTTCTGGTAATTACTCACCTTTCTGAAGCCCCACCCCAGGCTGCTCTCTGTTTTCCAAAGCTCCTCTCCCTGAGATGAAGAGGGAATGAGGGGTGCTGCTGAGACATGAGCCCAAAAGCAAAGCCCCTCGCTGAGACCATTGCTGTTTCTTCAAAACCAACTGGAAGGTCTTACCAATCCCCAGATTCTGAAAGAGGCCAATAGAGAGGGTTTTATGGGACTCACCAAAAGATGAGCTCGTCCGTCCCGCATCTCTTTTATGAACTGCCAGGCAAGAGAGGGTACCTGTTCTGTTTGAAGGTCCTGAGTCGTTAGCAAAAGCTTGTCCAAACACAAAAACATTGCCACTTGCAAAGTTCCAATCAACATTTTCCATTGTAGTTCTGAAATCATCAATAGGTGATAAGTCAAGATAAAGTGAACTCTTACAGAGATAAAAGAGGGAATTTAAAAATAAAGCCAATAAGTACGTATTAAATTTTAAAAAGCTACTATATATAGGGGTTGGGGATTTAGCTTAGTGGTAGAGTGCTTGCCTAGCAAGCTCAAGGCCCTGAGTTCAATCCCCAGCACCAAACAACAAAAAGAGGAAAAAAATCCTGCTATACCAACTTATTTTTAAAGTACATTAATGAGTTCATTAAATATTGAGCTTATCGGCGGGGGGGGTTAGCTCAGTGGTTAGAGTGCTTGCCTCCCAAGCATGAGGCCCTGAGTTTGATCCCCGGTACCAAAAAAAAAAAGAAACAAAAAAACCACAGGAAAAAAAATAAATATTGAACTTATTGAATGGACTCTATTATTTCCTTTACACTCGGAATCAAGCCTTCTTCCCTTTTTGGGAGGCCCTATTTGCCAATTTGCAAGTGAGAGTGGGTTCTCATCCAGGCTTCCAAGGCTCAAATCTCACAGCATTACCAGGAATTAATCATTCTCCAGAGAAAGTATGCTTCATAAAAGACAATTGAGAAGCAAGAAAAGATCCTCTGCTGATAGTGCATCAAGAATTCAGAGCAAGAAACCCTGACCCCACAGCACTGGCTGCAAAGAACCGCGTCATCTCAGGTAGACAAACTGGAGTCTTCTTTAGCTAATCTCCAAACAGGAACAATGTTTCCATTGGAAGAGTAGGACCCACAATCCTGTCTGTTATCACCCCATCAGCCCCTCCCTTGTCAGCCTCTTCACTGCCCTCCTCTCCCACTGTGAATCATAAGGCTGAGAACTAAAAAGTAGCTCCTCCTCAGATTAAAAATAAGGATCTCTGCTGTGCCTTGTATCTAGATGTCCACCCAAAGTCTCATGCTCTCATAGGTGGAGCTTTGAGAGGTAACTGGATCATGGGTGAGTGATACTGGAATAATCCACTGATTGGTTTAGCAGAGTTCCGGGTGTCAAGAGACTTACTGAAGAGAGAAGACCCAGGCTGGGGATTTAGCTCAGGGGTTAGAGTGCTTGACTGGGAAACACAAGGCCCTGGGTTCGATCCCCAGCACCAGGGGGGGAAAATAAAAATCTGGGAAGTGCTTGCCTTGAAGAGAGAAGAACCACGCCAGGTACACGAAGAGGCTTGTAGCCTGAATGGAGTAAAGAAGGAAAGAGAAGGAAGGCTGGCTGCATCCTGCTTGCCATGCCATGGACTGTTTTTCTTCTGCTGTGCCTCCCCACCTTGGAACCAGATGAAAATATACTGAAACCTCTGCAAACTGTGAATTAAAATAAACCTTTCTTCCTTTAACTGTGATATTTTGTCCCAGCAAAGAGAAAAGTAAGTGAGACAATCTCATTGCCAGTCTAAAACATCCAAGGAAAATAATTCTATTCTTGAAACTTCCCAGAAAATCATTCATGTATTATTTCATTCAACAATCCATTAATTCAATTCCATGTGACCCAGATATTCCCCTTTTAGGTCTCTTCCTGAAACAGTTAAAGACATCACATTACAGTGATACATGCATACCCATGTTTATAGCAGCACAATTCACAACAGCTAAATCTTGGAAGCAGCCTCTATGTCCATCAACAGACAAGTAGATAAAGAAAATGTGGTATTTACACACCATGGAGTACTACTCTGCTATAAAGATAAACTTGAGTCATTTGTAGGAAAACGGATACACCCTGAGTCTATAATGTTAGGTGAGATAAATCAGACACACAAGCTTAAATGTCACATGGTTTCTCTTATGTGAGAAACCCAAAGTAAAAATAAAGAGCATCTCACTCCAGAAAGAACAGCTATTATCAAGAAATCAACCAATAACAAGTGCTGGCGGGGCTGCGGGGAAAAAGGAACCCTCCTCCACTGTTGGTGGGAATGTAGACTGGTCCAACCACCGTGGAAATCAGTGTGGAGATTCCTCAGAAAACTACAACTAGAGGTTCCATTTGACCCAGCTATTCCTCTGCTGGGTATCTTCCCAGAAGAATTAAAATCATAGTACCATAGCGACATATGCACAACCATGTTCATAGCAACACAATTTGTAATAGCTAAGTGTTGGAAACAACCTAAATGTCCAACAACT
>QZML01000037.1:2271980-2283293 GCA_016801275.1 Hystrix brachyura
TCTTCCTGTATCTTTTATCTAGGCTACCTGTCCTTAGGGCGGGTAGCACTCCCACCCTTAATTTTAGTTTCACATCCTTGATCCCAGCAGAACCATGCCAAACTGATCAGTGGATTAATTTAGTAATCACACACTCTAGATCCAGCTATCTCTTACCACATGAGGCTTTGGGGGGACATCTAGACACAAACCATAACGAATGATTTAATATAGTACCATATGTTGGTCTTTTGGAAAACAGTGGTTGGCTCAGTAATGTAGATTTTCCAAGGGTTAACACAGTTCATTATAAATACTGAAAAATGCATTTCTTAATACTAAAATCTCATCAGAAAATTCAGTTAGTATTGAGAAATTGTCAAGATCATGGTGGTAGGCACTAGATTTTTGGAAATTCCACTTTTCTAATGGATTTCAGTTTTTATCATTGGCAGCAAACATTGTGAGTTCACAGTGTGACAATCTCACTTTTTTTCATTTTAGAGAAAATGTGCTAAAGATCCACGTCAGAATAACCATAGCTTGTTGGTCAATTATTTCTTCAAAACTGCTGTTCCATAAATAAGTAGTTAGGTTGGACGTGGTGGTACACACCTGTAATCCTAGCACTCGGGAGGCTGAGGCAGGAGGATTGCCATGGGTTCAAGGTCAGCCTGAGCTACACAGTGAGACCCTATGTCAAAAAAACAAAAACAAAAAAGTGGTTAGTTCATCCCTTAATATTCAATCTTTTTTTTTTAAATATTTTTACCAAGAACACATATTGATACATTGTATACATAATGATCTCATTCTTCATGGTTATTTTGTACCTGTACATGATGTATCTTGGTTTTCCCATTAATATTCAGTCTTATAAGTGGTTTTCCGCAAGATAAGACTCATGTTATATTGCGGTGTGTAGTTTTCTCTTTATGCTTTCTACCTTGTTATATGTAATATTAATATCAATATTAAAAAGTTATGTACTTGCGAGTAGGACTCTATTTAAATTAATAATTTTTGCAGCTTTATTTCGGCAATTCATTTGAAAATGGCTATTTAAGAAAATGGCAAATATGTTTTATAGACAAATATGAGCACTGTTATAATTCAAAGCAGTGTCTTAATTCTAGCTTAGGTGATGGCAGTTTTATGTATCATGCCTTTTGTGGTATTAGTGCAAATGTGAACCCAGACATAAAGGGCAAATAATGTCTTAGTATTATTATAAAAATGTTTTTAAACTTGCTAACTCCCTGAGAGGATCCTAGGAACTCAGAGACCTGAAGACCACACTTGGAGCACTTCTGGGTCCAGTTTATTATTAAGAACCTCTTGCACCATCATTTTCTAAGCATTTTGAGGCTATCTGGGTACTTTAAAAATAAAAGACCCAATCACGAAATGGACAGGTGAAATGATTAGACACTTCTCAGAAGAAGTAGTACAAATGGCCAACAAACGTGAAAAAACATTGAACATCTCTGGCCTTTAGAGAAATGCAAATTGTTCCTCACTGGTCAGTAGTAATGTGGAATCTAAAACTATATGTAACACTTAAATCTATAGCTTTTGTCTTGGGCTGTAATGAATCTTTTACTTATGAATGATGTCTTAGAAACAATGCTGAGATTTCATCTTACACCAGAAAGAATGGCAGTCATCAAGGATTCTAAGAATTTATCTTACACCAGAAAGAATGGCAGTCATCAAGGATTCTAAGAATAACAAATGCCTGTGTGGTAGTGGTGAAAAAGGAACCCTCCTGTATTGTTGGTGGGAATGTAAACTAGTACAACCATTATGGAAATCGGTATGGAGATTTCTCAAAGAATTGAAATCAGAAATTCTATTTGAGCCAGTCAGCTATTCTCTGTCTAAGTATCTTCCCCAAAGAGCTAAAGACATCATATTACAATGATACATGCATACCCATGTTAACAGCAGCACAATTCATAAGAACTAAATCCTGGAAGCAGGCTGTACACCTGTTAACAGACAAATGGACAAAGAAAATGTGTTACCTGTACCTAATGGAATACTGCTTGTCTATAAAGAAGAATAAATTAGAGACAATTGTAGGAAAATTGATGCATCTGGAAAATATATTGTTGAGTGAAGTAAATCAGATACACAAGCTTAAATACCATATAGTATCTTTCATTTGAGTTACACAAAATACAAACAAAAAGCAAAATAAATAATGGATGGAAAGAAACGAATGGATAGATCTCTTGCAAATGGGAAAAGTCTAGAAGGAGTCCAGAAGCTAGAAGGTGAAGGGAGGAAGGGAGGAAAAAGTGAAGCAAGAAGATCTAAAATATGCCGTGTACAGATACCAAACACCACAATGAATGTAAATATTATATAAACATGAGCTGCGAATACTAATAACAACAAGAACGAAAATTTGGAAAGGAGGTTTAGGGAAGGAGGAAGGGAGGTAGGTGGACAGGAGATTAAAAAAGGAAACAAGCTGTGTTACGTATATGTACCTACTCCCCAAGATGAATGTAAACTTCATGTACTGCAAAAAGATGGAATGAATGTAAACTTCATGTACTAGTAAAATAAATATAAAAATGTAAAAAAGCAATTGTATGAGAAAAAATAAACACTTTAAGAGAAAAAAAGAATCTGGGTGCTGGAAGAAGGTCTCACAGCATAGTCTTTTTGACACTACTTTGCTTTTAAATCACAACCCAAATCATCTACCAGCTCTGTCTGACCAGCCTATCCGATCAGCCTATGTCTCCTCATGCATTGAGAAGTCAGGTGAAATCAGGAGGACATGCAAGGTCTCAGCTTACAAGAGAAATTCAGGTCAATCCTACCACCTGTCGCCTGCACTACTGAGACATGGGCAAGGGTTCTTTCTGTTTGCAATCCATTGCTTTTGTGTTGACCAATTCTGTCGTTATGGAGATAACTGATTTAGTGATTTTTGTAGCTACTGAATATTTCCCCACCTCATTCACAAATCAAATCACAGCCCGAGGGGTTTGTCTGGCAGTGATGTGGAGAGCCAATAAGTTGGTCCAAATAGCGATCCTGGTGCTATCATGCAGAATTGTTTTCATGTATGCACAGCTGCGAATCTTTCATGGGAGAATGTAGTACCATGACTTGTTTTCTTTCGAAATAAAGAACAAAACAGAGTACTCTGGTAGGTTGGATTTAAGCAATGTGGGAGTTGCGTGATCAAGTCTGAAATTTTTCCCTAGTATTGCAAATGCTGGGTCGTTCTGGGGTTTCCTGTCCTGAACTTTGTGCTCCATGACCTCTGCCAGTTGCCTCAGACCATTCACATTACTTTGGCTGCTGGTTTGAAAGCAACTGTCTATTTTCTTAAAGTGGCATTGAAAGCAGTGAAAATTGATCCTACCTAGCAAATTAAAAAATGGTTAAATGGATAGGACATCCGTTTATGGCTCTGTGTGCATACTTCCAAGAAAACCAAAGCACAGTATGATCTTTTTTCAGAGAGGCAGAGGGGCCTCTGCAAAGCGACTTGGACTTGGGAAGCCATTAGCTTCTCCTCTGGCTCTGGTTCTGCCCTCAGCTCTCTACGACCTTGAGGAAAATGAGCCTTTTTGGTCATTCATTTCCACAAAGTGCCTTACAAAGCTGAGGTAAAGTTCAGAAGAGAAACATTCAAAAAATGTTTTGAAAAATTAGAAGTTTCAGCTGGATGTGGTGGGACATACCTCTAACCCCCGTACTTTGGGATACTGAGGCAGGAGAATTTAAAGTCTGAGCCCAGCCTGTGTGATTTAGCAACTAAGTGAGACTCTGTCTCAAAATGTAAAATTTTGAGACCAATAAGCCTGAGACCAATAAGCCTGTCTCAAAATATGGAATAAAAGGGATTTGGGATATAGCTCAGTGTGAAGGCCTTGGGATTCAAGCTCTGATACAAAAAAGAGAGAGAGAGAGAGAGAAGAAAAGGGAAAAGAAGAAAAGCACAAAAGAAAACTTAGAAGGTGCATATCAGAGTATTACATACAGAGACTTAAGCCAGTCCCTATGTATCTGTCTGTCCATCTGTCTATCTACCTATCTATCTATCTATCCATTGTATCTGTCATCCATCTAATCTCTTGCCATTGACTACAGACAGTGGACAGAATGACAAGGTCATACTTGCAAGGCATAATTATTAGAGATCACAGTGTCTAACAGTGAAGCTGACATTGTGGTACTTATATCCTGAGGAAAGACTGCTGATTAAGCTCTTTATTGGGTGTTGAAGTGGAGACGGGGCCCGAGAAGTGAAGCAACCCTGAGCTAGTGTTAGGCAGAGACATTTTCTTAGCTCTTAGCATCCTCTACCAATCTTCCTTTCTTGTTTCTGGCCCTCAGCCTCCCTCCCTTTTGAGTATTTTTTTTCCTCTTATTGCAGAAATATTTAATCCTTGCAGAAATATTTAGAAGGTGTATAAAATATTAAAGAAGCAGAGAAACTATAAAATTCTATCTCCTCTTATTGCAGAAATATTTAATTCTTGCAGAAATATTTAGAAAGTGTATAAAATATTAAAGAAGCAGAGAAACTATAAAATTCTATCCCCTTGAAGCAACCTCTGTTCAAACTTCGAACCTATTTCCTTTCCAGTGTTGTTGTTGTTACTGTTTTTAACTATACATCATGGAGAGCTTACTGCTTAGGAAATTTTGGTATCCCGCCACTCTCACTTCTGTTCGCAGCATTGTAGAACCTTGATGGTCTCTGGGGATGGATTTCAGGCCCTTCCTGAATCCCCATATTTGCAAACACCCATCTAGAATACAGTCTCCATGTTAAAACTTCTCTTTCTCGTATCGCTTTCCTTCCTTTCCTTCAGCAGTTGACTGTCTGTTCAGGGTTACTTCACACTACCTTCCATGAATTAGGACACGCATGATAATAATTGCATTGCACTGTGGCCCATTCTCTGGGCTCTATCACTAACTGTGGGAGTGGATTCCGTAAACTAGACCTGTCCTACTTGAAATTCAAATTCACGTGACCAGAAAGAAAAATGACACATGTCTTGGACAGTCAGGGTCCCTAGTGAGTAGTTTAAACCTCACATATTCGACAGCAATAATGGGAGAGGGCATCGCAGTAGAAAGCCGAGGGTGCCCTGACCTCCACACCACTGAGGAAAAGGAACAGTGTAAGATCATCTCAGCTGAGCTCCTTGATCTTCTTTCACGTGAAGTTTGGAGAATTGGAGCCTTTTAGAATCACCCCACTTAGTTTTGTCACCATCCACCTTAAAAGCCTTTCCTTTCCTACCCGTGCCTGATGGCGCACCCCTGTAATCCCATCACTTGGGAACCTGAGGCAGAGTTGAAGACCAGCCTGGACTACTCCGTGAGTCCACCCCCATTCAAAGTCTTTATTTTCCAACTGGTTGAAAAGGATTTAGGGGGTAGTATCAGCAATTCAACCAATGAGCCGCCCACCATAATCTCTTGTCAGGGACTAGGTGAGGTCCCCTATCAAATGACCACTGGAAAAATGCAAATGTTGACCTCTCTCTCCCTCTCTTGAGCTTGTCCTGAGTGGAATCAAAGTTCTCTCCTTCACAGCACTTGAGCCCATGACCACAGGCCATGACCTCCTTTTCTGTACACTGAAACCATTATCCTTCTGCGCAATCCCCATTTTTCTGCTTTCGTGATTCGGGGGAGCTGATAACACCCCAATGGAGTAAAGCCTATTGTCCCAGAACTTTTGGAACCCATATTAAGTAACTTCCAGGTGGCCTTTTGGTGGTGGCTTACATATCGCAAGCCAGAGAATAACAAAAAATTGGCTTCAGGAAAAAAGAACAAAGTCAATCAAGTCGGTGCACTGGTGGGGCTGATGTGGGCTCCGGTTTCAGCCGACTGAGTACCAGAGAAAGGGCTTCAGCCCTCTGAGGCTCTTCCTGTGATGATGTGCCCACTAGTTAAGGGGATGGAGAGACTTCCAGAGTTCAGTAGAGAGATTCTAGGGGAGGCCTGGCTTTGCACGACTCTTCTACAACCAAGTGCCAATCACTCCCTTGCTCAAATGTTGCAATGGCTCCCTATTATAGCCAGGATAAAAATTACATTTTTAGATACAAATATTTGGGTCCTCCAGTGATCTCCCATAACTTCTGCTTCTGGTTTAATTTCCTTCATTTCCTCCAGCCACTTCCTGAGAGTGTCTGTGTCCCTCCACACCGTTCCATTCCTTCCCCTACTTCCTGTCTGGGCTCTGAAGGTATTTGTGTTTGCGATTCCCACTTTAAATAAAAATAAGAGTACTGTATAAATGCTAAATTGATCATCAAAATACATGTGTACACAAAATCTTCTAAAGCACTAGTAAGACAAATCAAGATGCTGCTCAGAGCATGGCGATGCTGAGTGGGGATGTCTGGGCTGTGACCTTGTGGTGGATAGCTGAACATCCCCACTGGGGTGGGTACCCCCGTGCACACCATGGAAGGCAGTAAGGGATGAGATGGGGCTGTGAGACAGAGATGAACCAGGGGCCATGTCCAGATTATCATTTTGACCTTAGGAGTGTGGAGTTGTTATTTACTAACGAAGGGAAAATTATGAGGAGAATAAGCTGAGAGAGAACTAACCATAATCCGTAGCCAGATTTTGAGCCTGCTAGATGCTGTTCTTACTAAATATTTTCTGTGAGTTGAATTGTACCTCCCAAAAAGATACATTGTAGAGCTAACATCCTCTTACTTGTGACTAGGGTGGGTGCTTTGGTTTGTTTTTGTTTTGGGGGTAGGGTTTTTTGTTTGTTTGTTTGTTTTGAGCCAGGAACTCACTATATACTTCAGGATGGCCTTGAACTCATGGTGATCCTCCTGCCTCAGCCTCTCCACTGCTGAGTTTACAGGCGTGTCCCACCACACCCAGCGTGGTTTGTTTTTAAAGGTCCATTTATCCATGAATCCATGCTATTTCTTACTGAAGAGACCATCAAGTACAATCTAAAAAACTATAGTGTTTTCCTGAGAACTCAGCAATCTACAGATCCATCCAATCTGCTCAGGTTGGGAGGCCTGAGGACTATGAAGTGTGGCCTGGAGCTGTGAACTATAATACACTTGGGTATTTGTTCCCTGCAGATAGATACATTTGTAGGGGAAAATGTGTGAGAACATACGGAACATTCCATTCTGATATCATCTGGCTCCTGTCCCACTATTGTCAGAGGATTCTTGCAACAGTGAAAGCTGTGTTCCTGAGGCCGTTTGTTGCTTGCTTCTGCCTTCCAAAAGCTCCCCCTTTCAACACCAGAGTTGGTGGTCAGTGCGGCTTGGCTTGCTCCCTTGTTTTGTCTCAGCGATGCCTCTCCTCTTTCAAGGCTAAAGCTCTAGAGAAAGTTCTGTGGTAGTGTCAACAGAAAACCTCTTTTAGGGAAGGATGGGGGGGCAGGGAAGGTTCATGGTAAAGTGGCCCTTTCCCAACCTCTGGACCAGCTTCCTGTGTGAAAAGAAAATGTGGGAAACTGGAAGGGAGGCAGAGGGAATTTTTATCATTAGGTTTGTGCAAGCTGCAGAGGGGCAGAGATGGTATAGAGCAGGGAGTTGAGGCAAATCATTTCCTCTTGGCTGTTTTTTTTAAATACAAATTTTATTGGCACATTTTAGATGTACACAATGATCATAGTCATCATAGGGGTTTTGTGCCTGTACATGTTATATTTTATTTTCTTTTATTCCCCTCTCCCTCCCCTCCCTTCGACTCATCCTCCCCTGCTTATTTGTGAGTTTTGTTTACATTTTTCCATCTCTTCTCACTTTTCCTTTCCTTTTCCCTTCCGTCCTTCCTTTCTCCCTCTCCCTTCCCCATTTCCCCTTCCCCTTTGAACTCTGCCTTTCTATTTCACAATATCTATTGTACATTTTGGTCTTTATTTACACTTCTGGTTTTTCATACCACAGAAACAATGCCTGTTGGTTGGTTTTAGAGCCTCCCATCCACTGGCTGCTTCTGCAATTTCAGGTGGTTTGGGGGGTAAAATAAGCAGGGAGTTGGTGAGTTGGCCTAGCGATCAGTGTGTACTCCAGGGGATGGTGAGAGTGAAGCCTCGCTTCCTCAGAGTGCTGCCATCTAGGTGAGGTATAGTCTGCATACAGCCCTGCCCCCCAGAGGAGGCTGATGCCCCTCCTGGGGTGGTAAATTTAAGGGTTTGAAAACATCCAAGGAGAAGACTTGCCCATCTTTCTTTTACTGGTTAGAAATAAAATCAAACCACCTTCTCTATAAGGAGGTTATGGCTCTAGATTTCCAGATGCTCTTGAGAGGGTACAGATGGCCACCAGCCCTGGGCCAGAAGCAGGTGACGCCACTACCCTGGCCCCTTTCCCCCTTGGGGAGACACTACAAGGCCTCCTCGGATGTGCCCTACAGGACCAGGCCTCTGTGTGTGCCTGTGACTGGCCAGCCTGGGCTTCGGAGGGCAGAGATCGGTCCCACCAGCACTGGCCCCTGAGGAAGAGATGGACTGTTATATCTGATCTGAAGCTGTCCGTTAAATCCTTTGTCAGAACCCAACTAGTGAGTGGCAGAATGCAGGTGACATTTCTGGTGCAACTCGGACAATGCTTGGGTTTCTTTCTACCTTCAGAACTCTCCATCGAGAGCCTCATCGACTGCCACTGTATTACTAAAGGGAACTGAAGGACAACTTAACATTTTAATTCTTCCATTAAAAGTTGCTTCTCCGTGTTATGAGTTGTAGGCTCCGACATGTCCAGCTTTTAAAACCTGCACTTTTACTCCTGTTGCATCTTGCTTAGCAATAAAATGGTTTAAGTGGGATGTATAGTTGGAAGGAACTTTCTTAATCGAGACCTTTTATTAATGAAGAAACTGAGACTCAGTCAGACTTCACAAAGCTTAAGAGGATGCCGTAGTTCATATCCTGAGTGTATCCCCTACTCGCGCCATGACTTTAGGTAAATTACTTAATTTTTCTCTGCCTCTATTTCCCATCTGTAAAATGGGGATGGTAACAATACCTACCTCATGATATTATTGTCAAACTTAAGTAAAATAATCCTTATAAAGGGCTTAGCATAATGAACATTAGCTATTTTTGCTGTTGTTGTTCATAATAGTGAAAACCTGGAAATAAATTCCCAATAATATTGGTTAAATAAATTCTATATACATATGTACATGCTGAAATGTATATAGAACTATATAATTGAAATATATAAAATGTATCATATATTGCATATATAATGTGTAGTAAATACAATAAACTACTAAAATCATAATTATAAAAAATAAGTACATAAGAAAATGTCCATGACTTAATGTTTAGTGAAAACATAGGTTATACAACATTGCATATAGTATGATCCAAAATTTAGGGTGCTTGCCTAGCAAGCACAAGGCCCAGAGTTCGATCCCTCACACCAAAAAACAAAACAAAACAAAAAAAGAACCTTGTCATTCCTGATGCATAGTTGATTTGTGACCTTTCTTTCCACAGCAGCCCTCAGCCTCTGCATGTCCTCCTACACACCGTGGGAGTAATCTGTCCACAACATCAGGAGAGCAGCAGCCTGTGCCCGTGGGATGCCCACGCGGGGCTTTCATCCTGGGTCCAGAATAGAAATGTCTCCCGGGGCCACCCGGCCCTGCAACCTGGCGCCAGGCAGCACTTTGCCAGCTCTCTCTGACTTGCTTGCTTTTCAAGCTGATTCTTTTCAAGATGAACTTGAATCTTCTCACTGTTTTGTATCTTAATTCCATTACTTGTTTCTGGTAGCTCTGACAGTCTGGTTGGAAAGGCAGCCCTGACTCTGGCCCAGATACCCAAGCACAGGAGGTTTTAGGGAGGCCATCCTGCCCCTCTTTAGGAAACTTTGCTGGCTCACAATAGAATATGTAAATAGATTATGCTTTCTCCTCACTCTGGTCTTAAAAACCCACAAGAAATCATGCCACTGTAATATTTCTGTTTGCTTTAATAAAAGCAAAGTAATAAGGTTTTATATTGGCATTTTAAAAACTTCACATTAGAAATAAAAATAAAATACAGTAAACCGGAAGTGACTGGTGTCTGAACCCAAGGAGCTGGCTTCCCATTGCTGGGAAGGCCTGGCCAGCCGGCTGCATTCCTGGGAGGACGCCCATCCCTTGGTTCGAGAAGCGAGGGGCAGTAACCACTCAGTTTTATCTGCAGGGTGTTGAAGGCAGGCTGCCCGCTTCAGCTTTCCCT
The DNA here is from genome assembly GCA_016801275.1 of Hystrix brachyura. Lineage (NCBI taxonomy): Eukaryota > Metazoa > Chordata > Mammalia > Rodentia > Hystricidae > Hystrix > Hystrix brachyura. The sequence continues at coordinate 2,282,182 of QZML01000037.1, forward strand.
TTGTGGTTGCTACCAGTACAGGGGTAAAGGCCGATCTTGCTTGTCCTTAGAGAGAAGCAAGAGCAAAGAAGTTGCCTTTGATAAAACTGACAGATTGTTATGTAGCAAGTTTTTGATGCATTAGTTAGCAATTGAATATTATTAATAATTATTATTAATAATATTAATTAACTAATTAGTGTTAGCACAATTTTGCTGGTACAGTAAGTCCCTGACTTATACGTGAGTTCTGTTTTGAGAGAATTGTTCGTAAGTCAGATACCTTTGCAAGCTGACAAAGTGAGTCTTATGCAGTACACTTGTGCAAGTTTGCAAGGCATATGTTAATACATTGGGGACCTACTGTATTTTCTGTCTCTTATCACCATCTTATTAAACACTCTCTTTCAGAGTAGCTAGAAGATGTGCTGGGACCAATACAGGTCCTGCCAAAATGGATCTAATCTGACCTTCTTGTATCAGAAATTTGAGGTCCAGGGAGAGTAACTAGGAGAAGAAAGACACTAAAATTCCTTACCACAGACTAGTATGGTGCTATTTCACCCTGTGTTTTATTTAATCCTTAGACCTCTGTGAGATAACAGGTTTCATCTCTATTTTTCATAAGAAGAAATGGAGGCTCAGAGAAGTCATTTAACTTCTCAAAGCCACACAGCCAAAGAGCAGGGCTGACATTTGCTCTGAAGCAGTGTGACTATAAGCCAAGGGTTTCTCTGCTCACACTGTGGTTCTTACAATCATGATCAGCTGGGAGTGAATCAGAGGAGTTTTTAATACACAATCACTGAAGTGCTCATGCTTGGAAACAGTTAACTTTTAAATTAGAAAAAATTGCTATTGCTCCCTAGTTCATCTGCTTTCTTGGGTGGAGATGAAACAGGTGGACTTGGGGTTACTATTGCTCCCCAGTTCATCTGCTTTCTTGGGTGGAGATGAAAGGTGGACTTGGGGTAAGTGAGGAGTATAGGACCATGAAATTGTGGTGTTATAAAAACAATCTGGAATATATCATCAACAGAGCATTTATACATTGTTGTCATGTTTCACTTTCCTATGCATTTAAAAAAATCTATTCTCAGGAGAAAGGCATTTGTGATTTAGTTGTAGCAGAA
>QZML01000038.1:0-48045 GCA_016801275.1 Hystrix brachyura
CCCTTTCTTTTTAGCCCATGACCCTGCACAGACCATCCAGCCTGTGGGAGAGCGGCAGCTCTGGTCGCTAGTGCCGGAGCCCGCCCGCTCAGGCTGCTCCGAAGGAAACCTGCCCCGTGAGCTCCTACCCTGCTTTCTTCCCTTTTGTCCTAACAATATCCATCAAAGACTGAGAACTATGTGGGAGTTCTCAGTACCTAGTTACACGTTCAGACACAACGAAAGCAATATTCCAAAAGCCACTACTCTTAGTTTCCACTTAATTTAAAGCATGTTTATAGAACTGCCTACTGAGATAACAGTTACCCTTTGGGAAAAATTCCTAGAAGATACTGGTCTCCAAGAACTTTGTTTTCGTGACTTTGGAAGACAGCAGGTTTAATTCTTGCTTGCAAAAATATTTGTTTATTCTGTTTTCCTTAAGAGAGCACAAATAGATTTAGAGAACTTGAATGGCTCCTGGCAGTTTCGGGTATTTATGAAAGTCCACTTGGTCATTTGCTCATGCATGAGCTTGTTTGCCAATGGGCAGTTTTTCTGTGAGAGCTGCCAAAGCTACCTGTGGATAACAAAAGCCGTGTCAAGGAGGGTCCATTCATTTCCCACCGTGGCAGGTCAGCTGTGGGGCCACATTTTGGAAGGTCTGTATTCCACTGACTACATGGCGGTGCCCAATATAGGGTGTAGTCCAGCCATTCTGTGGTTTGCATTAAATATAGCCAAATTTTTTCCCATAGTTTTCAAGCAGAGATTACAAACTGCAAGGAATGCAAGTGTTTTTCTTAGAAGTCTGTCATCCAAAGGCATCAGCCTAGATTTCAAGGTGGGCTGAAAGTGGCAATGTAACTTCTCCGGTGCCTGCAGTCTCTCCATAAAGACCAAAGCTTTTAGAAGCCCGAAGTAATGAAAAGATTCAGGTAACTTTCCCCTGCTTTCTCCCTGGCATTTTTATTACGGTACAGCATCCATATAGCAATCTGCATAAATCTTGAGTACACGTCGCTACACTGGTATGTATCTCTTGTGTGATTTGAAATAAATCGTGAATGCGAAAATGTAAAGCACAAGCCTTGTGTATATTTTTATTTTTAATTTTTTTAGTCTTTTGAGACAGGTTTTGTTATGTAGTCCATGATGACCTTTAATGTGCCCTGTAGCCCAGACTGGCCTCGAACTTGTGACCCTCCTGCCTCAGTTTCTTGAGTGCTGGGATTACGAGTGTGTGCCACAGTGTCTGGCTCAGTATTTTGACACTAAAAGAGCTTCTTTTTAGATTTTCTGATTGGTAATTTTGGATAAATTAATCAAAGCTTATCTTTCTTTCTTTTTCTCTGTTTGTTTTTAATACACTAAATACCAGGTTTGTCTCCACTGAGTGCAGTGCTGCTTAGAGTGGAAACCTATGTTCCCTGAGTGTCTCCAGAGGTCTCGAAGGAGGCAATCAGGCTGAAAAGTCTCTGAAAATTTCTGCAGTATGTTTGAGGTGTTCTTAGGTCGTACTTGTTGGAAGCTACAGAAATTGTGACTCTGTGTTTGAAGCAATCAATAAATCAAATGTAACATCTAAGGTAATTTCAGAGCATTGCCTGGGAAACTTGGCTCATTCGGTAGCTCCTCTATCACTTAAAACATGGCTCTTTGTCTTTGGGGTTGATGAGTAGGTATAAAAGCAATTCCAGAGCAAACTGTCAGATAAAGCAAACTCAATTCATGTCCTATAATGACAAGGTCGTGCACCACGGAGAACGGCTTTTAGATTGGCTTTGGGTAAACTCAGATGAAGAAAAGCTTGTATCAAAAAGACAGAGAAAGAAAGAGAAAAAAAAAAATCACCTCACCTGAGAATAGACAGGGATCAAAAGGAGTCCAGCTCTGGTGGGGACACTGGCAAATCGCTTCTGTTTCCATAATGGCTTCTTTACATTATTGAATACAATGGGAACTTTAAGGGTGACTGCAATAACAGTTACTCATGAAAAATTAACAAAGAATTTATGGAAATGTAGGAAAAGTCCCAAAGCAATTAGCTTAGATTTCTCTAGAGTCTGAGAAAAGCCTGGATAATTGCATGCAGAAACTGCATAAAGTGGCTATTTTCATTATCGCTGGATACAGAAAGTCCATTTTCTTCACAATGGGATATAATGATGTTACAGCTAACAGGGAGCTATGTTCAAAAAGGTTATAACATGGTTTACCAAATGGTTTGATTTATGTAACTTTGGAGATATACACTTAAGATTACTGTTAAAGAGACTGGAAAGGTTACCCTTGAAATTTCCAAAAGCTCCTATATGATAGGAAAATATATTACAGTTTCTGAAAGCTAATTGTACATTACCACTAGGATGCACAAGAATGAATTTAATTTGTTTCAGAATTGAAAGCTGAATTGTACTACAAGCTGGCACACGAATATCCATTCTAACTCATCTCTCTTGTAAATTGGTTATTATGTGTGTTTATAGGTGCACTTAGGGCTGGGGCTTTCTCCCCAGATGTCTTAGAAACTCTGAGGTCCTGGCACCCCGAGGAGACAGAGGGAGCATTCTGAAAACCTGAAGAGTCCTTAGTAAGCCTAAAAAGAGATTATACATCATTATTTAAATGCCACTATTTTTGGTAAAATGTAAAAAAAAAAATCATCTTTCTTTCTGATGTTCATTCATAAACACTGGCAGTTTAATGACTTTTCCTAAGTCCCAGAGTGTCAGCTTCTCCTTTGGCTGTCTGTAAAGAAATGGGGAAAGAGACATAATACGGCGAGCCTTTATCAACCCCCAGTGTCCTCTGCAATGTCACACACATGGATCTGGATATCCTTTTCTATCTATAAAAAGCTGCAGTTAAGGCTGTGCCTGGGATTTGAATGATTCTTCAAGCCATTTAATAGATTCTTGCTCTGAAGCCCACAGAATATTAATAACTTTTGTTAGCTGCAGTGTCAAAAGGATCATACAGTCTCACTCTTATTTGGTAAACATACTCTGTTTCAAAAAAAAAGAAAGAAAGAAGAAAGAGATTATTTAAGTGTTTCCAGCAAAAGCCTCAGCAGAGGTCCTATTCTGAATGGACACTGCTGCCTGGGGACAAATGTCAACACAGTTCAAGCTTTGTTAAAAGGACTGAAAAGATCCGCCAGCCTGCACATGGGCACGCTTATGGGCAGCATTAAGAAAATCAATCTAAAATAACAACACCACTTTCACATCCCAGCCCGGCCGGTACACTTCCAGCAGATGTGACGATCATATTTTGACAGTTCAGATAGCTGATAACGGATGGCAAAAGAAGTTTCTATTTGATATGGGACTTGAGTTTACACAATTACGGCCCTTCTGTCTGTCTGGGCCACATCAGGGATGCAAAAGCAGAGAACAAGCAGAAGCCAGGATCTTGACACAATCAATGCAAAATGATACCAGCCTATCAGTATCATTCCAGGCTACTTTTGATTTTTTCCCTTCTACATTTCATAATAATCCAGAGGAAAAACATGAAGACCTCGCTAGTCCTCCTTGTTTCGCGACTTGCCACCTTTTGCTGGCCTCTGCATTGCTGGGAACACACTTTTTTTAGTACATTAGTCACCTGGCTAATGAAAGACTGGAGGGGAGGATGAATAGAAAGCTTTGTTGTAAATGGAGCTGGCATTTCATTCAAGCATTCTGAGCAGCTCTGACATTCAACACCCTTGTACCTGAAACTCCTGGATGTCCAGCACTCTAGCAGGTCAAATAGAGCTGTTCCTTGGAGGATAGTTTAAAATTACTTGTAACTATTTTGATTTACAGGTTATCAATTCTACGGAGCAACAGAGAGACATATTTGGGAGTTGCATAAACAAATACATTTAACTGTGCTGTGGATTAACCTAAAGTGACACATTTATTTAAAAATCTGCCTACTACTTGTCCTCATTGATTAAATGCCCTTAAGAAAGTAAGTCTGATGAAATGAAAGCCATTAAGATGCAGCACACCTCCTCCGCTTCTTTTGATGGTTGACACATTCCCTAGAGTGGGAGATTGGACGGCTGATAAGCTAACACTGAATTATAAGCACTTTGTGGAATGTCACTGGCAAATGAAAGATCTACTGTTTTGCTTGCAAAGCAACCGTATGCCTTAACGGCACAAAAATGGACACGATGCAGAATGATTTCATCCTCTGTGCTCAGAATATAAACGAAGGTGTATACTGTGTGTGCATTTCCACGGTAGAGATCAGCTCAGGGCCAGCATGGCTTGTTCCCGGCTGCAGCAGCATTGATCAGGAAAACAGAAGGGCCTGCCAAGGACTTTGTCAGTGTTGTCAGGACTCCAACAAGCATCTGGTGATTTTGCTGTTAGGTGTTATTACTTGAGTTTGCACAATCTTACCGGAGAGGAAGGGGCTGTGTTGGTGGTGATGCTGGGGTGCGGAAAGCTTAAATGGAAAGTTCCTTTCTTCTTGAAATCAGGGGAGTTAACAGTATCTGAGGTGTAGTGGGGAAGGTGCCAAGTTTAGAATTCAAGCTATGTCTTTCCTTATGAAGGCTTGGAAAGAATCAGTTTGTAGATAGTCTGGTCTTTTCAGTTCAAAAACCGGGCTAATAATGCCTGGTTTGTTAATTGGATTGTAGTGAGCTTAGTGTGGAATATTGCGCCAGAATGTGCTTTGTGAACTAACACTGCACAAAGATCAGGAGTCCCCACTGGCTCCCATGACCAAGAGCAGCAGGTGGTGTATCTTCCCCAGGGGTGGACACCGTCCCTGCTCCCATGGGCAGTGGGTCTCCTGCTGTGCCTGATTCTTCTGTCTGGTCTCAGGCAGGATCAGTGTGAATCGCCTTTGGAGACTGTTCTAAGCCCAAACAGAAATATCTAAAAAATCTGGATCATAGTTTAGACCTCAATCTAAATGTTGTGGTGGATGATTAAGGTCAGCCATCGACCACACTGTCCAAAATGAAAATAATGACGAGAATGCTAAAGTGCAATGAAATGCAAGTAAATGGGGATTACATTGACAAAATTGGAGACCAGACCTGAAGAATATTCATACTACCTTTTTTTGTTGTTTCTCCTTCTCAGCAACTGAAAATTCTTTTTAAAGTCTTCAGTAGGAAGTCACCTTTAGGTCTATTCACATCAACATTTGTTTTCCTTCAGACGTTTCTGTTGAGCATGCCCGCTGGGAAGATATTATTCTTCCAAAAACTGTTTTGATGGCATTATATTATGGTTGATATCTAGATGTCTCCCCAAAGCTTAATGCATTTGGAAGGCGATTGGATTATGGGGCGTTGCAGCCGACTTGCTGTTAGGAGGCAGGGTCTAGATGGAAGAAGCAGGTAACTGGAGATCTGACCTGGGAGGTTTAATATCCTTTTTTGGATCCTCCTTTGATTCTCTCTCTGCTTCCCAGATAGCATGAGGTGAGCAGCTTTCCCTCCACTGAGGCCCTTCCACCGTGCTGTTCTGCCTCAGAGCCAGCCCACTGTGGACTGAAACCTCTACAAACTGGGCATCAAATTAAACTTTCCTTCCTTTAAGTTGTGGGTGTCCAGTATTGTGTCCCAGTGATGAGGAAAGTAAATACAACACAAACCTTTTTGTTCCAAAACCTCTGTGGGTTGGGCCAGAGTGCACTCTGAACACGTCTATGCCCATCTCCACACAGACCTCACGAGGGTTTCTCTCTGTGGGTGATTCTAGAGGGGTCTGTGTTACCTTGCTCCAATCTGAAAGTGTGTGATGGGCAATATGGGCCATTCTATTCCTGTTGTGGTTATAAAATGGACTTGGTTCTGGGTTTCATTTCGCTAACTGCTTAGCTGAGCTTATCTCTTAAGATATGTGATACTAATAATAATTGTGATAATAATAATGACAATCACTAATTACTGAACACTCTTTCATATGCCATTCATTTTTACAATGATTAATACGGGGTAGCTAATGTAATTCGGCTAAGAACCTACAATAGTGGGCTCTAATATCATGTGTGTGGTACAGTTAAGTCACTTACTCAGATTCTACATCTAGTAGATTTGGAAAAATAAAGGATTATACCTACATCTGGGTGACCCTGGACTCCTCATTGACCCAGTTTACCTCATTGAGTTGTGGAGAACATTAAATGTGATCAAGCCTGTGAAAACATTTTTTAAACAAAGGGTATTTGTTGAAAAATTAAAAGTACATTATTTTATAGAAAATTTAAAAACCACATAAAGAAGTGAAAATTACTACTTTCAATAAAAAATATGTAGATTAAAAAGTCCCAGTCCCTCCCTCTATCTCTCCTTCCATCCTTCAGAGATAAACTATTGCTACTGTTGTCGCATGTACTTCCAAACTCTTTTCTTGGTGAAAGTTCTTGAAAAGTAGAAAACTCTGAGATACAAGAGTGAGTTCAATATCTTTGTTGTGGTGGCACGAGCAGGAGCCTGTCCCTGATTGTTGGGGACGTTCATTTCGGAACATTGTGGCCCACGCAGGCTGTGGGGCTGGGCTGCAAGCCCATCCGCGTGTATGGAGCCCACCCAGCTGGCCTGGGCGATGGGAACACACATGTAACCTGTCTAGGACTGTGGCCTTAGATCATGTCCCTTGCTCTCTCTTTCTCTCTCTTTTTTTCCTCTGCTTTCACTCTTTCCTTTTGTAGTTCTGGTCCTCCTCTTCCCTGTACTGCCCTTCATTTTGATTTCAGTGAGAAGAGGTCCACAGTGAAAGTGACTTGTGGGGAGGGGGAGAGAGTGGCCAGAAGGACAGAGAGAAAAAAATCAGTGTTCCTTTTTAGGCCACTGGGACTCCTTTTCTCTGGTTTAGCTAAGTGCTTGGGGACAGATGTCCTATTGTCCTGAAGAGAATAAACTAGGTACGTGCAAGAAAGAGGGGCCGGGAGTCACACTGGAATCCAGGGAGTAGGCGGAAGAATGAGTTCACAATTATTCCTCAAGTCTCTAGGGATACTGTAGGTGCTACTGCCCCATCTCATGTCCCAGGCCTGGGCTCACCATGGGCGGTAGCTATAGCTGAAAACTCCCGAGTGATAGTGGAACAAGCAGCAGCAAGACAGACTTTGAAAGGTGGATTTGGGTGGATCCTCTCGATCAGATGGAGAGCACTATGAAACACGTTTTTGTAGTTACAGCCATTTTGCCCTGAGGATTTCAAAGCTCTTCAGTGGAATTCAGAGCAGCCTGCTGGGCTTGCCTAGATGCCTGATGAAGAGTCAGTCGTTTCACCTAAACTCTTGTCCTGTCACCCTCTGCCCACCTGGAGAGTGCAGTTTCTCTTTCAGGATCAGGGTTTAACTCTATCAATAGTGTATAAAGAAAGCCACGGCAATAGGAAATGATAGCTGATGTACACATCTTGTCCTTTTAGCCCTTTACACCTATTTTTTTTTTGACCTGTCACAGACTTTATCAGCATAATCTAGAACCTAGAAATTTCACCTGCTACAATTATCTCTTTTACAAAGCCGGGTCTGCACAGGGAACAGGCAATTAGAAGATTGGTGCAGGTGTGTCAATTTCCAGGTCATTAGTATAACTGGCTGAGCTCAGTTTTAAGCAAAATCTGGGGTTGTCCAGATCATTAGGTGTAGCTCTCGTTGCATATTTTTCACATAGGCACAAAAAAGTAGAACTAACTCTGTATGGGAATAATAATCAGGTAGAAATTCTATTGAGAGGTGTTAGCCACTCGTGGTATCACAATCAAGCAGGCTTTGAGAGGTTTATCAATGTCAGAAGTAGCCAGGGATTGAATTACAACTTAATATGCACAGCGGGTATGTTTTATTATTTATAACATGTGCTTCATTTTTAACCTTCCTTTGAACACTCCGTCATTCTTCTGATGAGTCTCCTGTTCTGCTTGCCTCCCTCGCCCAGCCTCCATCATTTGTTGGTGGGCAGGCCGAGGGTATAAGCTTTCAGTGCACCTTTTCTTAAAGAAGCTGCATCCAGGTCTCTCTTTTGAGTTTTACAGCAGCAGACTGAGTGGTAAACAAGACAATATAGCCTATTTTTGCTTTATTATTGTGTCTAAAATATTGCTTGTGCCCCCTGAGTGGACTCAAAAAATATTAGACTGATTCAACAAATATCTATTACTCTGTGCCAAGAACTGTCTAGGCATTGGAGATATGGATATGAACACGTTAGTTAGAGTCCCTGCCCTCATGGAGTTTGTAATCTTGTTAGGGAAGACAGACGATATGCAAGATAATTCTAGATTGCAGCTTATGCTACAAACCACAAAAAATGGCAACAGTGTAACAGAGAGAACAGGCAGGTGGGAAAAGCTGCCCCCATAGTGGTGTTCTGCATAAGGAAGGGGCAAGTCAGCAGACTGAGGCAGAGATATTAATTTTCCAGTCATTAGTATACTATTTTACCCTGTTGGCTTGTCTCTAGCAGCTCATATTACTGACAATGAGGCATCATGCATGAAGCTCCTATGGAGAGTTTCCACGGGAGATGTATTCATTTGCTAGAGTTGCCATAAAAAGGAACCTTAGTCTGGGTGACTTCAACAACAGACATTTATTTTTTCACAGTTCTGGAGGCCGGGAAGTCTGATGTCAATGTGGTAGCAGGGTTGGTTTCTGGTGAGACCCCTCTCCTTAGCTTGTAAGTGGCCTACTTTCTCCTTGCGTCTGCACGTTTGTGTCCAAACTTCCTTTTAAAGTCATTGGTCATTTTAGGTTAGAGACCAATGTGACTACCCTGGTGACTTCATTTTAATGTAATTACTTACCTCTTTAGAGATCGTCCCTTCAAATCATTACATTGCAAAGTGCTGGGAGTTAGGACCTTAATATACAAATATCTGGAGAACACAATTCAGCCAGTAATGAGAGAAGGAATATTTCATTGTAGATTTTTGTGCAATTTGGAAAACATCTTATTCTCTTATTCTCTTTCGCTCTGCACCTTGTGCCTAAGGAAAGCAGCCATCATGTCACAGACTTGGGGACCTCTTTGGTGAGATGGGTGCTGCTGGTTGTGTCATGCCCTGCCGGATTCTTCTCAGACTCTCAGGCTGAGTTAGAGATTTTTCAAAATAAAGTTTTCTATTTATTATCTTCAGTTCAGGAGGTAGACCTATGAATTCTGAAAATGTGTGGGAAACATGCCCTATCCAACTGAATATATATTTCGTTAAAATCACGAATGTTAAACCATTAGAAAAAGAACACTTAGTTTAAAAAATTCTGTTGATACATTCATAATTTTGCAGCATGGAAGAAAATCAATTTATTGAAAGCCATGTGCTCAGCACTCTGTTAAGGGGAAACTAGAGGCACTATAATTGATTTATTCTTCCTTTCACTCAACAAATATTTATTGAGTCTTTACCGTGAGCTTCATTTAGCATGTCCATTTTTGAAAACCTGCCTAAAGATAATTCAAGCATGAGCTGAGTTTATCCAGTTTGTTCTGTGTGCTTCCCGTTGTACAGTCCTGCTAGAAGTCACTCTGCTTCAGGCGTGGTGGTAATAGGGCTGAGAAGATCCAGGCTGCCATGTGACTCAGGAAAGTTTTCCCGAAAGAGGGATCCTCCAAGAATGGGGTAAGGAGCACACAGTGAGAATCCACATGGAGCAAAGGCGATGATGAGGATGGAAGGGCAGGGATGAACAGTTGTGAAAAGAGCTAGAAGGAGAAGGGAAGCTCTCGAAGGAGCTACTGGGCAGAACCGGCAGATCTGTGTGTTTCTCTTAGTGGACCTGATTAATTAGGTATCATATCACAGGGAAGGGGCAGGCCTTACAGGTGCGCTCACACACATATCCCAAGTGATAATGTCATGGTATCTTGCTCAGGTGTTACACTGTCCTAAGAGTTTACTTGCATACTTGCCCTTGTGGAATTTGTACATTCGAAGTACCAGAAATTAAGCCCATGGGATGCTCAGTAAGTATTTGTTTAGTGAGTGAATTAATCAATTTGGAGTTATCTAGAAAGGTTTTTCTTGTGTAAGTTCTTTCTAAGGTTGTAGTAATGATATCCTTTGTAATCAGATTGAAAATGAGTCACTAAATTCTGGTTCTTGGTGATACTGTATAGGCAGGGTTCTATTACATTTGGATGCATACATGATCAAACTCCATCCATTGGCTAATGCAATGTCTATGCGTATTGTTTATGCATTGCCTAAATGCAAGTATATTAAAAATGCATTTCTTCTCATATCTAGAAATGAATTTAGGTATTGGAAAAAATGAGCACCTTGGCCACCACTACCAAATGTACCAAAATATTGCTTCCGCATGCCCTCTTGTGTATGGCACAGGCGTCCACCAGTAGGAGGTTCCAGTAGGAGGTTCCACTGATGAGCTTCTCTCTGATGTTTGTGGGTTCACATAAGGATCACACATGAAATTAATGGAAGTTCCACAAGAGCCAGGAAAAAGTGCAGGAGGAACTTCTGCTCTGAGAGGATTTCAGTCAGCTCTCAGAAATTTGGTCCAAATGCTGCATGGGACCAGTACTACCGGAAATGGGGAAATGAGCAAAACAAAAGTTGCTTCTCCAGTGAATTATAACTACAAGAGTGGAGACCTCAGTCATGATTTCTGTCTTGAAATGAGCAATATTTCAAGACAAAGTAACAAAAGATAAAATATGTACAATGAAACAAGGAGACAGAGGCAAGAGGGTCACAACTTTGGAGCCAGCCTGGGCAACTTTGCAAGACTTTTTCTCCAAATAAGATTTTAAGAAAGTCTGGGGGTGTAGCTCTGTGACAGAGTGCTTGTTTAGCCTGTAAAAGACCTTGGGTTCAATCCCCAGGACTGTGAAGAAATCCATAAACATAAAGCTCATTTAAAATTTCTTAAAATGATCATGTTCAACAAATAGAGGACTAATTAAGTTATGATACATCTTCATGATAGATTATCTAGCAACCATTAAATATGTCTTAAAAAATTTAAAGGTATGGAAAACCCTTAAGACACATTAAGTAAAAAAGCAGGTTATACAAATGTAACTATTAAAGACACACACGTACAAAAGCATATATAGAAGAAAGACTAAAAACCTGGCCACCCAAATGCTAATGCTGTACTTTTCATGGGTATGTATGTGTAGAGTGGATGGGGCACTCTGGCCTATGTTTTTAAAATTCATTAGTTTTCCTGTATTTTACATGTTTTAAATGAATACATATTAATTGTACATATTAATAAGATTCAGCATATTTTCATACATGTATACACTGTACATATATTAATCGTACTTTTCTTCCATCCATTTTTTTAAGACAAAAATTAAATTATGAAAAGTTTAAAGAAACCTAAAACATGGAATTGAAACCTGTGCACCCACCACAGAGATTAAACAGCTGCTAACAATATGCTGTATTTGCGTCAGATCTCTCTTTAAAAGATACCAGAAATTCAACCTTATAGTCAGTGGCCTCAGTCCCACCCCTGTCTCTTCCTCTTCCTTTCTTGGCAGATTTTTTTAAGCACATGTTTGCTTGGAGTAAACACTACATTGCTGTACAGCCAAGTTCTGGCCAGCAGAAGTTATATGTACGCCATTGAGGATGATTCCTTAAAGGAGCGGAAAATTGCTTTCCCTTCCATTTAGTCTCCTTTGGCTGGGCCACTAGGTAGAAGACATAGGCGTTGGGGATTTAGCTCAGTGGTACAGCACTTGCCTAGCAAACGCAAGGCCCTGAGTTTGATCCCCAGCACCACCACCTCCCTCACAAAAAAAGAAGATATATGCTAATGATGGTGAACTTACAAGATAGAAGAACCCTAGTTTTGTCAGGCATTCAGAGCTGCCACACCAACCACATGTGATTTACCATACTTCTTTCAACAGACAAATAAAATTCTAATGTACTTAATATTTCTTGCCACTGGCAGCCCGGGTTAATTTATTTAGCATACTGTGTATCAATTCTCTTGTATGTCTTGTGTTTTTATCGTGTGTGTGATAAAAACGTATGTGTGTATGTGATAAAAACACATACATATTGTATGTTCATATGATAAAAACATATGTGTGTATGTGATAAAAACACATACATATTGTATGTTCATATAACTCAATGGTATTGTACTGTAAATACCCTTTTAACTTGCTTGATACTTATCTATGTTGATATATGTAGATATAGTTCATTAATTTTGACTGCTATGTACTATTCCACAATTTATGTTTATCTTTACTGATGACTAGATTGTTTTCACTCTTACATTTTTACGAAAAGTACTACATAAACATCTTTGTACACATTTTGTAGTATCAACACATGCGAGTTTTTTAGGGTGAATAGTTAGTTATGGAGTTGCTGGGTTGCAGGATATATGCATATTTAACTGTACCAGGTCTTGTAAAAGAGGCAGTTTTAAAATAAACTCTAGTGAGTCTATGAAAGTTTCTGTTTCTCTGCATTTTGAGCAACACTTGATATTACTATGCTTTTCAATGTTGCCTACTTAATGACTAAGAAATGGTATTTTACTGTCCTTTTCAATTTTTCCATTTTTCACAATGAAAATGCATTACCTTTATAATTAGGAAAGATAAATATTAAAACTTCGCCCAGCTTGAATCTCAGGATGTACATTAAATTGCTTCAGGGAGTCTAGACATGTCTCAGGGATCAGCGGGGACTCTTTCTCCTCCATATGGCTCCCTCTCTAAGCTCGCAGAAGAGTCTGATTTATTACTCTAGAAATGCTGTGTACACTGATACAGGACAATAAGCCTTTTGTTCTGCTTTAACACACTTTTTAGGAGAGCTCCGCAATCGTGGTGCTGAAGCTAGCTGACCTGTGACTTGTGCTTCCGGGTGTCACGCTGTCCTGTTCTGCCACTCTAAGTGCAGAGGGTGTTACTATCTTTCCAAGAGTTTGTGAAACGGGAGGAGTCTGGTTTTACTTGCTCTCCTGCTCCGTCATAGTGTCCTCGGTGATTCTCTCCTCTGACCTGCTCCGTTTCCGACCTGGGCCGGTTCACCCCTCCTTAGGCAACCTGGTGGTCCCCCGCTCCCGGGAGGTCACCATATTGATGCCGAACTTAGTGCGGACACCCGATCGGCATAGCGCACTGCAGCCCAGAACTCCTGGACTCAAGTGATCCTAGGAGGAGTCTGGTTTTACTTGCTCTCCTTCTCGTCATAGTGTCCTCGGTGATTCTCTCCTCTGGATGAACACTTGCCTCTCTTCTTCTCTGTCCGAGGGCATCGTCCTCCTATCACTCTCCCTCCACTGGTGGCCCTATTTTGAATCTGATTCCTACAAAGTATGGACTGAGCCCAGCTGGGAGCTCATCCTGCTAAACTGCTGTCTGGCGGTAACTGCCTTGTGAAGGACATTTGCAACTTAATAGGAAACTGTGAAAGACAGAACTGCTTCCCAGAAAGACTGGATCTTTTTGTGTGGAATTTAAAATGTCCTCACAAGTCAAAGAGGAAAAGGTTTGGTCCTTTCAGACTCTGCCCAAGTAACAACATAGAATTTGCTAATATGAATCAGTTTGAGACGATTTGGCCTGACACTTGAAAAATATGTGGACATGAACGGAACACAGTAATCAAGCCTGAGTAAGACAATTTTCAAAGAGTTTGTTTGTTTCCAAGCATTTTACGTAAAATTCTGGCAATGGGAGAAAAAGCTACTATAGTGCAAAATCTTTCACCTGAACTTCCCTGTAGTCAAACAAATGTGCACCAAGTACGATGTACAGAGGTAAAGACAGCTGTTGAGGTGTGCAGACTTCAGGGAAAGCAGTAGCCAGAGGGATTAGGTGCCTGAGTTTAGGTGGTAGGTCAAGGGAGGCCCAGTGGTTTTCTGGAGGCTTTTTGGGTTGACAAGGTGTAGTAAGACCAATTCTCCAGGGTAAGCAAAGAATTCTCAAGATACTTTCTCCTGAGAGTTCTGTAAATCTTTTGTTGCTTGATCATTTCTTAGAAATTATATATTGTGAGGGGAGAGTGTTATGCTTTATATCTAAATGCTTCCCCCAAATCACTCATAGGTGGCGTTTTGGGGAGGTGATTGGATCATGTGAGCAGGAAAATCATCAGTGGATTGTTTCACTGATGAGATTAGCACTTACTTGCTGTTAGGAGATGGGATCTGGCTGGAAGAGGTGTATCGCTGTGGGTGTGGCCTGGGGGGTTTAATCTTTCTCCAGCTTCCTGTCTGCCCTGCCGTGAGAACCCTCCTCTGCCAGGCCTCTGCTATGCCACCCTGCCTTGGAGCCAGCCAACTACGGACTGAAACCTCCACAAACTCTGAACCAAAATAAACCTTTCTTCCTTTAAATTGTGGGTGTCGGGTATTGTGTCCCAGTGACAAGAAAGTGACTAAGACAGGAGGAGATGGAGAAAGGTTGATTAATGGGACTAAGTTACGGTTACATTCGAGCAGGAGGTTCAGGACTGCTATTGCAAAATAGAGAGATAATGTTGACACTGATGCACATTTCAAGAAGCTAGAAAAAAGGATTTGGGAACGTGGGTGTCGGGTATTGTGTTCCAGTGACAAGAAAGTGACTAAGACAGGAGGAGATGGAGAAAGGTTGATTAATGGGACTAAGTTACGGTTACATTCGAGCAGGAGGTTCAGGACTGCTATTGCAAAATAGAGAGATAATGTTGACACTGATGCACATTTCAAGAAGCTAGAAAAAAGGATTTGGGAAAGTTTTTACTATTAAGAAATAATAAATGAGACAGATACGCTTAATTTCAGTTAAACATTATACCATGTTTACAAGTATCAAAGCATTCTTTGTTATTCATTAATACATGCAATTCTTGTTTCACCTATTTTAAGGAAATACACATATGTACTTTATATTCTCTATTTAGAATTTTTCTGACATTGAAATCATCATGAAGTTAAATCTTTGGATTTTTTTGTCTCTGCTCGATTCACTCGTAGCTGCTTATTTCCTTTTGTGTTTGGTGACTTTTGCGGTTGCTGTTTTTGTGACTTCTTGCTCGGTTGAACTGAATCTCTCCAATCATGTGAGTCTATACTGGGGACTCTTCCTTTCACAGAAGGTTTTCTTTGGAACTTCGAGGAAGATGCGACTGACCCGAGAACTCTTTAGTCCCTTTGGAGAATCCATGCTCGTCATACTTCCTATATTCAGCTCCACCAACTTGCATCAGTCACGAGATTTAATCTCCGAAGCCCTGCGCTACCAGCAGGACTAACCTCCAGGGTGTTCGGGGGAAGTGTTGGGATAGAAACCTGGGTCTTGACTAGCAGGAATGTACTCTGTCACTGAGCTGCACCCCAACCTCCATATTCTCATGAAGACCAGATTTCCTCTTCTTATTGTCCACTCCTGTGACTTGAGTTCAGCTCACTATCCCTTTTCTACCATTTTTGTCTCTGTTTTAAGATTTCTCTTATTTCCCATGTTCCCACACTGCATTCAGAAATTGGAGGTCAGCCAGGCTCAGTCTGCCTCAAGTCTCTGAGCTGCCGAAAGCTGATATCTCAGACTCTTTTCCTTACTGTCGTTATTCTCACACGTACTTTCTGAGCACTGACCACGTGTGAAGCCCTGTGCTACATGCTATAGGGAATAATGCCTTTGTTCATGACAGCCTAGAATCTGGTGGGAAAGATGCACACATACAGCAGAAACTGTCCTGGGATGTAGCTTGGGATATGTGTGGAAACAGACAACCATGGCGCAGGCAGAGGCTAGGAAGGGAAGTGGAAGGGCTCCTCTCCAGGGAGAAGCAGACACTCTGAGAATCAAGCTTGTGCATTGCATCTAAGCTTCCGTTTCCCGACAGCGCAGGGGTGTTCACTTGGCAGAAAGTAAATCAAGTCTCTTTCATGTTGAGAGTGACTGATGTGAAGGGCACGGCTTTCTGCAGAAATCTTAGGAAATATTCCACACAGCCCAGACTGCTCTTCTATCACAGATCTCCACTTGTAATAGAAATTATTTAGCAGGTGCATGGCTGAGAAAAGGTGGAACACATTTTTGTATTTCAGATATTTCCCAGGAAGAAGTACCTAGTGCTTACCCTGCTATGAAAGGAATCTTCTAAAGTCACTACTGTTTGTCTGCTGGTGTTTTCTATTATAACTCTATTTTAAGGGGGCTGTAACTTGACTATAAAAATTCCCTCTGGGTGAAAACTTGACATACCAGAAGGCTCCCTTTGAATAATGTCCCCTGCCCCACTTTTAGTTTTGCAGATTTGTTTTGCATTAAGCAATGACTTTGAAAGTCATAAGACAACAAAGTTCTTGGTATTGGAAATAATTGACTCTTTCTGTAGAAGTTTGTATTTACTGCATGAAAAATTAAAAACACAATGAAAAGCAAGAATCAAGACTGTTTACTTAATGTACAGAATAATTATTTTCAATGAGTGTGCAGTTACAATACCAAAGCTACACAATGTCTGCTAAAAGAAAGAGTGTCTTTAATTTTTAAGAAACAGATGCAGTTGTGGGATGCCAGCTGACTGAAGTATAGTCAGATAGATGGAACCAGCACAGACTCAGGCAGCAGTTTTGTTACTTCTGCTGAGTTACATGAACTCTACCAAAACACTGAATTATATTGCAGGAACTCCAGTGATAAACAGGGCAATAAATATATGTAATAGTGCTATGATTTGTATCTTAAATGTCAACCAAAGCCATGTGTTGAGTGCTTGATCCCCACCCTGTGGAATTACTGAGAGGTGGTAGAGCCATCGGGAAGAGGGACCAGTAGAACATAGGTCAGTTCCCTGGGGCATGTTATGGTTTATATCTGGATCCCCCCAAAGCCTCATGTGCTCATGGATGAGGCTTTGGGGAGGTGACTGGATCATGGGGCTGTCATACTCATCTATAGATTGTCTGCTGGTGAATTTACAGCTAAATGTGCTGTTGGGAGGTGAAACCTGGCCAGAGGAGGTGGGTCACTGGGTACACAGCCTCCAAGTACACGGTCCCCCCCACCCTTGATCTCTTTCTGCTTCCTGTCTGCCCTGCCATGGGCTGTTTCTCCTCCACCAGGCCCCTCTGCCGTGCAGCCCTGCCTCGGAGCCAGCCAACCATGAAGTGAAACCTTTATAAACTGTGAGCCAAAATAAATCTTTTGTGTTGTGACTGTCAGGTATTGTGTCTAATGAAGACAGGGGTGTGCCCTTGAAGGGAATATCAGGGCCTCAGCCCTTCTTCTTTCTTGCTTTGCTTCCCAGCTGCTATGATGTAACCAGCTCTTCCCCACCACACACTCTCACATGACATACTGCCTCCCCACGGCTGCAACAGCAGCAGGGCTGGCCTGTCATAGACTGAAACCTCTAAACCAGGGAGCTGAAATAAAGTTTTCCTCCTTTAAGTTGTTTTGCAGGTATTTTGTCACAGTGATGGAAAGCTGGCTGACATAAATACTAAGCCATTTATGCTGAGTATTAAAGAAGAAAAAAGGAGACTTGAGGGACAGAAAAGGATTTTCCAAGCAATAGGTAATCACACAGAGCATGGGACACTTGGGAGAGGAAGCTGAAGTTGTTGTCTTTCTTCGTTTTTTTGTTTGTTTGTTTGTTTTGTTTTGTTTTTTGTGCTGGGGATCAAACTCGGGGCCTTGCATTCACTAGGCAAGCACTCTCCCACTTGAGCTAAATCCCCAACCAAAGTTGTTTTCTTGGTAACCTCAGTTCTCACATGCCTCTTTTCTCAAAGTGCTTACTGTAATTCTAGTGATTGAAGATGCATCTGGATATAAACAAATGACCTGTAAGTGCCTCGACAGAAATATAACCATATTTCTCATCTACCATGGAAGGAAGTGCTGGCTCTGATATATTCACAGTGACTTGGTGCGTGTATCTACGAAGCAATGATTTTCTAAGAATTGTGTAAATCCGATTCTGTACAGTTAAGATTTACCCTGTTTCCTAGCTTCGGAATTTAACTGTGGAGCAAGATGTGACTCTACGTTGTGTTTATAGTAATCTAGTGCCAGAAAATTTTGTTCAGTGAAGAAAAAGGTGCACAGGATTTCTCTGTATTATTTCTTACAACTTCATGTAAATGTATAATTATATCAAAATAAGCAGTTTAATTAAAAATATACTATGCTATTATAAACCATATATAATATAAAGCAACGCAGATAACAATACAACATCTAATAGACCCAAGATCAGTAAACTATTGCCTACAGGCTAAGTCTAGTCTGCCACATTTTTTGGTAAATAATCTTTTATTGGAATATTTCTGTGCTTATTAGTTTATGTTTTTTGTAGCAGCTTTTGGCCTGCAAGGGCAAAAATTAGTATATTGTTACACCAGAGACTCTAAAATCCACAGCCTACCATATTTACTATCTTACCCCTTACAGGATAAAAATTTGCTGATCTAGAATGTGGGCTCTACAAAGATAAGTACCTTGTCAGTTTGTTTATCACCATTTCTTGGCACATTGCCTTGCACGTTGTGGGTGTGAAATAATGATATGCTGAATTATTGAAGCAACATATTAAGGAAATGTGAGTTTGCTATTGAAAGAATGATTATAACAATTTTCAAACATCATTTTGGAGTCATAATTATGCGTGTTCCAAACCACGGCTCTGAAGGCTGGAGACGCCTTCATAGACGGCTCAAGGCCAAGGACTGTCAGTTTCACATAGGACCAGAGAATTCACATGTGATCACCAAAAAGAAAAGTTTGTAAAGGCATGAACCAACTGTGTATAGTGCCTTGTGTAATTCTGATTTATGGTTAGTCAGGCGCCTTGCTTCATTTTAGGTGTATAACATGTAGCAATAATTCAGTCTTATAGTTAAGTTACTAAAATGATGAATTTAACGAGAAGATTTATACCTAGCTAGGGGAAGGCATACTATTGTCTCATTAAACTGACATCTCACTTTGTTAAAGAGAAAAACTATGAAAAATAAGCATAAAAAAATCCAAATTTTAAATCAGCTGTAGTTTTGAAATTTTTCTTATTCCAATGAAAGTTTCAATTAAAACGAGCTCTTTAGCAAATATTCTGAAAGGCTGAAAATGTCTCCTGATAATATAAAGAATACATCTGTAAGTTGTTAGCTAATTTTGTCTTTCTCCAAAGCAGGGAGAATTTTACATTTCATAGTATCAGTAATAATTTCCAGGGAATTTGGGTGGTATTGGGAAGATGAGAAGAGGAAATAATGAAAGCAGAGTTTGGAGCCAGACAAAACTGGATTTGAATCTCTGGGCCTGGAATGACTTAATTATTTGCACTGTGGCTCATCTGTAATGGAGAAAATGACTCCAGTCTCATAAAGTTGTTCTGAGGATTAAATAAGAACAGAGAGTGGCCGGGATGTCGTGTACATGCAGAGCCACTTGTCAAATGGTAGCGCCCTTTCCTCAGACTGAAGGACGAAGAAAATAGGGGTAAGAGAAGGAGAACCTTTTAGGTAACTGCAGAAAAATGCCTGCTCCTGAAGGACTCTCCTGGCTGTCTCCCTGCGGGCGTTAGGCCTGTGTTATTTCTATTGTGCCTGAAGCATTGTTGTCTGGTCCATCTAAATGTTGGGCCTGGACATTATTTCAGAACGATCACTTTGCTCCTGGAGTACTGGCTGCTCAGCCAAATTAAACCCACTCATCGGGCTGCAGATAAATTTTCACTGAAATTCCCATTTGCAGGTGCTGGCCTGGCAGGAAAACTGTTGCCCCTGCCGAAATCCATTTGTTTAGTTACTTGCTCTTCTCCGTCCCTGGCCCAGTGCACACTTCCATTTTTGCCGTTAGCTCTTACCTCACAGGCAAATGGTTGCCCGATTTGTTTCATTAAATTATTTGCTTTTTAAAATAACTCTTTGTTACAAAGAGTCTTTTTATTGTAGCAGGAGTCCTCTTCTGTTATCCAGTTAAACACCCAACAATAAGAAACAATATTTTCCAAGAGGCAGTGTTGTATCCTTTCCAACCCTAAGGGTTTGACCTTGACTTAGTTCCTGCAGCAGCACCGCTCTGCTGTTAGTTTTACAAACTGCCTGTCAATGACTGTGGTCATTTCACAAATTCAGCATGGAGCGAAATTATGATGAAGCATGAAGCAATTCATTATTATACTAACACACGTTTAAGGAGGAAATGTGACAAGGAGAAAGGTAGACAGAAGGTGCTGTGACTATCTGGGGAGTATAACCCTACCTAAACTAGGGAGAAATAAAAAAGCAAGTTGCAGACTATAGACTGTGTCAGGTCTGGATAAATAGCTAGCTAAGCACACAAATTTACACTAGACGAAGCTCCACAGCAGCTGCCAGACGAGGCTGCTGCGGCCTATATACCAGCTTTGCATTTTGGGGGAATCTTTTTAAATTATTAAATACACTGAGTATTTTCCCTGCATTTTCTTCTGTAGCTCTATTTGTCATTTTTGTGATTCCTGAGACCAAAAGCCATATTGCTGGAAAAATAATCTACCACAGAGCTCTTGTTTTTCTCTTCCCCAAATGGTCATTAGTTTCACTCTGAATTATTTTATTCACTTTACAAATGTTGAATATTATAGAAAGAAATAGAACGGAGGAATGGTACTTCCAGCTGGTATGTTAATTGGACACTGTTTATTCAACAGCAACATTAAGAATATAAAAACTTCATCACCAATCTTCTCTGGAAAGCCCTTGCAAATAATAGCACTTATATAAAACTTAAGGCCTGAATGTTTCTTGTTTATGAGTAACATAGTATTAGCATATTAAAATCATTAGAAACCAGTGTCGGAATATGTGTTCGGAAGCCTGTCGATGTGCTAATGGCAGTAGTCTTGGAAACCCCGCATCTGCCACAGGATTAATTACTCACATAAAACATTATCATTTCCCCACGTCTCCTGTGAGAAGGAGCGGCTGTGAGAGTGATTAATGGCTTTGAATGATATACAAAGGAATACATAGGAATGTTACCCAGCGGATTGAGAGATCTGTTCTTGATTCATATTAGAACAAGTTGAAGGACCTCAGTGGTATAACGTTTATTTCTTGAAGCCCTCAGGCAATTAAAAAGAAATGTCTGGCCTGAACTCTGGGAAACTTGCTGTCTAAATGGCTAATACTGCTTTTCCCCGGAGGTCCTTCCGAGGGAAGAGATGAAGGCGGGGACGAGGTGAGGTCCGAGTGAACTGGGCACCAGCGGTGGGGGAACCAGCTGTTTTGTGTTGATAGCATTTTCCTCCCACCTTGTATATTTCGCGCTCACTGAAGTTCAGCTCAGAGGTGACCTCCAAGGTCTGCACTGACTGCGGTCCGCACACTACACTTACTGCTACATGTCAAGCTGAGGCAGATCCAATTTTGAGAGGTTGAAGGCAAAGAAAAGAAAGCATTTGAAAGACAATTTATTGTTTACAATTAAAACTGGGGGATTAAAGTTCAAAGGTGAGAACCCAGCCAGCAATTAAGGCTGGTGAGAAGAGTTAAACAAGCTATTATATGACAATTACCACAAATGAGAACAGGAGGTGATCTATCGATTGCGTCCCTGAGCACCCTGCCCCGTTATTCATCATTGCAGCCGAGCGCCCTCGTCATTCCCTGAGCACCTTCAGTTGTGGGAACAGGCCAGCATGCTTTTGGTTTTTCCCTCTTTCAGGTAAGAGAGCAACAGACTTTCCAAACAAAACCAATGTGGGGTTCTAAAGACCCTACTCATTCCATTGTCGCTGCCTTCTATCTATTTTCCTCAGTCTTTTGGGGGGAATTTTGGGGGTTAAAGTTACAGTAAGTACTGAGAAAGCCAAGGCAAGTTTCAGCAGTTTAGCATCATTATAATTAGACACAATTACAGTGAAGTTAGTGGTAATCTAAATTGATCAGCTGGATATCAGACGATGAGTTGTTTAGAACTGGAAGATCTAAGGAATATCTACTTAGTGGACAGACTTGCCTATCAGTAAACAAAGATAAAACCTATTTACCTGGCTGGCCAAAACTTATGAGCCCATGAACCTCTCTCTGGAAATGCCATTTATATGGTAACAAAGGTCAGTACTGTGTGTTTTTCAGGGAAAATGACTTTGGAGGTGAATGCTCCTGAGTTTTCCCTCATGGCCTGCTCAATTTCTGCTGCACTGATAAAGCATTGAACTGCTATTCTCCCCAGAAGACCTTGGGAAAATCTACTGGAACTTCAGTTGTATTTTCCTGTATTTCTCCATTTTTATCTCAGTTGAGTGTTGTCTTTCATTAGACCGATCCAGGTATAGTTTACTGCCACTCTGATTTTCTCAGAACTTGCATAACCTTGACCAGAATTATTTTTTACCTAAGGACAGAGGTAATGGCTGTGGAGAGAGAGAGAGGGATGGTGGAAGGAAGGCAGAAGGAGAGGAAGATGGGCAGGGGGAGGAGGAGGAGAAGGAGAGGGAGAGAGGGACTAAATATATCCCAAAAAGAGAATCAGAGAGAATGTGTGGTTGAAAAATTATGAATTCAACCTGAATGAAAGTTTGGGTCATTTTTGCTGTGTTCCCAGGAGTGGTGTTGAAATTTGAAGTTTCATAGCATTTGACATTTCATAAAATCCACAAGAATTTTTGGTGTTGAACTCTCCAAAGACTTTGACTTTACAATGGTTTAGGTAAGAGCTTCAGTGTGCTTACTGGGGTTGGAGAGCATGTGTTTCTTTGTCCCTTTTGTTTACGAGACTTGACATCACTGATCTTTTAAAGTGGTAGTGCTGCTATACAAGGCATGGGCATTTTTCTCATTATGTGTTGTTTAATAAGAGAAATTTTATGTTGGGCCTTTTAGGCTTTAAGACTTAGAAAGCAATAGACCTAGTTACTTAATGTAATTTCTCAAACCTTGAATGAAAACATTAAAAAAAAGGAAGTAGTAGGAATTGAAGCTTTTTATCTTTTACACTCCTTTGTAATTCCAGTTATAGAGCTTATTATTATAAGGAAAAATTCTCCAGCGTTTACATCTTTTATCACACACTACTGTTGCTTCAAAATCCCTGTATGTATTTTCACCCGAAGTGCTAAACCTTTGAGAGAAACAGGTCTGACGATTGAGTGTCTGGCTGGAAATCATTTACTATCGATGGTCACTCAGCTCAAGATTGTATCGCTGAAATGACTTTGGAAGAAAAATCAATAATACTCACACATTGTGCAGTTCTCTTACAGGATCATCTATTTTTACCTCACAAAAGTATTCCTTGTTCCAGATTACTCTTTTACAATGAAAGAGGAAAAAAAGGTAACCTAAATCATAGCTCATTTTCTGTTATGCTCTTATTATTATTTGAAGTTCCGTTTTTTTGTTTTGTTTTTAATTCTCCGGCGTTTACATCTTTTATCACACACTACTGTTGCTTCAAAATCCCTGTATGTATTTTCACCCGAAGTGCTAAACCTTTGAGAGAAACAGGTCTGACGATTGAGTGTCTGGCTGGAAATCATTTACTATCGATGGTCACTCAGCTCAAGATTGTATCGCTGAAATGACTTTGGAAGAAAAATCAATAATACTCACACATTGTGCAGTTCTCTTACAGGATCATCTATTTTTACCTCACAAAAGTATTCCTTGTTCCAGATTACTCTTTTACAATGAAAGAGGAAAAAAAGGTAACCTAAATCATAGCTCATTTTCTGTTATGCTCTTATTATTATTTGAAGTTCCGTTTTTTTGTTTTGTTTTTGTTTTTGTTTTTTGTTTGTTTGTTTTGTGATGGGTAGGGAGGAACAACCAAATCTCATGGAGAAATAGGTGGGGGCAGATATAAGTAAGATGGAAGGCTAATGTGGGTGAATTACAATTTCAATTGCTAATGTTTTTAACTAGGGAAAAACCCACCTGGTGTATATTTACTAATATCTCAGTTTTGAAATTGTTGTGCGAAGGAGAAATGATTTGATTCCTTAGAATGACTTTTGTGGGTGTGGACTGATTTTGCACGCACATATCCATATGAACACACACATGCACACACACACAGAGAATATGTTGGTCACCATTGCTCCCATTTTTACTTAGATAATCCAATTTTCATTGTTCCTGTAAATTCAATTCTGCTAGCCTGAGCCTGGAACAAATTCTGGAGCAGAGAGCTGATGAAATAAGAGAGGGCCTATCTGGTTTGGAAAAGGAGCCACATAGCTAATTGAGGCGTGAAATCGAAATCCACCTGGAGTCCACGCACAGCAGAAGGGGGATGAAGGAGTCAGCTAGATAAAGAAAAAGGATGAAGGAGTTGGCTACGCGAGGAAAACCCAGAACGGCTGAACCTCGCGCTGAGCTTGGAGCTCTCCTTGGTGCTGAGATAGCGCCTATGGGAATGTTCTTCACACAGGGCTGGTTCTGGAGTGCCTCATGGGCTGGACTAGAACAGGAGTTTCTACCGTGGGTTGTGTACTGTGGAGATATGGAAAATGATTTTGTAAGAACGAGGAAATCAGTAAATAAGTTTGCTTTGTGGTGAGAACATACATTGCTTTACCAAAGTCTATCTCCCTTCCTTACCATCAGTATTTATGTGACCTTTGAATGCTGATGATCCCTTCTCCTCCCACTTTCCTCCTCTTCAATTTCTTCCTGTCTTTATTTTAATGAAATAAAATCTCCAAGTATGTATGTTCCTTTACCTGGATTTTCACTGCATCTTCGGTTGCTTTGGAGAATTTCACCTCTAGTTTTCATTTAAGAAACATGACACATACCTGATAGGTGAATCTATTTCACTGTCTTGCTCTATTAGGTATTTGCTTCAGTTCCATCAGTCACCTTAGTAATACCAAACTCAGTTCAAAGTTTGGGTTGACTTTGTGTTTCTTTGTTTGTTTTTTCTCCAGTACTGAGATTGAGCCCAGGGCCCTGACACTCAGCTATATCCTTATTATTATTTTTTTTTTAATTTTGGGTGTCTTAGTTACTTTCTCATCACTAAGACACAATACCTAACATCCCACAAGTCTAAGGAGGAAAGGTTTATTTCGACTCACAATTTGTAAAAGTTTCAGTTCATAGTCAGCTGGCTCCAAGGCAGAGGGGGATGCAGAGGGTAACTGTCCATGGCATGGCAGCAGGAAGCAGAGGGTGTCAAGGGAAGAGGGAGGGAGATACACTCTTCTAGGCTGTGTACCCAGGACCTGCCTCCTACAACTAGGCTTTACCTGCCAACATTACATATAGCTATAACCTCATCAGTGGGCTAAAACACTGGGTATCATGCCCCTATAATCTAATCACCTCCCCAAACCCCCACCTATGTAAGCACATGAGGCTTTAGGGGTACATGTGCCTCTAAACCATAACACAGGCTCTCACTAAGTCACTAAGCTGCCCAGGCTGGGCTCAAACTTGCAATCCCTGCTTCAGGAGCCCAGAGTACTGGAATTACAGGCACGTGCTACCATGCTCTAACTGATCTTTCTTAAATGAACTTTTAGCTTTTGCTTACTATGTCTATAGTACGTGGTTCTATTTTCACTGATAACAGAAATCCAACAAACCAGCCAAAGTGGTGATGTTCTAACAGCTTCTTATATCCTGTAATAGAACAATTAACAGCCTCTTGTGTTTATGATGAATGTTTATTTAATGTGAATTAGCTGGAACACAATCAGTAAACAGGAAATTGTGTCAATATAATGAAGAAATCATGTTGATTTGTACAGGAGTTTCCCTAGGATATTAATATTTTAAAGTAATTAGAAGCAAGTTTCTTCACATTTAAAGAAGAGCATTTGCTCATACATTAAACCTCAAGAGAAAAGCTGAAAATCCTGTAGAAGTGACTTCCTTTATGTTAGTAATGGCTGGTTTAGCAACTCTAAGAACTACTACATTTTTCAACGTGTCAAGCTATCTGAGGAAGCTAAGTGTGCAGATAAAGATGCTAAAATGACATTTTCTCTCGTATTAAAACAAAGGATCTGGTTTTCAACTTCAATGAAAGTGGCACATGCCTGTAAGGCTCTTAAGAAGGAGGAAGTAGGGGCTTCGAGTTTATGAATGCAAATGATCAGCGGACTGTGATGCTAGATATCAGTGAATAGTTAAGTAGTCCTGTGTATTTGTGAGTTTTTGTTCGTTCGTTTTGGGGTTTTCTCTCAGTTCCCTGACACTCCTTTTCCAAAAGCATGCAGTTTTACAGAATTCAGGGCTTTTGGGTATGCAAATATGGAGTTACGGAAGAAATGCTCAGACAACACCATGAATAGTTCAAGTTCATATTCTTGGGCATGAGTATTATTAATCTTTCACAACACAGGAAAGGTGACTCAAGATAGCTCTGCACGTGGGACACGAGAGGAGTTTTCAAAGCCCTGGGGCCTCTAGCTCCGGCATTTGGCACCTACCGTAAGTGCACACGAGCATGGATGCTCATGACTTTTGACTCATGACCCGTACATTAGCCGCCCTATCCTGTGGGGTGAGATGCTGTTAGCTGGGTTTAAGGTGACCTCAGACCTTCCCGTTAGCAGAGCTGGCCATTGTCCCTCAGTGTTGTGGGACCTGTCTCAGGGGTTGTGGCTGCTGCACGGTCGGTGCTGTCATGTGGCCATCTGGGTGCACAGAAAAGCTAGTGCTGGAATTGAAAAGTGATGTGCATGCCTCTCAGTTTATATTTATATTATATTTGAATTCTAGGCCAATATGGAAAGAATCTGATTCTATTGCCAACTCAGACACTAATCAGTTGTGTGACATTGGCTGGCTTGCTTCGCTTCTGGGGTTAAATTCCCAGAAACTGAAAATGAAGTAGCTTTTCCACCCCCATATCCTCTCCCATCAGCCTTCCTTGGTAGCTGTCTGCTCCTTTCTGTGAAGTCTCAGAATACCCCAGTACTCTCAGTCCTGCTTCTGCGTTTGGCATCAGAGGACCGGACCAGTAAGTAGCGTCCTCCCCAGTAGAAAACAACTCATAGGCTGACCTATGACCTAAAAGGAGTGTGGCTTGAGAGCTCAAGCCAGCCACTCCGCTCGCACTGACCAATCGGCCTTCTCATTTGAGTGGCTCCAACTCTCGGCATTCAGTTGGCAGCAGTAACAGGAGATGAATCAGAGACCCAGCTACAGAGAGAGTAGCTGCCTCACCCACTCCCACGGAGCACCAGATGGTGAATGGCAGAATTCAGCATCCAGGGGACAAAATGGCTTGATGGCTGTTTTGGTGGCAATGCATATTTTGAATGATATTCTGGTTTCTTTGATGCTTGGTCTTACTGAATTGGGATAATTTTCTGTGCTGCCTGGCTTTCCTATCCAGGAAATTCATATCCAGTAGGATGGTTTACCATTGCCTGGGTCAAGAGATGGTGAGAGGAGAGCGTTGGACTTGGGGAAGGTTGAGGCCAATTGCATCCACATACAGGTGCAAGGGACTTCTCTTTCTATATCACCAGCTCTCCAGGGGAGATCCAAGTTTCATCCTTCTTTGAAGGTTCATGAATGTTCAAGGTTATTAAAATTGGGTCTTGATTATTGGATTTTCAAAATCTGGTACCAGAATGGTATTAGTCTCCAAGGGATGTGCTCTCCCAGTGCTCCCTCAAGGTTGTGCTGCCTTTGTTTCTTGTCCTAAGATGTGCCCACTCACTCAGGCATCCATCCTTATCATGATGGGCTGCTCTCATCAAAGAATCAAACTAAAGAGGCCACCGATTTGGGCTTGAACTTTCAGAACTGTGATTTGAAATAATCCTATCTTTACTGCATAAGTAGCCTGTGTCAGGTATTTTGTCACAGTGATGCAAAGCTGACTAAGACAGAGAGAATTGAAGGAGGAGAGATCTGGTAGCCCAGGGACCCTGATCTCACTACTGCCTCAAGGTCCTCCCACACCACTGCAGGCTCCTATATGTTCTCTTCCTTTGTTTCCTTTCTTCAGTACATCCCCCAACCTTAGGAAGCCCAAGGTTATCTTGGTGTATCCATGGGGGAAGAGATGGTAACTCTTGTTCCTCTTGATTTTCATTTATTTCTGAATCTGACCTATTTCTCTCAGCTTACTAAGGACCTACTACTTTCGGCATACTCCAAATCAGAGACTGCCTTTCGGGCATTTGTTGCAGCAAAACTTTGAGGCAGTGAATGCTGTGCACCTAGCTATTTGAATGAGTTTAGAGAAAAAGAGAGCGAGAGAGAGAGAGTTAGGGGACTGAGGTTGGTGTGGGAGCCTGTATCATAATGCAGAAAGGGTAAAAAGAACTCTAGTTAATAAAAACAAACAACAAATTCCATGACCTTGCGGAAGTAACCAGAGAGCACTTCTGTTTTGTGCATCTTGAAAGAGCCTAACAAAAAAAAAAAAAAAAAAAAAAAAAGAGCCTAACATACATTGAACAAAAAATGTCCCAATCTCAGTGAGTGGGCCTCTCATTGTAAGTTACATTTTACATGTAAGGTACTCAGAAGCCCTCTGAAGTTTGTTAAGATAGAAACTGAAAAAGAAATGAAAGGCGATTAGAAAGAAACCATTAAATTCTTAAAATAGTAACCAAATAGTACCTTGCATACTGGGTTTCCATTTAGGAGGGATCGATGCCTAATAATTTATTCAAGTAGCCAAATCAAAGAAACAACTTGGAAATTATCAAAATCAACAGACTAGAATCTCTGGTTTGAAGCAGGAAAGCAAGTTCATGTTGTGCTAAAACACCCACCAAGCTTTCTCTTGGATACACTCACTTATAGGTGAAGTCCTTAATGAAAATGAACAATTATAATGAAATGGAGCTGGCGAAGGAGAGCCTCGGGGTAGGGGCCATGTTTACTGGAAAGGTTTTGAAAAAATAACGAAAACATGTAATGGTGAAATTTTCCAGTTTTTGAGAAGTGCAATTATGACGGTCTGGAAGTAAATGTATTACTCTTTTTGTAAACAGTTGCCGGCAAATACATATCCTTTCTATTCTGCAATTTGAGTCAATTAAATGTTTTGCACGAAGAATAGTAATAGGCATTGTGTCAGAACACAACGCACGATCAGTTGTGCCCTTTCCCTGCAAGGTGCCTCAGTTTGCATAGGGACAGTTTGCAAGGAACCATTTGCTCAAGGAGCTAGAATTATTTAAGGAGGTTTTATGGTGAGGACAGAAAGGATAAGGAGAGGAAATTTTTTACATTCTATAGTTAGTTAACAGGCAAATGTGCAAAGAGGTAGGAGGTGCTATGAAAATAAAATGTGTCCAAAAGTACAGAGAAAGTCTCATTTGTGGCTCAATCAGCTGTCATAATTACACTCTGCCACTAACTTCTCTAAAAGTTAGAAAGATATGCTAACTTTTTATTGATCTGAAGTTTTATTAAGATAATTTCCTGTAAGAAATGAATCTCTGTGATCATCTTTCACCACAAGCTTACAAAGCCCTTTGGCACATTAGTTTTAGATGATTTAGGATATTGCATTTACTAAATTGTGACCAGTTATGTGCAGAGTCACGTTTGCTCATTTCTGAATTCCCTACCGTGCCTCACCTATAGGTGATTGATAAATGTTTCCCGAACCGAACATATTTGTAGTGATCCTAACAGATCCCTGCTTTTTCCTCCCCAAAGTTCCATAATATATTCAGTTTATTCATCCAATATTTATTGAACAGCTACTACATGAAGTGCCAAGGATTGTGTAGCATGTACTGATCAAGGTAGGTAGGCATGGTGCATCTTGTTTGTAGCTCAAATCCATGCACAGGAGGGCTGGCACGAAGTCCCTCCCTGAATTCTGCCAAGCTATGCCCACCCCCAGCCTCCATCTAGGCATTGTGCTGTAGGAGGCCCCACTCTAGCCATGGGCAAAAAATCCTGAGGCCAGTGGGACAATTTTGACTTAAAAGGCACTACTCCCACCCATTCTCTAGGTCTTCAGGATCGGAATTCCTGCCACAGAAGACACAGCAGCTTTCTGGAGATGAAGTGTCCTCTGCCTCAACACAGCTTTCTAGAGCAGACATCGGCCATGTCATCTCTGCAGGCCTGTGGATTGGCCGGGGGTAGTGGTTAAGAAAAGGCTTGTGTGTAGGGCCTGGTCCACATGCACGCACAGCTCACAGTCGGTGCTCCAGGACTGTGACAGGAATGATGGGGCGAGCAGGTAGCAGCCTGTAGAGTTCTGTTTGTAATCTTTCCTGGTCCCACATCCTTTAGAAATTAGTCTCTACACAGGCAAACGGAGGGAGGAGACTGCGTAAGAAGAATGACACTCTGAAACTCAATTGCCCAGACAAAGGTTCCCAGAGAAAGTGACTTGGGAGGTAAGTACTGACAAATGAGGAGGAGAAAGAGGGTAGGAAATGGCAAGGTAAGGGGAAAAAGTGTGGTCAAGGGAAGAGTTGAGTTTTCAGTATGACTGAATCACGGTGTGTGTATGTCTGTACATGTATGTGAGTGTGGACTGAGGCGTGGAGGGTGGAAATACAAAGATAAGGAGAAGAGGTTGGAAAGCCTGGCAGGAGCTGGGCTCTGAAGAGCCTCACTGACCAGAGTTAGGAGTTTAGGCTTCATCCTAATGGCAGTCAGCGAGAAGACACTGACGTTTAATCTGGGAGCAGGGAACAAGACTTTGCATATTTTCACACTCTATCTCTTTGGACCTATTGAGAATGGACCAGAGATGATGGTAACCTACCCTAAGGCTGAGATATAGGCAAAGACAAAAATGGGCAGAGGCAAGTGATATTTACGTGGCAGATTTGATAGAGTTTTACAATAAATGGGATAAATGGGAGGTATTAGTCATGGACACAAGGAGTCAAAGATTGAGTATCAGGATTGGCAACAGAGATTGTCTAAGCTTTCGTGTCTCTGGACAAAATATCCACAAATCAGAAGAAAACAGTTTGTTTTTTTTTCCCCTCTAATTTCCAGTGGGTCCAAAGTTGGCTGGCTCCAACATAGACATGGCATGTTTGAAGTGCGTGGAGGACACCTGCTCATCCCGTGGCAGCCCGGAAGCAGAGGGAGAAGGGAGGAGCCAGGGACAAGAATGTATGCTTCCAGGTCACACCCCCAGTGACTCACCTCCGCCAGACTCCTCCTCCTAAGAGCACATTCCACGACTGAACTTATCAATGGATGAACCAATGGATGTGTAGAGTGCCCCCATGACTTAGTCACCTTCCAAACACAAGAAACTTTAGGGGGCACATTTCACATCTTAACAGAGTAACAGAGATATTGGCAGTGGCATTAACTAAGTTGTGAGGAATGGGAGAAGGAAGTATTGAGGGACATGATCAACTACAATCTTTCTCCTGAATGGAGCTTCTCCCCTAGATTGAGAGAAAGTGGGGCCAAATGACCTTAAAGAGCTGTCCTTAGGTATCTCTTCTCCACCTAACATGGCAGATGATGGGAGCCAAGAAAAGTTCTTTTATACTTTGACAATTCAGTTCCCAACAGAAAACCTCAATAGGGACAATCAATGAGGCACCCTGCTGTTTCCAAAATGGTAGCCCAGGTCACTCTGCTGAAGACAGCTGCAGAGGTTAACTTCCAACTCTGTGTGTGACGAAGCTGCTAACATCATGGCTACACAGTTTCTTTGAGATCAAAGCCATAGAGAACCCATTCTACCAGCTGCACTTGGCATGCTGGTACAGCTGGTCCCGCTCTTCTCCTTCCTACTGATGGAGTAAACAGACGTTGTCTCATTTTAATTTGTTCTCTGACCCGAAAGAACAGTGACTTCAGGACCGGAATTCCCAGAGGGTGTCATACAGATCATGCCCTTTACTTCAGCCCTTTCCTCTCCCTTTCCCAGCGTCCTTACTTTCTTGAGGGACAGAAATGTTGACCTCGCCGTGTTTTTTAGTAATTCTTGGGACGTACCGATTTTATTCAGTCCTTTCTTGGGATAGCTGGAGGTAGGGCAGATCTTCTTGCTTGTTGGTGTGAGCTAATG
The DNA here is from genome assembly GCA_016801275.1 of Hystrix brachyura. Taxonomy (NCBI): domain Eukaryota; kingdom Metazoa; phylum Chordata; class Mammalia; order Rodentia; family Hystricidae; genus Hystrix; species Hystrix brachyura. The sequence goes on from QZML01000038.1 coordinate 31,865, forward strand.
CCTTGGAGAGTATAGCGGGGGAAGAGAAGTGAAATGTGGAAGGGAGTTGCGTGTATATGGAGCTGTGCTGCGCACAGTTATCAGGTCCAGTGTTGCATTGGTGTGATGGCTAAGAAAGCATCACCCCACCAGAGGGGCTGGCCAGGAGAGCAGAAGTGACAAGTAATGGGGCCATTTTAGGTCTTCGTGACACACTTACTGTCCTCAGAAACACATGATAGCATAGGAATGAGTCGGATTTTGCTAGAAATTATATCCCGAGCTATCTCAACTGAGTGAGCCCTGTGGCTCCAAGCCCGATACAAATCTGGGAAAGGAAAGGAGGAAAGAACTCCTGTAATTATGGAATATGCAATACCCAGCATGAAGGGTAGAATTAAGTTGGATTATTTAGAGTTTGTGAAAGCATGATCATCACCACTCCAGACAAAACTCTTTTTTAGTAGGGACTTGGCGAGTGGTGTTTCTGGGAAAATGATGAATAAAAGTCCATGCTGTGAGCATCTGACCCTGCCCTGGCCCACGTTCACCTCTCGCTTCTCAATATTGTCATCATTATCCCTTGAATCCCTTAACGAATCTCTTGAAATTAATTCCCGTTCTTTTTGACTGAGCTTTCATGTAATTTGTTTTGTAGGCTAAGCATGAAATTCACATTTATTTTTTGTGCCCTAATTTGTCAATTGAATGCTTTACCATGCCTAACTTGTACTCAATACAAACAGGGGAAAGTCCACCCCTAGCTGCACTTGGAATTGTCCTACTGGCAGAGGTGAGAATTTTAAATGAAGTGTCTACTTGTCCAGGAGCATGCACCTTTAAATAATGATTCGGACCAGAATCCCCAAAATGTATGGGCTAGGAAAATTACTTCTTTTTTGAAAAACACTGCATACAATTCTTTATCTCGCCAACAATTATTTGATTTTCTTCCTGATGCTAGATTTCAAAATCTTAGAGAAGTCCATAAATGCAGTATTTAGACTTCCTGCAGCTTGGGAAAGGGGTCCAGGCCCCCGAGTATTTTCAGGTGGGAAAAATAAGACTTTCTGTAACAGCCCATGTCAGTTTTCTAACATGAAAAGAAAACACGTTTTCTAACATGAAAAGAGGAATTTCACCGAAATTCCTCCAAGCTCTTTGTCACCCCTAACATTCCCCCACGGGGTCTATGACAGAAAAACACTCATCTCTCCTGCACACAGTGCCATGGGGCGGGGGAGCAGGCGTTACCTAGCCGCCAGCCATCTTTACTCAGCCAGAACATGGATTTTTGATTCAGTTTACTGGCAAAGAGTTGTACAAAACTTTGGTGTGTGTGTTTTGCCTCTTCCTCAAAGTAGCTGGACTGGATTTTTGTGAATGGAATTATGTCCCGTGATGGTGAATTAAGCTCTGTAAAAGAAAAAGTTCTCTGTGTCTCTATTATTAACATAAAAAGTGCTTCTAGGACTCCAGGAATGCCCACACCCCACACCCTGCCCAGATAGGGCCAGCTCCCAGGACCGCTACAGGAAGCACAAAACCCTTCTGGCATTTTTTTGAGGTGAGGAGAAGAAGGTGGTGCTCAGGAAACCTGGGGATGCTATTTTATGCCCACCACACCGAAATTAGAGATCCACAAACCCACTCAGACACATACACACACCCATTTGCAAGGGAGTATTCCTTCCTGCGACTCTAGGATCTCAGAACCCAGCTCCCTGCAGGCTGAGAAATGGTGCCTACTAAGTGTACGGAGGTAGCGAATCAACACACTACACAGGGCTGCCGCGCTGTCTCAGAAACGGAGGAGGCGGGAACCAAGGAGTGCGTTCTCCTGGGGGCTTGCCTTTTTCTCAAATCCGACCAGCTCAGCGGCACTCTCGGGCCCAGGGTGTGGGAAGGTTCCGTCCACGCAGCAGGTGGATGCCCCGGAAGTCCCGGCCCACAGTGGTAAGGAGGCAGCAATTGAGCGAGGACCAAGGAGCGTCTCTCACAGTCTCTGCGGGCTCTGCTTCTGAACACTGCAGGAAGTTCGAGTCCAGCACAGAAAGGCAGCCGTCCTCATGGGGGGAGGCCAGCAAGAGAAGACTCTAGGGAGAACACCCACCTGGGGGGACTCACATCCAGTACACAGCTGAGCTGGGGCCACAGCTTGCACTCTTGGTGTCCACAAAGGACACAGTCCCATTCTCATCGCCAAAGAGGAAGACTTCACTTTGCTGAGGATGCCAACCCAGGGTGGCAGGAAAGTGGCCAGAGGCGTTGTAGCCCTCTGCGAAGCAGACTTGGCAGAGCAGGTGTCTCAGAGTACAATTCCTTAGTCCTCTCTCCGTGAAAAACACACGGGGAGATGGGAGACGCAGCCACATGGCGACCTGCCCTGCAGGAGCTCTGTGTGAATGCAGTACCGCCTGCTGTGCTGGGTCTCAAATCTGGATGCTGACGTCTTTGCTACCACTGCCGGTCTGTGGTGTGCCAGAGGTCAGGACGCTGACCGTGGACACAATGTCATCATGCTCTTACTCACAGAACTTGTAACGAGAAGAAGGGTCTCATTCTCATCCAGTGCCCACAATTCAACATCACCTGAGCCCAAAGCCACTAGGATACTCTTGTTCTGCACCCATGTGAGGTTAACTGCTCCAGCTTCCCTCTGAATTCCAGGGGAGCAGAAACCTTCACTGAAGGCAGCACATGGGTCCTTCAAACGCCAGAAGGAGCTGGCCTGACAGCAGCCACTCAGGCTGGAGGTGCTCAGCAGAAGCTTGCCATCAGCCCTGTGCCACATAGCCTCCAACTGCTGCTCTGTCCAGATGCGCGACCAGGTCATAGGAGGAGGTGGAGTTACCTTTAGCATCTCCACTGTTCTAAATCCCTCGGACTAGCCTCAAACTGGACCCCTGGCCGATTCAGCTCTCCCAGCAACCTCCACACGGTACACCTCGGGCCTCTGCCCCTGTCTGAGAACCTGATTTTGTTTTTCAGGGTATCACAGAAGCAGGAAATGGGTAGCCAGTGAAGTTCAAGTGCTCAGATTCATTTGAATCTCTTACTTCTTACTGGGAGTCCTGGTAAGGCTCAGAGAAGCCACGTGGAAGCAATCATTGTGTACAACTCTTACCAAAAAGGTTCTTGATTCACATGAAATTTCAAACTTCGATACTATTTTACATAATTGCTCTGAAGGAATCTTGCTTAGAATGCTTCTTTAAGAGGGGATGGTGTTGTATCTGATGAGAAATTACCTGTATGTTAAGATTAATGTTGCTTTAATAACCTGGAGAAGTAGTGACAGTAGGATGGGCCAAGTTGCTTTTGTTTAAGTTGTTTAAGAGGATGGGCCAAGTTCTTTGTTTCAGATTGAGGCGATCCTGTGAAACTGAAGGCAAGGGAAAAGCATAGCCTGAAAACACTTCATTTTTACTTTGGTTTACAGTTCACAATTGTATGTTACAAATATAACAGTATAAAAATAAGAAGTATTTTTTTAAAAGAAGTATTGATTTAATTTCGCTTTGTTTGTGCATATGAGAAGGATTAGGGTAAGACATCAGTGTGGCAAATGAAAACATCTCCTCTCCTAAATTCTGTTGCCTTTTTCTTTGGTGTGTCAGCATTTGCAAAGTCACTTTTTGCATCAGGAATCCTTCTTCTCTTTTTGTCCACCTGGTAAACCACCACATACTGTGAAGCTCAACTCACCAGCTCTCCCAAGGAGTTCCCTTCCTGGCAGAGGTTGGCTGTCATTCTGTCGACCCTTGAGGTGTCTGTGTAATTGCTGGTATGCCCCACTGCACACTGTGTACAAGTATGAGACCGTGTACTTCACTTAGGCGGGATTGGATTTTATGATTATATTCATTTTTGTAATTACGCTGCATGCAACATAGAACTTGGAAACTGGTATGGATTAAATAAGAATTTGTTCGATAAAAAAAGAAATATTTAAGACATCACTATTTATATCAGAGGCAGTAAAGGAACTGCATAAAACATAAGGTAAGATTGCAGTCCATTTCGGGCTTATCATCCAGTTAGAGTGACAAGATGGGTATCTGAGAATGTGAGGGAAGAGTGCAGGGCAACAAGTGGGAAAAGGCAAGATGGATGACTGCAGGGCCACAGATATACATGAGGTGGAGATTGGTGTTCCTTCTGGGCCGGCACAGCAAGCAAATCCTTGAAGCAATTTCCCTGGACAGAGTCATCTATCTCTTCCTTTTAGATTATAAAACTAGTTTATATATATCTTTCATGACACTCATCACATTCTACATTGTCCTACAGATATGTGTGTCATGTGTCATCTTCTTTTCCTTGCTAGACTAAATTTTATTCATTTAAAAATATCCCACAGTGCAGGGCTTCCCATTATGTTAAAGATATAGGCAACCAAATGAGCTCTGTTTTGTCAATGAATTTCCTCTCTGGACAGTGAGTGCTACATGAATTCAATGCAAGGAAGTTCATAGTCAGCTGTTTTAATCATAGAATGCCTAAAAAAAGAGAAATAATTCAGCTGAATTTTGAAATGAAGACAGGGCTGTGTAAGTATACTCCGGGAAGATATTTTCTAAAGAAAATGGTGTGAACAAAAGCCTGGAGGAAGGAAAGTGGCAAAACCAGGTGAAAAGTGAGCCTCAGAGACTCAGGAAGGCAAGAGTGGGATGATTTGGGAAGGATGGAGCATTAATAGCCTAGAATCAATACATCTTTCGCATTCAGTGGGGATTGTATCTCTTGTCTGACTTCCCAAGAAATCTTAGTTCCTGCCACTACCATAATGGTAGCCACAACTTTGCCCACCATAACTTCTGGGTAGTGGTGGATGGAAAAGGACAGCAATGGAAAGCAGAAGAGGAAAAAAAGGAGAACAACAATGTGGAAAGGAGAGGAAAAAATAGATAAACATGGATAAAGTTGGATATAAAGAATTAAAGGATCCTGCCAAGTTCTCAAGCTAGTCTAGTAGCAGTACTATGACCTGGCTTCCGAGGTTAATTGAAAGTTGATGGAGTTGCTGAACTAGAAAATTCCAAAAATGATGACTGCTTTTTTCTTGTTGGTGAAGATCCAGGACAATACCACTCTCCACCCCCACCCAGTAAAACAATCGCTGCATCAGCCGGAACTCATTTATAAAATTTTTGCTATGGCGAATTGTTTGAAAATCTGTGGGTTTCTACTTCGGTGCTTTACAAAGAACAAAAGATTCTCGGAGCTTCACATTCTTTGATTATCTTAGCACAAGCAAAGCGTGCGATAGTGGAGTTCGGCACCATGTCTGTATTAGACACGGGCAGGCAAATTCACTGGCCATAAAATAGCAGTGGGGCTTTCTCTGGAGGTAACATGGTAATTGTATCCATCACAGAGGGCAGAGAATGACTGTACACAGGGGTCAGCCAAGCAATCTGCAAGCCACAAGCCTCATGGCATCAATGGGAAGCGCCTTCATTTTAAGCCTGTTTTCCCTCCTTTGAAGCCGGAAGTTATTGGCTACAGCCGGAGCCTGTTATGACCGGGTGAGGATCAAAAGCCCGATGAGGGGTGGGAAATCCTTTGTTCCTGGCTTTCTCATAATGGTTTTTTTTCCTTTTCTTTGACGAAGAGAAGCAAGTCAAATAGGATTATACTAATGGAACAGGGTGTTTTATATAAAAAGTTAAAAAAAAAAACCCAAAAAACAAACCCAGAAATCCAAACAAATTCCAACGTCTTTCCTTTGCTGAATACTGTTTTCTTCCTGAGACCAAATGGAAAATATGTTGGTAGCAAGTGGGCTATTTTCTGAGACTGTAAAGAAACTATCCTTTTTCAAATTATGACTGATTTACAAGCAAATGTAATGGTGCTTTTAACCACAGTAAGTAAAGCAAACAGTTTTTTCCCTATTTCAAATTCCTTAAAAATACAGGCTTCAAAGGCCGTGCTTCTCCCAAATTACTTTACAACAACGCCAGCTTGTTTCTATTGTTGCAAAATTGCAAACAATATGCCCTAAAATGAAAATAAAGGTACCCTAAAGTGACACTTTCAGGGTATAATAACGTGCAACCTAAGAGCAAAAAGCACAACGTAGTCATTTAAGAAATAAAAGTGCCCTGGTAAAGTAATAAAATAACGTGGGTACGGTTACTTTCGACGCAGCGCTGTTTCAAAGGGGAGCTATCACATAGTTGGACAACGTTATCTTCCTGATGACAAAGTACTTCGTTGACATGGAATTCAAGCATAAGCTGGTTCCCAACAATTACCTCTTGTCTGCTTAGCTATGAAGATCACTCCGGTTGGGAAAGAAAGCCGAAATGGTTCTGTGAATGTGAGGCTCATTTCTGGAAAATCAGACAGTATGGGAGACCTGCTATATTGCACACAAGGGAAAGTTTAGCAGCTGGAAAAAGCAACAGTTCCATTGTGGGATTTTAGTGGCGCTATGTGAGATGTGACTTGGCCGTTTTTAAGCAAAGGACAGATGTGGGTGTGCTGTGGGTATGAGTGGATTTCTTTCAACATGGGCTTTCAGCAATGTGCTGTGGTGAAACTCCTAAAGAGTATTTGGCTATTTCTTGTGTTTTCAGAGAGCAGGTTTGCAAGGAAGGCGAAGGAGTAATTGCAGCAATTTACCCTTTCAATTAAATTTTGCCTGGGCCACTGGCTGCGAGTTTCAATCTTTTTCAGTAATTTAAGAAGAAAGTGAAGAATGGGAGAATTGTTAGATGGATTGAGTCAGTACAAAGGCGGTAAATGGGGAGTTCCAGGCAGGGTCCTGGGGAATGCTGATGGGTAAAACTAATCCAGGGAAACGACAGCAAAAGGCTGCCTCCTTTCCCAGCTCTGGACAAAAGACACACGCTGATGGACCGCAGCTGAGTTGTGACTAGGCCTTGTGAGGAAATGTAAGTTAAACTAATTGGCAACATTAAAAATCAGACATTGCACTCAAAAATCTGCGTTTTCTGATTGGAAGGTAAGGCCTCCTGGTGCTCTCTGTCACTGCAGCTGGAATTTGGTACAGGCACCACTTCAAGTGGAGTGTGTATCTTCTCAGCTCTTCACGTGGCCCTGTGATGACTGACTTCCGGAGCCCTGTTCCGAGGACTCTGTTCCTTCCCCGTGGTGGGCCCTGATACTCGCCTTATTTACATCAGCATATCGACTATTGGGCCCTCACAATGGTATCAAGAGGTACAAACGGCCGCTGTCAACAGTTTACTGCTGAAGAAATGGAAAGAAAGGCAAGTGAGGGTGTTATGTTCTCAAAGTCACACATCCAGAGATTGTGTTTTCAGTGACCTCGGGGTCAGAAAACCCTCTGGAGTCACCCTGCGCAGGAAGTTGGGCTTCACTAATTCTCCTTTTACAGTACAGTTAGGTAGTTCCCTACTTTAACACCCATTCCCACAATTACTTGATCGTCTAATTCAGTTAGACATAAAATGTGGTTGCTCTCTCCGGTGTACCAAGCCTAGGTCAACGGGTCTCCAAAGAATCATTTCTGTGATATGTGGAGTAGGACAATCCCACGTCTTCTAACCTCCATACCATCTTAGCATTAGTAACACCAGGTCAAAGTGAATAACTACAAAAGTCTTAAAATGGAAAAATAAACATAAAGAAGGGAGCAGTTAATGTATTGTGAAAAAGAGAAGTAATGGAACTGGGCTGTAGCTCAGTGGTAGAGCACTTGCCCAAGTCACAGAAAAAGTGGGACGGGGCAGAGAATGAGAGTGGAACAAAAGAGAGAGATAGATAGGAGAGAGAGGGGGGAAAGGGAGAGAGAGGAGAGAGAGAGAGGGAGAGAGAGAGAAAGAGAGAGAAAAAGGGAGAGAGGAAGAGAGAGAAAAAGGGAGAGAGAGAAAGAGAGAGAAAAAGCAAGAGGGGGAGAGAGAGAAAAGGGGAGAGAGGGGAGAGAGAGAGAGAGAAAAAGGGAGAGAGGGGAGGGGGAGAGAGGGAGAAAGAGAGAAAGAAGAGAGAGAAAATGAGAGAGAGAGAAGAGGAGAGGAGGGAAGGGGAAGGAAGGAAGAAAGGAAAGGAAGGGAAGGGAAGGAAGAGAAGGGAAGAGAAGAGAAACAAGAGAGAGTACCAGCCAGTCAGTCAGCTTTGGAAATGTGTGCACATGTGTTTTCACACTGGTGTGTGTGCGTGTGGGTGTGGTGGCCCCCTCCTCAGATCAGGTGGTAGGCTACAACCAGGACAAAAGGGTGGTGGTAGTGGAAGGTAGCTAAAGTTTCCTTGGGCGCAGACAGCTTATTTGAGGAGCTAGGTCTTAGGGCAGGGCATAAACCAAGGGCCTACAGAATCCAGTGCTAAGGGCAGTGAGTGCCACAGGGTGGCTGGAGGTAAGTCAGAGAGGGGTGAAGGGCCCAGCCCGTCCACCACTGCTCAGCTCCAGCTTCCTGCTGCAACGCCAAGAAGCGGCTCATGCTGCTTCTGGGAGTATAGGTTTTTACACGAATCTCTGGATTTTTAAAAATTGGCAATCCAATGCAGTTTTTTTAAACATTCAAAAGCCAAGTAAAACTACGGGCATTAAATTTTGCTTGTAGTCTGCCTTGGTGTCTTAGTCCTGAGAGGTCACCATCAAGTGATAAGGAAGCAGGGGCGGAAATGTATCCCAGGGCTAAGTGCCAGCACTGTCCAGGACACAGAGGCAGGACATGCCTCGGGTGCAGTGAAGAGAGGGGGGCCAGTGGCAAGGGGGGCAACCAACCAGAGAAGCTAGAGCCGGGGAGGATGGTGTTGTAGGCATACAGATCATGGAACAAAGACTTACAGCAGTTTGGGTTTAATCATGTAGCCATTGTTGCATATATGGCATGTTTTTAGTTGAACTGTGTTCCCCTAAAATATATAACCAAATCCAGCCTCTTTGCAGATATGATTAAAGGTACTGATGAGACCATCTTGGATTAAGTAGGGGGTTTAAATGGATCCTAAATTAATGACTAGTGTCTTTATAAGAGAAAGGAAAGAGAAACTTGAGACATACAGACCCTGAGGTACAACAGAGGGAACAAGACAATATGAAGAAGGAGGCAGTGATGTGTCTGCAAGCCGAGGGACATCATGGCGCTGGAGCCATTGGAGCCAGGAGAGAGGCGGGGAACAGACACTCATCCGCAGCTTCCAGGAGACGCCAATCTTTCTAATGCCTTGACTTTGGATTTCTAGTCTCTGGAACTCTGAGACAATAAGTTTCTGTTGGTCTCAGCCCCTGAGTTGCTGACAACTTGTTATGCTAGCCCTTGACATCCCTATAAGAGTCCACTGGAAATCCCAGCAGAAGGTGAAGGAGAATCTTGGCAAGGCAAAGGGTGGGGTGTGATGTAACCAGATTTGAGGGAGGATCTCCCTGGAAGCTTTTGGGAAGGACAGAAAGTCCTCTCAGAATCACTGGAACTCCGCTTGGAGATAAAGGAGGTCCCTAAGCATGGGGCAGAGCAGAAAGGATGTCCTTGAAAATAGTAAGTTTAGGAGGAAGAATTGGCAGACCTCATGACTGTTATGGGCTGGGTGACATGGAAGGTAGGAGGTGATGAGAGAGAGAGAGAGAGAGAAAACAGGAATTAGTTATTTTTAGGTCACTGAAGGTCAGCAATGGTAATGACATCTGGTGAAATGGTGAATCCAGGAGAAATAACAGGTGTACACGGAAATATGCGCCGTTCCATATACGCAACCATGGCTACGAGATTAAACCCAAGCTCTTGTAAGACCTGATCCCATGATTTTTATGCCTTGGGCCTCATCCTCCCTCGGTCCTGGCTCCTCCAGGTGGCTGCCGCCCTTCTTAGATGCAGACAAGTTCAGCTTCAAGTGCTTGTGGCTATGAGCCATACAGATGGAGGTGAGCAGTAAGCTCTATTTATTTACTTATTTACTTTAATCTTAAAAGAGGGTTTGGGAGGCCATTAGAGGAGGGAAGAAAATTTAAGGTAAAATCATGTGGATGGTTGAGTTGGTCCAGGAGGGTGTATCAATTGAGAACAATTATTTGCTCCCTGCCTTTGCTTCTCTCTGGCCACTGTGACTATTTTGGTGACCTAAGAACGGACAGTGAGAGCCCGTCTGGGAGCTTTGTGTGCACTGACGTGAGAGTGAAGATCCGTGTTACGGAAGGTCGTTCAGCTGAAAGTGTGCAAACCTAGAGCTGCAGGTGGGCATCTGTGCCATGACCCAGGAGACTGAGGCCGAGGCAGGGTCTTCATGGCTTTGAGCCACCGAATCCCCTTTTGCCTAAGTCAGCGTGAGGTGACATTTGTCTCTTTTACAACTTAAAGGGGTGCTGATTAATGCCCTGGTAATACATTACAATCTGCAAGCCCCTGGTGCCTGCAGCGGGTTTCTTCAGTGGCGACCAGGCCGGACGTCAGCATACTCATGGTTACACTTTGAAGAGAGCAACCTTAAACCAAGCTTTCAGGGCCAGCGCGTGAGAGAGGCCAAGCATCTTTCCCAGAGACAAAGAAGACTGTCACACAGAGGCAAATCCAACGCTATCTTTTATTTTTCCTGCTAAGTCTGGTGTATTTCTCTTGATAGAAAGTTACAAAATGATCCATTCAGGGCTACAGCTACTAATTGGTCTGCCTGGGAAAAAGTGTACCAAGTGTTTCTGTTATTTCATTACTGTCATACTCTCCTTTTTCTCTGTGGCAAAGACAGCCAGTTGGAAATGTGCGGGCGCATATTTTAAAGCTCCACAGAAGCGTTTGGTGCTCGTGTGTATTTCATCATGCTTCAGGTTATTTCCTCGACAACTGGCTAATTAATGTTAATTCTCCCTCTGCTGTGACCTTAGCCTCCTACTAGACTTTTGATGACCTAGGCCAGTGATGGCGAGTCTTTCAGAGACCGAGTGCCAGAGTGCAACCCAGAACCCACTTATTTATCGCAAAGTGCCATTACTGCAATTAAACCTGAATATTGAGGTTTTAGTGTAGAAAAGACAACTCTGTATTGACATCTTTTGTCTTAAAAGAAAAAGACAGTAACACGCGTGCCATAGGTTGGCCGCCGCGGACCCAGGCCATCTGGGATTTCCATGGCTCTCTTATGCCACCCATTATGTAGTGGCAGTGTTGCTGATGAAATGTTTTTCTCATAACAGTAAATTAGAAACTGTAAAGTTAAAGTGTCATTAATGTTTTAGTTTTCTGAAACTAAGTCTTTCCTCTTGTCAAAATAAGAATTTTGTGAACTAATTCTTTTTTATTATAAAAATTAAAATTTATCCAAATTTATGCAGACTTATAAATCATAATGCATGGTGCTTTTGCATGTAACAACAAGCAATGTGAACAGTCACATAGATTCAGTATTAAGTTGCAACTACATAAAATTAAGTGTAGTGCATATAAGTGTTACTGTTTTAAGTTTGGGTTAATAGGTTCCTGCTTGTGGATGAACTAATTCTAGTATTTGTTCTTAATAGGTATATGAATGCGTAATTAGCAACAACTTTTCCGCATCAAATTAGTCTTTGATTTAAAAAAGTCAAAAAAGCCTTTAAGAACAAAGACACAATGTCAGGATTAAAATATACTGACCAAAGTGGAAAAAATAAAGCGATCTTCTTCATCCATTTTTCCACTGAGAGGTACCATCTTTATCCGTGTGGGAAGAACCAGGAAACAGGACATATGAAGAGTATAGAGGCTGCAGGTGGCACTAGCAGAATTGTGCTGGTATTTACCACTTAAATGTCTTTCTTGAAGAGAGGTGGCCATTATCACTCTCCTGGAGGTCAGAGAATTGTAGAATTTCTTATGAAGTTGGAAAGAAACTCAGATCCCAGCTTGCCATCTAGTCCCATCTCATGGTTTTATTCCTGTGCATCCTGGACCTCTACAAGGCTGAGCTGAATGCTGCACCGCAGTAAAGGAGCCTGGACTCTTGTCTCCGAGTCTAGTGACAGTGTCAGCGGATAATGAAGGCACAAGTGTGTCAACATTTATTGGGATATCATTATATGACAGACACTGTTCTGCAAACATTGATGACGTTATGATCCTTGTGTTGGAGGGAGCCATGATGTAGCATGAGGGCAAGTATATCAACAAATAGGCATTTCCAGTGTATTGGGACAGAGTTCGAAAAGAGATATGAGGGGAGATGTGGAGAGATTTCACAGATGAAGTCACATTTGAACTGGATCTTGGAGGATATGTGAAAGCCATGGGAACAAGGCAGAGATCTTTCCTGTGAGGGAGGAGTGAGCATACCAAAGATGTGAGAATTGGGGCATAATCAAGAGTGGAACCAGGCCAGCAATAGGAAGTGTACATCTAAGAGTTAGAGAGGTGGGAAAAGATCACATGACTTTGTGTGCAGTGTTAAGGACTTTTCACTTAATCCTGAAGGCAAGCAGAACCCAGAAAAAATGATAAGCAGAGGCCCCATTGGATCTGTGATTTGGAAATATCACATTAAGTAAGTATGGAGCATCGACTGTGGGAATGGAGATGAGGAGCAGAAGGCTAATTAGAAGCTGATCTAACGGCCCATCTGATAAATGACAAAGCTTTGGTAAGGGCATTGGCCTGGGTGAGAGGGAAAGTGGGTATAAACTCATTTGAGGGCATTTGAACAGGAAACCGAAATGGGACATGATGATGGTCAAGTGCAGGGTGTTGGTGAGGGAGAGTGGCAAGACTGCAAAGCACGGTGGGTTCTGTAGCTTGAGCAACAGGGGTCTGATGGAGTCATTTCTCAGGTCAGAGGATGGATGAGGAAGCTGCCTCAGAGCCACAGAATTCCTGCATGCTGGCAACGCTCTCTCCCCAGAACCCAAACCACTTCCCTGGGCTCCAGCTGGCCAGCCTCTCAGCTGGAGCTAGAGCTTACATAGCTGCTAACTCTTTTCATTTGGGCTTTTTTATTTTGCAAAAATCATGAAGTTCTGTCCTCCGTACACTGAACTTTTAAGAACTTCCTTCTCTACTTTGTGTGTACATGAGACCTTGGAGACTAGCTAGACACTATTGGCAAAAAAAAAACAAACATCAAACTTAAAGGCAACTGTATGTTAGCAAATTTGCCTGCTGACATGTTGTGTACACTGAACTTTTAAGAACTTCCTTCTCTACTTTGTGTGTGCATGAGACCTTGGAGACTAGCTAGACACTATTGGCAAAAAGAAACAAACATCAAATTTAAAGGCAACTGTATGTTAGCAAATTTGCCTGCTGACATGTTGAAAGCAGAGTGTGGTGTGGCTAGGACATACAGAGTATTTAACATCTATTTAATGTAGACAGCATCTTAGATGTTTCCGATTGCTTATTCTTGCTTATTAAATAAGAATGATGAAAACCAGCATTTAAATGTATCTTCCCCAATCTCTGTTCCATGAGCAGATGAAATCTCCTCACTTCAAAGCTCATATACACACTGGGATTAGTGTATAGAACACATTAGATTCTCACTAAATTGGTAAAAGCTCCACTTTCCTGCTGTCAAAGCATCTTATGGAATTTCAAATAAACAATATTTCTTCTTAGATGAAATCCTTGTTACTGTTTGACATTTGGGTATGAAACTAGAATGGAAATCTGAATATACAGGCAAGTAAAAATGAAACAAGTTGAGTTGAATGTGTTGACACGATTTAGTGTGAACACGCTTGTTTGCTCAGAAATGATTGTCTAAGGTCTTGATTTATTATTCTGTGGGCCACCAGAAATGAGTTCAAGAAACTAAAAAGATTGTGTTTTAGGGGCAGGGAGGATAAAAGTAGTTTACACTGCTGTTTTAGCAGCAGAATTCCCCAAGCAAAACCACATGATTCACATGCCATTTTCAGAAGGCGGTTTAAAAAAGCAGAGCTGCAACTCTAATAGGTTGATGGCGAGGGACAGTCAAGCCCCCAGCACCCTGTCAGGGCAACTGGTGGAATGCCTATGCTACCCAGCGAACCTCTGGGGAGCAACGGATGGAGAAGAGCACGCTCCCTTCTCACACCCCAGAAGACAGACATTACAGACGGAAATGACCAACTAACACTGTCTGAGTGTGTTTTATTTTATTTAATATTTATTTATTATTTTTTGGTTTTTGAGACAGGGTCTTGCTATGCAGTTCAGGCTGGCCTTGAACTCACTATATAGCCCAGAATGGCATCAAGCTCACGGTAACCTTCCTGACTCAGCCTCCTGAGCGCTGGGGTCACAAGTGTGTGTTACCACACCTGGCTTGAGTGTGTTTTAGGGAACAGGTGTTCTTACTTTCCCCTGTGTAGTTTAGAGCATTAAGGAAAATTCTCTTGCCTGTACTCCCATGGAGAAGAGACATTCATCATTTGGAAAAATGTAAAAGTGTTATATATGTAAGTGCAATTTAAAGGGGATTCACAAAGATATTAGTGATATTCTATTATTCGTGATAGGTATGAAATCTTATTTCTTTTTTTGTTTTGTGTGTGTGTGTGCTGGGGATCAAACTCTGATCCTTGTGCTTGCAAGGCAAGCACTTTAACTGCTGAGTGTGTGTGTGTGTGCTGGGGATCGAACTCTGATCCTTGTGCTTGCAAGGCAAGCACTTTAACTGCTGAGCTAAATCCCCAGCCCGAAATCTTATTTCTAAACATGAACATGTAAGAAATGTTATGCTAGGGCTGGGGGTTTAGCTCAGTGGTTAGAGAGCTTGTCTCGCAAGTGCATGGCCCTGAGTTCGATCCTCAGCACCAAAAGAAAAGAAAAGAAAAGAAATGTCATGCATTCTTGCTTTTCTACACTAAATGAGAACTGCAACCCATCGGACCTACAGAAGACCCAGGACCACCCATTGCTTGGACTCTGACCCTGCCCCGATCCTACGGTCAGAAGACAGCCCCAGTGGCCCCGTTTGGTCTCGTTCTTCCGGTCACAGGTTATTTGCTCACGTCTGAGGATCTACAGGTTAAAATAAATAGTCTCTACTCTGTAGTGTTGCTGTTGGAGGACAAAGACAAGAATGCTACGCACTTCCAAAGTTGACTGTCCTCAAGGTGGGCTTGCAGGAAATGGATGTAGGGAGCTCACTGAGTTCTCTGGGGAAGGCTGCAGACCTTCTCTGCTGTACGATGAAGACAGACAGATGCTGGCTGACAGGCACTGGGGGTCTTCACCAAAGGGCCATGAGACCATCGTACCGCAATGTCTCTGTCCTTTCTAGTTCTGAATGGTGCCACTTTGACCTATCAATATGATTCCTTTTCTGTTGGTACAAGAGCACCACGCATCACTCGAGCTATTTAAAATGTTGGCCATGTCTCATTTCTGCCCTGCCCCCTCGCCGTCTCCCTCCAGGAGCTGTTTGTTATGATAGATGTGCTGGCTCTTTTCTCACTGGCACATTTGATATAAGCTGCCTGGCAGTAAATACTGTGTGGTGCCTCAGATTGCCGCCAACCTGATGATTTCTTAATCCTTAGCTTGTTCCAATACTTGTACGGCTGAGTTAGCACACGGGGTGCTATAAAACACTGGGGCTGGTGTGAGACAGAGAGACAAAGGAGCCCCCCAAGTTTCCACATTTCCTTTCAAAAGGCTTTATTTTTAGAAAGAAGAATAAGACAAGCTACAGTCCATATGCAGATGATGATCTTTGAAATCCAGGCTGCTGCTGAGACTCAGCTTTAGATGTTGAAAGAAACCGCCACAGCTGGTGATGAGTTCCGGTTGCCATTTTGTAAGTTGTCTTCTCATGTGTAAAAACGGATGGAAGACTTTAAAAAAAGAGTCTTCCTGCCGATTGGCCTTAAATTACTCTGATTTCAAAAGCCAGTTTTCAGTGGAGTAGAAAATATGAGACTCTATGTGGTATAGTTTCCAGATTCCTTTAGCAAATACCGTGAGACGGGAGAAAAGGAAAATACTAAAAAATCTTTAGTTCTACAAGGAGTAAGATGACTTCATGTAAAGAGTTTTCTGATTCGTAGACAGTGAAAGGTAAATAAGGAAGTCAAAATTACCGACGTGTTTGGTACCAGCTGGTAAACAAGTCACGGAAAAGGCTGTTAGCTGTCCATCCCAACCACCGTTCTCTGGCTTTGCAGTCACAGAAGCTGTGCGGTGATGGCCCAGATACACGACTTGCCGTGTGATGGGTCCATCACACCCATGGAGGGTGCAGACGTTTCCAGTCTCATGTCCAGGCTGCAGAACACTTTTTTTTTTTTTTTTTTTTTTTTTTTTTTTGTTTGATATAAAAGA